>JBBMOI010000003.1:32757500-33247500 GCA_038088405.1 Porites divaricata
TCCGTCCAGTCCAGTCCAGTCCAGAGTCCAGTCCATGTTTTCCAACTGGCCTCATTCAAAGACCCTGGGTATATAACCAGCCTCTCGCTTGACACACCAGCTTATCCAACTGAGCTAACTGAGTGGTGGTAATAATAAACTCAAAAAGGTAGCATAAGTATGTCTTGAAAAAGGTTACTCGTAACATAACATTTCCAATAGGAAATTTTCACCCAAGAGTTCGAATGATTTTTGAAAAGGAAGCCCACGTACTCACTCACTATTCTCTGGCACTCACTTGAGATGTATATCCCAGAGTTTTGGCTGCCTACTGCTAGACTTCTTCCGGCCGATACTTTTAGGTTGAGTGATTATACAGCGACTATTGTAACAAAGTAGTTGGCTGTGATCTATTCATTTTGGTCTTCCCTAATCCATGACAAAAAGACACTTTTTGGCAATCTCATATGTACTACTATGTACTTCCTGTCGTGTTGACTACCCAAATCTTAGATAAGTAATGCTAGATATTAAACTGTGTCAGTTATTTCGGAGTTATTCATCGGTGGCGAGTCGACTTCTTGGTGGTGAGATAACTGTAAACCGCAAATCGGCACTTAAGTTTCTTGTTAGGTATTTGTTATTTCATTTATCACTTGCCATGGAAATTTCAATCAGTTTTATGTTATAGGCTGTTATGACCACCGTATCAAGGTATGGGATATGCGCTGCGAGAGCAGCACTCTGACTATGGACCATGGTTCACCTGTGGAATGCGTGCAGATCTTTCCTTCTGGTGGAATTTGCCTTTCAGCAGGTAAGAGAAATGTTGAAGCAACAAACGTAGGGAAAAAGTATACCAGTGTTTTGCATTTTGCACATATTTTATTCAAACTTGAGTGGGTTAAAATAGCAAGGGGGTAATTGGCTCCCAGAAGGCTAAAGACAAAAGGTAGGCACCAAAAATCAAACGGTGATGAAAAATGAAGGAAAAAGGAAAGAAAACAATCACTGTCTAAAGTCCCTACGAGCCTGTCATACAAACGCCTGTAAAAAGCTTGATGGTATAACTTGCAATGTGCGTACGCCACACCATAGTCGTTCCTTACAGAAGAAGATGCTTTTAAAGTGTTCATTTGGGCGGAGTTATGTATAAAAGACAGAAAAACCTGAAAGTAAACAAATAAGAAGTCCTGGGTGGAGACTGAGCCCAGGCAAGCACCAGATTAAAGCTAAGAAGTGCTATACAGGTCACATACTTTTTATTACAAGGACCAATTTAAGGTATTAGAACTGCTATAAAGTCAAAATATGATCATGGTTATAAAATCGCTTATTTGAAAGCCGAGAAGACAAAGGCCAAAGTTGGTATCTAAGAGTGCTATTTTGGAAATATTAAAAATATTAATAATCACAGGACTGAAATCCGACGCGATACTCTCCGTTGTTGACAGAAATGTTGCAATTTTCACAACCCGGCACACGATAACACGTTATGAGTTTCAAGTAAGCTAGGGCAAATTATAGCAAAATACTCTTATATTCTTCTTCCCAAAATAAAGTAGGATTGTTTTGATATGTCTAAATCATTTCTATGGCTGTAAAAAGCCTTCTAGAAACACATTAGATATATGACCCTTTCAAGGTCGATGACAGATAAGGCCATATTTAGTTGACCCGGTTTGCTCATAAGAATTCAAGATGGAAACAAAGAAAACAGCGCAGCGCGACGAAAATTAAGGGCGAATTAAGGGCAATTTTGCGCTGGACCGCACTGAAAACAAATTGATGTAAAAATATGAGGATTTATAATACCGCGCTGAAACTTTATTCACATAATGTTAAGGAAAAATATATTAAATTCCTGGCAATTGCCGGAATATTTTGGAATTTTGGTGCGGCCAGTTATAGGGCATTACAAAAAAATTCCACCTCCATATCTCAGGAACAATTTACTGGCTACTGCCGGGAATATAAAGGTAAATGAACAATCTAATTATAAGTGAGTTCCATTTTTTTTATTCCTATCTATCGAGAGAAAGCCCAAAATAATGAATTACTGAATTTTGGAGTCTGTGGAAATAACACCGGATATCAGTGCTCTCGCTTGATAGGTCTGTGTAATTTTTATTTTGCAAAATTCTTTATTATTTGAGAAATGATTTTTTTTTAAATGGAATGGTTTATAGCAGATCTAATTCCGTAATAAAATGTTTGCGTGCCCATTTTTTTTAGACAATGGCTACACTTGTAAATTACACTCATTGTAAGTTTATGAAATTGACCTAAGGTTTTCTAGTAAATCTAGTTAGTGCGTGTCAGGAGCAAAGCATTTTGTATCGAGCGGGTTTTTAAAAAATGCGAAATTTGTAGGCATGGACCAAATTACGTGCAAAAGCAGCTAATGCAAGTTAATAATATATAGATTTAGCCAGGGCTAAAAGCGAAGCTCCCATTAATAAATTTATAATTTAAAACAAACAATAAACTTGTAATCCACAAATCAGTTAACTTAAGGACGATGCCCACTAATGGGAAGTATTTTTTCCCAGATAATGACTATGTGAGACAAGTAGATCATATCAGGGGCTATTGAAATCCAAAAAGAAAACTGGGGGTAGCCGCGCATTTTTCAGAGATAACTACGCTTCAGTATGGAGAAAAACGCTGAATAGACATTTTTTAGAAAAATGACAAAACGTTATTTTTTTCCCAAATTTCAGAGTGTACACGTGAACTGGCACAAATGCAATGATTTTTGTAACAAGGTTTCAAAATAAGCAACAAACGATAACATAACAACCGCTCTTTATACGTCTTTTTTTGAAATATCAGCACAACTGGGAAGTTATCAGCAAGTACCCCTCTCCACGCATTTACCTTAAAAATAGTGTAGACGACATTTTCCCCAAACCAAAAATTGATCGTTTGCTGAGTAGGCTTATTACTTTCATTTGGTGAGATAAAAAGTAGAGGCTACCATGCGTTTTTAGAAGTTAAATCGGTTGGTTTCGACGTTAAGGTCGCTGAACACAGTTTTGGCAGTTTCTGAGTATATGTCATTTGCCAACTTATGGCAAGAGAAGGGTGGCAGCTCACAAGCTGAAACTTGGCAAGTAGAAAATATATTAATGAAAGATTTTGATTCACAGGTAAAATTTGACATTTTCATAATTTTCATGGCAACATGAACGATTGAATACAACCCTAAAATTTAACTTCTGCTCAGTTTACAGAAAATTCACTCATTAGATTTTCCTATAAAATTGCACACAGCTTACTATAATTAATCATTACCATTTGAAACTTATTTGACCAAATTTTAACAGAGGGTTTTTTAGATAATCAATAATATAATTGTACTGTAATTATTAAATGTGTCATAAAAATCGTCTGTTCAAATTCCATTTTAAAGTTCTCATTATTTAAAACACCATAAAAGTAAAAATTCCTCCAAATATTACAAAATTTTAATGAGTAGATTTTGAGAAATCGTCTTCTGTGTACCATTGCTTTTTCGGCGCCATGTTTGTTTGTCTAAGTTAAAACACTTGCCGTCACGCGAGTTACCGCTGACCGCCCGCAATACTGTGTTCAGCCACCTTAACTTAATCGCTTTGGGGGTTATTTACAATTTTTCCCATCCCCTCCCCGGCCAGTTTCGCTATTGCTTCACTCCACGCGGAGTACTCTGGGATATCCACAATGGCTAACAGTCAGAGAGAACAACAATCCACGGAGGAGAGCAAAAACAGAAAGTGAAGCAGGACATTTCATGGACTCTAAGGAAAACAAAGTATACTATTTCATTCAACTGGAGCTTCTCCGTCTCAAAAATTGAACAAAATTTTTTGGAGAAGAGCAATCTCCAAGGTATTAAAGATTACTTCCAGCGCACATAGAATAGTATGGCGAGCTCAAGATCCAAGGCTAGTGCTGTAAACAAACTACTGTATTGTAGTGGAAAATGGTCGACAGGGACTCTTAGACAGGTACTCCTTTAATCGTTTGCTTACCTGTACATGTCCTCAAGATTTTTTGAACTGTAGATGTAATATGGATTGTAAACCTTCTATCGTTTTTTATCATTTTACTGGATACCTCGATCGAACATGTTATTAAACTTGCGTACATTCAATGAGCTTATATCTGTGCTTTTTAATGCGCTATCTCTTTCGGGCTTTGGCACAAGTGTCATATGATTTGCATAGACTCAAGTTTCATACATGAGCTCTCTTTTAAAAAGGCTGAATACTGCGAAAGTAGTTGTACCGAATGCGTTTATGTACCCTCATATATAAACTGGGCTATAAGGATCATTTTATATATTTCGTTTTGATTTTTTTTACTGTAGCACTCTGTGTCATGATCATTCACTATTTTTCGTTCCTAAATGTTGATTTTAGACTTAACAGTGTCTGTTAAAACTAAGAAAGTCTTAGAATGGAAATACTTTATTTTATCTTCCATCTTTAGTTTGTAAACAGCCAAATGGCAGCTATGTCTAAATGTCCAGATTATGTGTGGCGTGAAATTGAACCTTAAGAAAATTAATACTATCTACACGACAAGCTGCCCAATGAGTCAATTATTTCAATGCTTAGTAATGCCAAAATGCTTAAATAACAACGATAATAGTAAAAAGCATAACAAATTTTTACGATTTTTTCCACGATGAAAGCGTTTCCTTTGCGGTCCGCAACTGTTTGTGAAGCTGCGATCTCAGCAATCCAAGCAATCTTGTGACAGTTTTTTTGTTGTTTGTTCAAAAAAAAAAAAGCCTCGTACTCTCAATAAAAGGGACATCTGTATGTACTCGAACGCTTTAAATCTATTTTCTGGGGAATAATTACATAAAATCTTACAAAATTAAAGAAATATTCGGGAAAGTGTTATAGCCGATTAGCCGCATTCTCGTTCCCAGAGCTTCGATCCTTTTGGTCAGCGGCGGGGATCGAGAGCTCTGGCTGGTTCCAATTTGGAGTCCGCAAATCGTGGACTTCCGGTTCGACTGCGCAGTCTCAGGAAAAAAAATGAAAAAATAATCTGAAAAATTCAGCAGCAAAATGTGCCACCGTTGCGACCACCGTTGCACAACTAGAATTTCGAAGTAAAAGCCTTTGTATCCCGACCTTCAATGCAAGGACAAGTTTGAAAAACTAATAAGCTTACTTGTAAAGTGCGTGGTTCTTGAGAATAAAGATGTTTCGCAGTTTAACGGATTTGGTAAATCGTTCAATAAATCGCCGTGTTTCATGGTCTGTTTGGAGAAAAACCGAAAGAGGAAGCACGGACTATTCTTATTTGTTTCATTGCTCAACGCTCTCTTTTAGGGGCAAAAAGTGAAAATAAGGTAAGGCTGTAAGTGCGTGTGTATTAAGAGGGGATCGTGTGAATATGAAAGATGATGTACTGTGAGATATCACCAGCTCGGTTTTACCATTATTCTCAGCAGTCTCCAATCCTCAGGTGATGACAACAAAGCGGTTTCTGAATTGCTGATTAGATTCTTGGAATTTAACTAAAAAAGAAAGCAAATGTAATATAACGTAACGCTTCCTTGCTTTGACTAGTATGCTTATATTCCCATGATCATTCTGTTTGATGACAGGCTGCAATATTGTAAGGGCTATTACATGCTTGTCACACTTAATTAGGGGTTAAAATATACAGTGCACAAGCCAGCTTCAACACACTGTATTAAAAATACTCTTTAAAATTCCGATGTCAGCCTGTGCCATATGTTTCCAGTGCCTCCTTGTTAACCCTTTAAGTCCCAATAGTGTCGAAGATCAATTTTCTCCTTACAATTATCCATACACTGTAAAAGAGATAAGTTATGAGAATCAATAAAATGATCACCCAAGAGAAAATACTTTGATCTTTGAACAAATTCTGTCAACTAATTCTTTAAGGAAATGTATGGAGATCAGTTTGGAGAATTTGTATGTGGATACTGGGGCTTAAAGGGTTATAAATCAGTCTATTTAAGATATTTTGTGGTGATTAACTCACTTTATGAACAAGAAGGGACACAAATATACCTAATACAATAAAAGGAGTTATTATTAAACACTAATGCCCAAAGCAACCTTTATTGGATCAGCTTTATACAAATCATAAATTGCATATCATTTTTTAACCTAGCCCTTAATTATTATTCATGGCCAGGAGGCAAAGGAAATGGAGAATCAACCCAGGTTAAAAAGTTTTAACTTGAAGTTAATTTTGACCTGTAACTTTGACTTTCTGTGCCCTATCAGTTTCAGTTCACTTTTTTTCACGTTTAAGATTTCCTTAGTTTCCTTCACAGCCGTTTTTAGGCTCATCATGGAACGTCGCAACGCTCCTCCCCAGGGTATTAGTTAAGATCCCACAAATTACGATGCAGCCGTTTTTAGGCTCATCACACAACCCTAAGGAAACTAAGATTTCCATAAATTAACAAAACGTCAGCTGAAATAAAATATTATGAGAATAAACAAAAATAAATGGCCTTCGGTTAACACCACCACATGCCATGTCATACTGTAGCATGCATTGGAATGAAAGGTTTACTGCTATGTATGTAGGAATGTCATTGACAAGTATCTTTGTCAATGATTTTCATTAAAAGATAGCAGTGAATGGATTACATTATTTTAGGAGCAAAAGCTACCTATTTGTTGCTTGAAAAGCAAAAGTAACAAGCAATAATTATGTCTTTGTCTTCTCCTTACTACTCTAAATGTGGAGGTTCTGTAGTGGGGGTGGGGAAGGGGGTACAAGAACAGTCTTACACGTGTAAATAATAAATGCGGGCAACACAAAAACAAGGGCTCCAAATTCAATGCATTAATAATAATATTGTTAATGTATGAATTTATTACTATTATCAGCTGAGCACAAGGCCAATTAATTATTTTAAGACCCTGATTTGTTGCCTGACTCATTTTAGAAGCCTGGATAGGGATTCAACAAGCTTATTGTCTCCAAAACAGGTCTGAACTTTGATTTGGGTCACATGATTGTGAACACTGCAGTAACCCCCACCTTTTTCTTTGAAGCTTTATTAAAAGTCTTGTTTATAGTGTAAAGTGCACTTCGCTTACCCAGCTAGTTTACAGGCACTCCACTCGAATACTTGGAAACAAATTTATTCAAATATAACATAACAGGATTAAAAACCCAACTGGCAGGAGGCAACCAGTTAGCTATTTACAAGCGTGGGCAAGGATTTGAACTCGTGATGACTGAGAACAAATCAGCAAGTGGCCAGAGCAGGACTCAAACCCTGGATCACTGGATTTTAAGACCGGTGGGCTGACCACTCGGCAACACTGCCCTCTTTTATTTTCATATGCCCCCTCGGTGATCTGTATAGAGAAAATAGAGGGTCTGTGAACAGGCTAACACTGCAGCAGAGAGGTCTCAATACACATATCAGAATCTGTATGATAATCATGTTCAACAAGCTAAGTTAACTTGATGAAGTTAAAGTTGAGGGTTTCACAGACCTGAATTATTAATAGCCCATTTGAAAAAAGTACCATGATATTAGTACAGGATCAGCCTTGCTCAGGCATGCTAAAGTAACTATTATTCCAGTCCTCTTTGTTAGAATTATGAAACAATGTAAATTAGCATTAACTACATATATTGTGTCACTTTTCTTGTCAATGGGTTTTAGCAACTTGTGGGTTGGAGTAAGGATACAGGATCTTAAGTCCAGCTGCACACTTGCACTTGAGGATTTCTTAATTACCCAAAAAAATCAGAGTGAATGCAACAAAGACAGCTGGAAATAAACTATATATTAGCTAATATTAAGCACTGCTGTTGTCATAGGCAAGATGGATAGAGTATACAAATTTCTATGGTTCAAGCTGATGATCACGCAGCACCTGCAGCTTTTTTCAATGGTAACAACAAGCTTACGTGAAACTGTATCTTAAAATGGAATTTTTCTAACACAATAGCTTTTTTAGCAGCTGATATAAAATGAAATAAAAAGGTTTGTTGTATTCTACGAACTCTGCAGTCCTATGGCCAGTTGCCTGATTTCTGTAGGCTCAGTTGGTGACATTTTCAGGTGAGGTTTATTGATGTGCTCAGATCACAGATGCAAACAGTGACACTTGTACTGTTTTTTCCTTTCATCAACATTGCTGCCTACATACAAAAATATTATAAGAAAACATTAAAACTTGCATCACTCATTCAATTAATAGCCTGTCTTCTAACAGCCTAACTTTAATTATTTTGTAGCAGTATTTTACAATTTAGGTTTTAAGCTTTCTTTGGATTTCATAGCTTGAAATAATATAATTCGCACACTGTAAATCATGTGTTAAGTGGTCACTCTGACTCACAAGAGGTTAATAATCATATAAAACCATAAAACTATCACCCAAGGTACAAGATGTTCAATCATTTAGAATTTTTTTTTCATACAAGGGAAATTTTGGTGAATGTCGTAAATCCTCTCCTCAAGCCCTGGCCCCTGAGCTCCCATCTTTTATAAGTCTCTCTCTCCTTCTTCTTCACAACCAAATTGCTAACCTCCTGCCTCTATCTGCAACTCCCACCCTGACTACAAACATGCTAGAAATAAATTAGGGGGGCGTAACTAGAGGATTTAAAGTAGGTGGTCACTTAATTAGAGGAGATTGATATATAAAATTCAGTTGGTATATAAAATTCTAACATGACTCCAAGGCTTTAGGGACAAAAATTGTAATTTTTTCACAACTCCATTGTCTTGCAATTCCCACTGGAGACTTGAGCTCAAAGAAGACCAAACCAAATGTAACCAAACTTGGGCTATTATGTATTTAAATATTTTTGAACAAAATGAGGACAAAAAAAATAAATGGGGACTTCTTTGGGTGAGGAATTTGACTCTGGCTTCAAGGAAATGGTTTAATTCTCTGGGGGTAGCCTATGTAGAGAGGGCTAAATGGATGGGCGTCATATTGGGGTTGCATTTGCAGTGATGATTCACTGGAATGGGTTTACATAGTTTTACATGATTTTACTTCAGAAATATACACAAAATAAGTAGATTTGAAATTGACTAGTGAGGGGTTTGGGAAGTAGTAAAATACAGGCCAGATAAAACCAGCAGCATTCAACTCAGAGAGTGACAAAAAGACTACGCTTTTTATATCAATTGTAGTACTATGATATTTAACAATTATTCCTCGAGCCCGAATGGGCTCTGAGTCAATAGCCCATGAGGCCGAAGGCCGAATAGGCTATTGACTCAGAGGCCATGAGGGCGAGAGGAATAATTGTTTTAGTAAAATCCAACTAGTTGGTCAAAAATATCGAGAATGAAAGAATTTTAGAGGAAAAACATCGACCTTTTTTACGTACCGTTCTCTTGTAGCTTTTGTCTTTCACTTTGAACCTGGCTGGGTAGTTGGCTCTCTCCTGTTGCCGTCTTCTCTAATGAATGACTGAACCGGAGATGAGAGAAAACACCGCAGAAAACTATCATCACTCATCCCAGCCAGTAGTTTTTTTTAACCCGCAAAATTTCCCTGATCTAGACCTCAGTTACTTCTTTAACGGTTACTTTTTCAAAAAGAAACAGCGGATGTTTGTTTAAAATGATATTTCCGTTAGACTTTCTTCAAATTGAATTCTCCACGCAAGTATTAAACACTAAAATGCTGTCCGACCCGGATCCCACAGTCATCAGCCTTGATTAGCCATCTTCACTTCACCTATTATTTCCGGTTTGTTTCCTTTGTGTTTCAAAGCCAATCAAAACAAGCCCTTGAGTTGGAACCAACCAGAGCTCTCGATCCCCGCCGCTGACCAAAAGGATCGAAGCTCTGGGAACGAGAATGGATTAGCCGATGAAACGCGAAGGACGCGAGTGAAAGGTAACCATGCAGTTTCTCGATTAAGCGGAGGACTTGGAGCTGTTTTGCATCTGATTTACTGATCCTTGCCTATTAATTAAAGGGATTTTTTAATACCCAAGCTCCAAGTGTAACATCTTGAAGCAATAACTTTTGATGTTTTAGAATTGACTTTTGTTTGACTATAAAATGTTCGGTCAGATCGATCATACGGCAGAAATAGCAACATGCGCATACTTCTTCGGTTTTCAAAGAACTGACAAGATAAACGGAAATTGTTTTTCGTCTGTTAAAAAACGACGCATTTTTTCCACAAGAAATAAGTAGAACCTCCCAGGCGCGGATGCAGGATTTTGAAATGGGGCGTGAATTTTTGTAATAATGTAATAGAACCAAAGCCTGGTTGAGGTGTTTGAGGTCTGTGCATCAATATTTGAGGGATAAGAAAAAAAAGGAGAGGAGTCAGAAAAGGGGGGGGGGGGGGGGGGGATGAAAATTCACCCATTTCACCTCCCCTGGATCCGCGCCTGACTCCCAGACTTACAGGAGACAAAACCACTCCGCGTGTCCTGCGTGTTGCGCATTTCTTTCGCGTCGCGCGCGACTACCTTGGCATGCGCAGAAAATGTGCGCAGTAACAATAGTGGGCACCGTCCTCAAGGGCACATTCGTGTGACTTTTGAGGGAAAGGCAAAGTGATTTTAGAGTGAAACAAATCTTGCATCGAGTTGATAGCCTTATATGTACACCCAAAAAATAGCACTGGCAATCATCTTCAGTCACATTTGAGAGCAGTAATGGCTCTTGATCACAGTAGATTAGGCGTGGAAAACAAATTCTTGGAAAACAAATCAGGCCGAATTTTTACGTTCGACAAGTTTACTTTAGAAAATCTGGGTGCGTGCAAATCAACCTTTTATACTTTTTATACATCACATCTGAGGTGAAGAGTACTATGAGGCGCTGTTTTTATCATACAGACCGCCTGACCTCAGACAATTAGCAGTCAGTTTCTCAATTTTTCAAGACAAATTCCATTCATTCAATATTCAGGATCATCGGAAGCACGCGTGGGCTTTTAGCGAAACCGTTCAAAAGATGTCCAAAACCAGGCGCCAAGTTTGCAAAGAAATTTTAACAGAGATACGCTTCAACATAATAAAGAATTTATTGTGTTTATTTTTTATTTATAGTTTTATGACCGTCACGATGTAAATACGCGCGGTACGTTGAGTACTCCTGCAAGTGATGTTCATGAACGACTGAAAACAAACGGCAAAGCCATGAAAATTGCAAAAGACAACTAACAATAAATAAAAGATCAGAAATATAATTCGGTAGAACATTTACAGAGACAACAAGTTTCATTCACGAAAACAAGTATTTAAGTGTCTATAAGAATCCTGAGTCTTTAAGGTTAAAAATCAAGTTTAATTTTAAGCCGCCGGCTTCCCGCTGTTTGCTGTTTTCGTAGATGAACTCGCTACAAGAAAATCGCTCAAAGTTTTCTTTCTACAGCCAAAATAATATCTAAATATTCTTCGGAACGGTTTTTCTTTTTATTTGCGGTGAAATATCGACTAAAGGCTTTTCAAAGTTCTGTAAGCTTATGTCAAACCTCACACTAGGTCAGATCAGTGTCTCAAATCTTAATACAAACGTGCATAAACTAGCCTCATAAACTGCGCTCGACTTCATGAAAACAGATATAAATACAATGATAACCCAGGCTTACCATATTTCGAGATGCAGCTCCTGAAAGCTATCAAGTAACGCCTGAATCGCTTACGCATCCAGCAAGGTGAAAAACAAAAACGATGCCATCCGAAATCGGATTTCCGACTATGACAAGCAGCGCATTTCTCAACCAAAAATTCAATAAAGAAACCAGCCATAAATAACAGAAGACTCTTGATAGCAGCTGTATTTCATTTTGTACATCCAGTGGAAAAAGACAGTTATTAAAAACATCACAAGTTGACACAAAACTCTGTTAGCTTCAGCTGTTGAAGCAAACAAGTTTCAAGATGTTGTATGAATTTTCGGCATGAACTCACCTGTCAAATTTTGACCAATCAGGGCATAAAAATTGGACGTAGAGCGTAACCAAAGCGTGACTATCCTGAGAAAAGTGAAAACCATCTGTTTTCCCTTCTTGCATTTTTAAATAACTGGCTGAATTTTCGCGTCCGAGGTCAGTTTGAAATCAAAATGTTAATAGTCCTAGGCCATAGTGACATAAACGCAACATATTTCATATGAATTTTAAAAAATAAACTTGAACCTACGATCATCTGAAAACTAGTAACTTGTCAGCGGATAACTTCCAAAAAATACTCGACCTGGATGGGTCGACACCTGAGCCCGCGATACCGCCAGGTGATACTGGTCAGCAGATACCTTGTCTTGACAGCTGTCAATTGATCACAACAGGAAGGAGTCATAAACTTAGGCCTGGGCACAAGAGCAGATATTGGCGAATGAAAATCCGATGTGTCTGGCCATCGTGACGTCACGTTCAAGCCGGCCCGGGAAGGTTTGAAAGAAGGTAAACAAAATGCTAGTCGTGAAAAGTTCACGGTCCAATTTCTCAGCAACAGTAGAGCAAATCATTTCAACAACTAAAGCGAAGCTACAGATGTTATCATATAAAGTATCAAAATGCGTGTATCTTAGTGCCAACCGTTTCTCGATGGCATGGGAAAATGGAATTCATGCCATTTCCATTTTTCGTTTTTCGTTCACGCATGACATTGAAAACCGGATTTGATTTTCGTTTTTCGTTTTCACGTGACATTGAAAAACAGATTTGAATTTTGCTTTTCGCAGTCCGGGCCACAACCAGAACTGGATATATGATGACGTCACCCAAATTTTCAACATGGCGCCCAAACCAAGGGACACGATCCAGGGTCGCTTTTCAGCTCTTTGCTACGCCTAGAAATGACCTTTTTTCACAGTACCTTAGGAGCTGCGTCTTTGAATGATGAGGAAGCACATGAGTGTAAAAAAAATGGCAACCGGCGAGGTTTGCGTGTTCTCTGGAGGTAAAACGGCTGAAAACGGGAGTGCTTCAGCTCAAAGATCTACCTGACAAGGCGCAAAGCATCTGAAGATAGAAAGGTGTGTGACATTTTTTGGATCTTTGAAAAAATTTTTTTTGAAATCTACATAAAATTTGCTTGTTAATAGTGCTTTTGTTGTCGTAGTGCAAAGCATTTTCACATAGTGCTGTGTGTTTGAATTTGCAATAGTGAGTTTGCGCCATGTGCGAATTTTTGTAACGCCATGTTCATTTTATGTTCTATTTGCAGTGTGGTGGAAAAGCACCTTGTGTTTTTGGCATAAAGATGCCGGTTGGGTGACAAAACTTTATCGAAAACCCAAACTGTCCAGATTGCGTTGGTTGGTCCAAGGAGCAATGCAGAAATGTAGTTTCGATTGTTGTTTGACCGATCGAGCAGACCTTACTGTGGGACCGACATTATAAGCTCCGAAGAGTCGGGCCGAGTATTCTGAAGTATTGCTACCAACTGAACAACTAAGTAAGTGTACTTTGCTTTGATAGTGCGACAGATTGTATTATTTCAGATTATTTATATAACAAAACAGTAAATGTCAGGAAAGACTGGACATTGCTGCTAGAAGTCAAACTTACAACCTCACCACATGCGAGAAATGAGGTGTTTTCATGTGTAGTTAAGTGAAATGTTGTTGCCCGAGATAGTGCTAATTTTAACACATGGTACAGTTGCAGTAGACTCCTACCAAAATTGTTAATAAAAATAAATAATTTATAGTTGCTCTACTGCAAATATATATGCTGGAAAAGCAATAGCCTTGTGGTTAGTCTGTCAGTGGGCTTCAATCCACTTCGAGCATTCCAGGAATGAGCTAGCCCTGGCTGAGTTCACCATGCTGTGTTCTTGGACAAGACACTTAACTCTTACAATGCCTCACTCCAGGAATAATATTACATTTGGAGATTTGGGTGGCACACATACATGTAAAAATAAAACCCTAGTATTTAACTGTGAAGATGATTTCCACTTTCATAGATTCTGTTTGTTTTATTTTTTAAAAGAGTTTTTTTAGTCAGACACAGAGGGAATATTACTGAAGACAAGAGCTACTTTCGGGCCGTACAGCACAGAAGTTACAGCTAACAGTAGCACTCTAGATGTACTTCAGTACAAAACCAACAACAATAAAGATGGCAGGTCTTACACTTGTGTCTACAACCATTCCCATGCACCTCAGAGTTTTACTTTTATCGCGGGCTCTTAACAATATCAATAATAACTAAAAATATTCTATTTTCTTTTAAGAATAAGAACTGAAGAACCAAAGTGACCTGCAAAACCCACTACCACACAGAAGTGGATGAAACATAATATCACTACAAATCATGTTATTATCCATACTAATTAGGTCCATGGGGTCTTTCATTGATGGATTTCAAGACATGGAAATAAGAGTAAGTACAAAATTCAGTTTGATACATGTACATGTAGTGTTTGTAATAAGGGTTTAAAACAATACTTGGTCAAAAACTTTATATAATTTGTTGCTTATTTTAAACAAAAACCTCAATGCATTTAAATCCGGAAGCTTTTGTTTTGGTCTGTTGTATCTGTCTAAATCTATTTGACCAGCCACTTATGGATGTTGATATTCTGAACTCCCTGTAGCCTCTTTCTAGTATTTTGGTAGTATCTACTTGACTTCTTATGGGCAATTATTTTGCATAGTTGTTGAGAGGGAAATAGAAGGAGGAAATGGGGAGAATTTGGCATGAGTGGCTGTTTTGAAAAAGTAGTGATATCTTCCCTATGATATGAAAAAAATATATGTAGCTGTCAAAAAAATATAGCTATCATTAAAATCAGTATAAGTGTCCATCCTGACTGTTGGTTTGTGTCGAGTGACACTATTATAATATAATATATAGTATATTATTACTAACTTCATAATTATTTTTTCTTGCAGCTTGTGACAATGAAGCTTTGTAAGAGGAAAATGCAGTTGTGATACGATAGGGGAACCATAATAAAGTGACTGTTTTATACTGAGTGGTGTTATTTGCTTAACCTTTAGTGGAATGATTGTAACCTATGCTTGTTTACAAAATACAAATCTTGCAACAATTGTATTGTAAACAGAAGAGCAGAAGTATCTGGTGATGTTAAAATGTCATATGGTTTCTTTTAGAAATCAAAACTGTAGTGACATACAATTTTTAAAACTGAATAATTAATAAACATTCACATGTTTATTTCCTACTTTCTTATTAGTATAAGCAAGGAATTCATACAATCTGAGTCACCCTGAATATGTTATAAGAACTTGCTTAAGGTACCTGAAACATCATCTTCTGATAAGAACTGAAGCACTTCAAACAAAAAGAACTAAACGAAATAAGCTGCTCTTATTCAAACGATATAAACCTGTTTGTCGATATAATATTCACTATCCCAGTGCACATTGAAATAAGAATGTCGGGAAAATGAACGTTTCCTCAACAGCCCTTGTGAAATCAGGCAAATCAAGGCCAAAATTACGCTTCACTAGGGTATATATCCACGCTATAAGGTAGCGTTCACTTTCCTAGGCTCTCCCGAATTGAGAAGATCAGGTGGCCTACTTCTTGCGAAGAAGTCGTAAACAAGGTTGCTGATTAAAGCTTATAGTTCGCGAGCTTCTGTGAGTCACGT
This sequence comes from Porites divaricata, assembly GCA_038088405.1. Lineage (NCBI taxonomy): Eukaryota > Metazoa > Cnidaria > Anthozoa > Scleractinia > Poritidae > Porites > Porites divaricata. The sequence goes on from JBBMOI010000003.1 coordinate 32,773,045, forward strand.
AATTCCAGTAAAGAAAAATAAAGAAAACGACTTTTCGATGGAATTTTCCGCAAGTTCTAAAAGTCGAGAGACCGATAGATCGGAAAGATTCTATCGTATCATGAGTATCTTTGGAGCGGCTTTCGAACGCGACATCGCCGCCATTTTCTCAAGGCCTTAGTCCTTTTGCGGTCTAAGCAATGTTTTGGTTTTGCGTAAACCAATTAGATGACAGGAAATCATATATCCAGTTCTGGTTGTGGCCCGGACTGTTTCGTTTTTCGTTTTCGTCTCAGCACTTTGAAAACGGATTTGAATTCTATTTTTCGTTTTTTGTGTTCGCATCACTTTGAAAAACGGAAGTGAACTTCGTCTTTCGTTTTTGCATGGCTTGTTACTGAAAAACAGATTTGAATTTACTTAGTCGTTTTTGCGTGACTTTGGAAAACGTATTAATGCATCAGTCTTTTGAAAGCCCCGGACCTCCCCCCCCTGGGATGAACGGGGTAATGCGGGGCCTTTCACGTCATTATCACACCATTTTTGTTCCCTGGTAGGCGGGAACAAACAAACAAATTTTCGCCTCCAAAGGGTTCTTGGTTTTGTGATAGAGTACGCTTGAATTTCTAAGCTTTTGCGTGACGCGGCATTTACATGAAGTCCTAGAGAGCTGTCATGTAGGTTAAAAAAATGACTTATTTCAGGAAATTTTGCTATCTAAACAGGTCATGTATTCGAAAAAGAATTACTTTAATGTTTATAAGTTTCTCGAAGAATAAATTCACGCTTTTGTAGCAAAAGTCGGTAACAGATATTTCTGTTGGTTTCCGTCCGCCATGTTGGAGCTCATCCAGGTGAGCACCAGCATGTCGTCTCCATACAAATCTCTATAGTTTGGGTGAAACATTTCTTCGGATATCTTGTATACCAAATATTCCTCTGACCTGAATCTTGGCGAGGGTCTTTGTATATGTACCTCCTTTCATTTCCCAGATTCTAATGGACAGTTTTGATTTTTATTTTGATCTATTTTGAATGGCGTGACACTGAAAACCAGCAATCGCTTCACGCAGCTAAGAAATATGCCTTGCAAAGTGTGTTTTGGCGTGGCTTGCATAAGACAAGTCTTAAATACGACACAAACTGTACCATTTAAATGAGCATATAAGGAATGTCTTAGCTGAGTCGCATTCTATTTAAGGCGCCGACACATTTTTTGTTCCATTTATGCGAGAACTTCACAAGACGCGTCATATTTTTCACTGTTTAATTGACCAAATTGTTTAATAACTTACTATAAAGTAGTTGTATCGTGGAAATTACAAGAAAGACAAGTACTTTTTTTATGATTCAGACTTTCTACAAAAACTCCAGAAGACTGTAAAACATTATTTGTAATTTTTTTTTGTTATCTCCAATTTTGTGACTTTGAGTTGTAAAGTCCTTGAATGTTCGTCAGTTTTCCGTCTCCATCGAGGGTATGCAAGTGTTGCGATAGCTGCCCCGAAATCAACGTGTTCTGTCGTCTCATCCCTTGTTAAAAAAGGGAGTACCCTGTGTGTGGGATATATGGGTGGCGGGGGAGTTCACTTGCTTTCACGGAGGGAAGAACACACTTGCTTTCACTTGCATATAAAAAGTGACTGCCCCGATCATCCCCAAGGGGGGACGGAGGGTCGGGGGCTTTCAAATGACTGGTGCATTAATACGTTTTTCAAAGTCATACAGAAACGACCTAAGGAAATTGAAATCTGTTCTTAAATAACAAGCCATACGAAAACGAAAGACTAAATTCACTTCCGTTTTTCAAAGTGATGCGAACACGAAAAACAAAAAATGAAATTCTAATTCGTTTTTAAAGTGATGCGAAAACGGAAAACGGAAAACAAAATTCCAATCCGTTTTTCAAAGTGATGCAAAAATGAAAAACGAAAAACCAAATTCCAATTCGTTTTTCAAGGTGAGACGACAGGGAAATACGAAAAGCAAAATTCAAATCTGCTTTTCAATGTCATGCGTGAACGAAAAACGAAAAATGGAAATGGAATTTGAACGCCATTATCGCATCCCATCGAAAAACGGTTGGCACTAAGATACACGGATTTATCAATAACGTAATTTTAGCCTGAAAACAAAAAACAGACTGGCGACAAGACTCAAAAGAGTTGACAAACGCTTCTACCGATCGATAAAAATCATCACCAAGATCATCTTTAATGGCCTGTAAATCAGAAACCCTTGCCTAGTCCCTAGGCCTCATTATTCCGCGCGGCCAAAGCGTCTTGGGTCACGTGGTCCGATCGAAAATGTGAAGCCTAGACAAAAATCCTAAAAAGTGAGACAGCTCAATGGCGATGGTAAACAAGACAAGAGTTTCGAATTTCAAGGTTAAAAATACACCGCTAAAACACACAGATGGGAAAGGAAACTTCAAAAGAATGCTTAGTTTTCTTCAAGTTGACAAAGGAAGGCTTTTCTTTATAAAATTGTCCTTCGTGGAATTCAAAATACACGAAATTTTTATCACGGCCGATCGGAGCGCTTGGCCTGTTTTGAAACGACACCAAGTAGCGAAGTTTTTGAAGAATTTTCAGGTAAATTTTGTTCTCTGTAGTCAAGAAAGTGACGTATTTGGGAATACCGGTATTTTATCTTAGACGTTTTATACATTTCCAGATCGGGTTGAGCGCCCTGATTTGAGATTTGTGTTGTATATTTTTTGCCATGTGCTCACCCGATTTCACTTGCGTGAACGGATCCAGCCAAATTTGTGTTAGGCGAATTGCTTTTAAGGATTAATTTATGGGCCTTTGAATAAAAATTTTTCGAGAAATAATTTCTCTGTCTGTTGTTGTGTGTTCTTTCATTGATTAACATAGCTCAAAACACGATCCTGAGACAACGCATGCAAGTTGAATTTTATGCTTCTCACATTATTAGTAATACAAGCATCACATCTGTGAATGTCGGCGAATTTCAAATTCTTGAAGTTATAGGATTTTACTTTTAGATTCAGTCTCTGGGCACTTTTTGCTATGCAGCTTGTGTATTTTATTTGAAAGTATGGTTTTTCTGATTATTCAAGATTTGAAGTCTAATAGAACAATGAGGGTGAATGTTGTATTTGCTTTGAAAATTCGCGCGAGCGGCAAACTCCGATAGCTCAGTTGGAATGATGAGACTGAAGGAGCAGTATCAACCCTCAAAGGACTATTAATAACATTCTGATGACTTTTCAAAGCCGGTCGGCAAAATTCGATGCCGCAAATGTCCACATGGGTTGTTAAAAAAAAAAATCTCCTGTTGCTTACAACATTAACGTACATCTTTGAATTTCAAAAAGCAACGCATGCATGCGCATTCTGTTTTTGTCTAGGCGTTTCCCGACCGTTCGCCTCGGATACGTCACCGAAATGAATTGACCGAGAGGGACTGGGAAACGCCGTACAGGGACTAGGCAACGAAGTGCAAGAGAAATAAACCAGTTAATCCAACAATAAAGCTCTCGAATTGAAACGAGTAATACGATTAATTCGAGGATATCTTTTTATGTCAATGTTTGGACTTGAGAGGTGCTTGAATACAGATTAAGTTTACAAAATTGCGTAAGAAATATGTTACACCCATAGTACGTATAAGTTTCTCGCCACTTGGGCTGACGCAACTTCCACTGAAAACAATACCTTCAAGAAAAAATCAGAATCAAAACAATGGCTTTTACAAATAGATGGAAAATATCTCAGAACTGGGAACGGAACGCTAAGACTAGTGACTCGGCGATTTGAACATATTTATACTTCAAACCTAGACAGTGACATCGAAGCTTATTTGTTAACGGCTTACGACTTGAAGAGAGTGTTCCTGAAGGTACCAAATCGCTTCTCAATGAGAAGACATATTCTGTCAAGGTTGAGCTATACCGTTAAATCGTCCCCCCCTCAAAAATGGTCATAAGAATGCCTTTTAAGTAGGTCAATAAACGCTCCAAAATTTTGGAGTAACTGTTTCCATGGGGGTCCGCATATTCTAACTATGTTCACTGTAGGAATGTGCAACGAGATTGATTCTCTGCTGATACTAGCCTGCGTAGCAAGCGATTCCGTTTGGTTTCGGAGCAAAGAAAGACGGAGGAACGGTATTCTAGGTTTTGGCCGCGCGAGGAATGAAACAAGAGCCAAAAAAATGAAAGTGGGGGGAGGGGGAAGGGAAGGAAGGAAACGCTTGCAGACAAACCCCTCGATTTTGAAAACCTGCGTTCGCCAGCGAACGCAGCGCCTGATTGGCTCGGCTAGTCGAACAATGTTGACATGTGTCGATCAAAGGTTTGTTTCATACTGAGATGATGGTATGGTACGTGACACATATTAATTTTCAGTTGTTGTTGTTTTAAATTCTGGTCGGCAAGATTTGCGATCCAATGCAAGAGCATATTTCTTTGACCTCTTTTGAAACGTAAGGCTATTCTTGCGACTAAATAAGGGTTTCAGGTCGTTTAATTTATTCTCCAAAGTGCCCCTGGATTGATGGTTCGGATTCATTGACATTTCAACATAAACGCCGTCCATGTGTTTCAAAATACAAAAGCTGTGGTTATATGGCCTGTATCCGGTCAAGGTTTTCAAAATACTAAATGGCCGGCAGTTCTATATTCTCAGTAAATTTCCCAAAATCGAAAGATTCCAGCTAATCTAAACTATCAAATGTCGATTTAGAAAAGTCAAGCGATCCTGAAATGCTTTACAGATCTTTGGTCTAGTGTTTGGTTTGCGCAGGGCTCAGAGGAGGAAATCACGTTTTGTGACACTTAGAAATTTTTTCAGCTCAACTGCTGGTCAAGGTTTTCAAAACACTAAATGGCCGGTAGTTCTATATTCTTAGTAAATCTCACATATAGCCACAGCGTTTTTTACAAAAAAATATATTTTGGGTTCACACACACGCGTCCTCTGAAGTTCATTCCGCTCCACTGAAAGCCAAACACTTTATTGGTCAATTATGACAGCTGATGACAGCATCAAATGTCGGTGCGCGAACTCAGGCATGACAGGCCAAGTGGGCGGTTTTCAAAATCTCAGGGTTTGTCTGCAGGCGTTTCCTTCCTTTCTTCCCCACCCACTCCCAGCTCTTTTATTGGCGTCATTTTAGACTCTCGTTCCTCATTCTTTGCTCCTAAACGGCACGGAAACGCTTGCTACGCAGGCTATGCTGATACATGCTTCGATTGCCGAAGCTATTCGGGGGTAAGTTTTTCGTTGGTAAATAATAATTGCTCCGTTTGCTCCTCAGAGGTAAGTATAAGGAAACTACTTCCCAAGTCTGTTGTTATGTGAGAGTATATCTACCTCACTTGAAATTATGCTTCTAGAGCTGATACCACAAGTATCCCAGCAACAAAATACTTACAGTGTAAATCTTTTATTTACACTTTTTTTTTACTTTCCATGGAACTATGCAAGATACTCTGACTAAATGAAAGGAAAAGTCAGGAAAATGTCTAGACAGGTCATATTACTGAAGATAGTACAAGAATTACTGGGCAAGGAGGAAAAAAATCAAACTTACTAAACAAAACATTTTGGGTTGTAGTTTCACATCACTAAAAAATACAACTGAAAATCTGTCTGCATTCTCAGGCTAAAGCTTCCATACCCTGCTAGCAGAGGCTTTTCCCTTGTGTTTCTCAGCGTTGTACTGCCATTCTCTTCGCGGTTTTGGCTGCTCGCGTTTTGTTTTGGTTGTTTCTGTGCCGAGGAAAAACCTCTGCAGACAGCCGTTTGGGATTCCTGTTGAGCATGCGCGAGATGAAAATGCGGTTACCATGGAATTTCTGGGTCACGTGTCGGTAATACGATGCCGCCGCCGGAGTTTGCCCGTCAGTTTCGCGGTAGCGCGAATAAAGTTTTTTCTCTCTTGTTTACTTATGTATTGGCGAATGTTGCGAATGTTTAGAGTGTTTTCACTCACGTGGCCAGCATCTATGCAAATTCATCGGAACAAAAGAAAGCGTTTGCATAAGAAAAGAGTTCAACTCCCGCAGGACTAGTTAGGGACACCAACATGGCCGTCGTTTCATTGTTTTGGGACACCAACATGGCCGCCGTGACGTCATGTGAAAACACTCTATTCATGAGTCAATTTTCCCACGGGAAAGACTCGCACTCGCCATGTTGATATAGCAGGCTCACTTTTGCACAGCAAACTAGTACAAAAAAGATGCGCGAGTCGATAAAACCGGTTCCACAACCGGTTTAGTCATGTGATTACCTCCTAGATCTTGGAGGTATCTAATGCGCATGCTCAACAGGAATCCCAAAAGGCTGTCTGCAGAGGTTTTTCCTCGGCACAGAAACAACCAAAACAAAACGCGAGCAGCCAAAACCGCGAAGAGAATGGCAGTACAACGCTGAGAAACACAAGGGAAAAGCTTCTGCTAGCAGGGTAAAGCTTCCAGTGATGAATTGATTTGAAGGCTATGCCTGTTAAGACACATTATTCATTATTTTTCTTCTAAAATCCAGGCTGTCTGTGAGAAGTTTCATGAAAATGATTTCTAGGTATAAATCCTCATCACATTGTCAATAACGAAAAAAAAGAATAGGTAGATGATCAGTAATGTTATGTTCTGGAGTGACCATAGATGTTTTGATTGAATGATGCAGAGGCCAAGAGAATAAGTAATAATGAGAGGCCTGTTAGTCTACTCTCCAATTCTGTTTACATGTAAGACATGTAAGCCTGGAAATGTCATTGATCTAAGTAGTGTTACTCCTGTAGAAAAAACAGAAAATGATTAGCATTAAGGTGTTTTGATACAGTTTTTCAGAGGCCATACCGATATTTTTCAATCGCCTTAAAAGTGTTTTTTTCCTTGTCCGATCGCTATAAAATTTTCAGCAGTAATTGCCTATGGATTGAAATTTGTGAAAATGTAATTTTAAGTAAAATCGATATTACTATGACAACAATAAACAAAAAACTTTGAAATTGATAAAAGCCAAATTTTGTGTGATCTAGACCTGCTACTGAAAATCCAACACTAGGAACTTAAAGTTTGTTGTTTTGCAAACAATCTCCGTAAGAAGTAAAAAAAACTGTATGTTTGAATTCGAACAAAACGAAAATATATTTCAAACCTTAAATTTTCAATAGCTGTGATAGATTATTTAATAAAGACGTTATAAATGGCTCACATTATTCTTAAGTAGCGTCAGAATGCTTTTTAATATCATATTTTAATGCTGGGAAATTTTGGTGTACTTTCGTTCTTGCGATCTTGAAAACTAACCCGTTTTCTCACCACCTGTATAAGTGCAACTTCATTCAGAATTTGGACTTTTAGCGCTTTCTTGAATATCTCCGAAACGACTCCAACGAATTTTTTTAAAGTCTCTTCACATAATCTTCATAATGTATATAAAAATGTCTGAAACTTTCATTAACTTTGATTCACTGTAGCACCTTGAAATTTCAAGACAAACCTATCCTACGAATCGGTCAAAAATCTGCGTTACAACATTCACTGTTTTGATGTTATGCTAGTTCTTCCAAATTAATGCGGACAATACGTACATGCATGACTAGTACATTTCAGTGTGAGTATTGTGTTTCATCACCTCCTATTCGCCTTCTTAAGCTCGATTTGAGGTTTTCCTGGTGCTAGCGAAGGCTAGAAAATCAAGTCAACGCAAACATAGGTGAATTTTTGTTTTGTTATTTTTTTTTTATGGCGCCGTAAATTACTTGGGTATATTTTGAATCCAGGTATATGTGGATAAGTGGGTTAAGAAAGCTAAATTCTGGTGTGCCGGCGTACAAGAAATTTCCTTTTGACTTGCAAAAAAAATTTGGTCAACAGGGTGAAATTTAAAGCCAAAGTTGTAGATAATATTCCAAAGTAAATTTTGCATACTAGGTCCTTGGTCCGGCCACCGGATGATAACATAAACCAGGCAAATTGTGATTGAAAAGGGAGAGCCTCAGAAAGTTCAGTTTTCTCTTTGTTTAGTTCTTGATAAGACTAAATTAAGATTCATGAATTGAAGTGAGGATCATTCAACACATTTCAATGATTGGAGTAAACAATAAAAACCACATGCAGCATTCAAGTTAAACATATTGAACTATATTGCTCGAGACTGTCCCAGTAGCACTGGACTTTATTTATTAAGGAAGCTTTAGCAAAGTCAAACAATTCAAGTAACTGGTTTTAAGAAAAAAAACTGATTACTCTTCACGTGCATGATGACGCACACTTTTCGGATGTTTTTCTTTACCGTTGCTGCACGACCAAGCCCGGGAACTTAAAGACATGTCCAGATGGGAAGTTTTTCTTGAGAACGTAAACAAGCGACTACAAATTTTTTCTTTCTCTCTAAACTTTGATTAGATTCTTTTAAAATAGTTGCAATTTTGCTACCGTCGCATTGTAACTGCACGACGTACAGAAGCGAAAATGATAATTATGCGGCTTTCTGACGCTACAGGAGGTGGTCGTTGGTCCAGACGAAAAAGACGTAATATGAGTATTTCTTATCTTGGAAGAAGAATAGTGAGCTGACATTTGTCCTGAAAGTTGCCGTAACATCTTACTTATATACTGGTGACAAACCGACAGCTTCTGAGCTTTGCTGAAAATCCTTCCTCCTGGAAAATGACTGCTCTGTTTGAAGGCTCCTGGTCAGGCCACTTAGGCCACTTTGTAAGCCAGCATGCAAACGGTGCGCAAAGTGAGACGTTCCAAGAACCATCTGATCTAAATTCCTGTATATTTTCTATAGGCATCATTTAAACCTCCAAACCAAAGTGAGATTTCTGTGTACAGGGCTATACTGAGTTTGGTCTCATGAAGAATTATATAATATTTCGGTGCTTAAAAATTTTGGTGTATTTTCTTTCTTGCGATCTTGAAATCTAACCTTTTTTGTTGTGGACGTGTCTTAATTTGTAAATAGCTCGAATTTTTTGCTCGGAATTCTTAATGTTAACTGCAGTGGCTCACCAAATAGACCTTTCCGACATTCTGCTCCAGTGAGCAAACATAACAAAATGAGGTTGAGGCCCGGGTGGAGAATTTCATACAAAGCACTGTTTTTTGTCCACCCAAGCCTCCACTTAATGCCTTTTTTTACCGGAATGCGGGAAAGGTCTATAGCAAACGTGCACGACTACCAAGAAATATGATGGACTGATAGCAATGTCTCTATTTCGAGTTTCAAGCGAACATGCGGGTGAGCTCTCACTTTCGTTCCTGCAACTTGCTCCCACATCTCCTTTTACGTGCCACTCACGCGTTACTTCTGTCGATATCCCTTAAATGGACAGCTTGTTCGCAGGCTGGTATGGTTTTCATTTTTGTTAGAGATGGTTGCATTGTCATAATAATGGCTCAGTGAATTCCAAGCGTACCCATACCCCCAAAAGCATTTATCAAGTGTTGGAATCTCCTTTGGCTCTCGACACCTGATCAAAAGCAGACAAAACTGCTTGAACTCTTGTTTGAGTTCTGGCATTGTTCCTATAGTATGCCGGGTAACAAAAATGAGCCTTGCCAGAGTATCCAGTGGCAGTTATCGACCTCTTGTCAAGTTTTTGGCAACAAACTGAGCTTGGGCCACCTGTGCTGTTGCCAAACCCATCAATTCCAATCACTTGTGAGTTATCAGAAAAAATCGCTGTTTCTAGGTAAAAAAAAAAAAGTAACCTTCCAAGCTGAAAAGTATCCCTGTGTCGCTTTATAATGTTGAAAATGCTTCGCAATAATTTCGTATAATGTTGTTACAATGTTTGATTATGGGGTGAAAATAGGTTAACTCAACAAAAACAAAGTCTTGTGTGCAGCAGTTTTTAGTTTAAATTCGTCATAAAACAACACAACATTAAAATAAATAATAACATCAATGAAAAAAGAGACACGTAAAATGTTCAGTTCTCTTCCTTTGAAAAAGCTGTGATGCAAATCGTAGATGTTCTCAAGGGCTGATGGCTGCTCCGGCCATCATAATAATAATAATAATAATAATAATAATAATAATAATAATTTACCAATTTATATAGCGCGTATTTACATTTTCTGATCAATAGCGCTTTACAATCATATGTTTAAAAGAAAACGAAAATACATAACCATGAGAATAAAATACACTAAGTTACAAACTATAAAAAATACTTCTTAAAAAAATAGGTTTTAAGTTGAGATTTAAAACTGTCAAGTGATGTTGCTTGACGAAGCTCCACTGGTAGCTCATTCCAGAGTTTCGGAGGTGCGGCTGAGAATGATCTTGCTCCCAACGTTGTAAGCATCTTTCCCTTGGGATGGTCCAATAAGAGCTTACCAGTAGACCTAAGATTATATAATGAATTCGATTTTATACTAATAAGATCGCTAAGATAAGTTGGCGCTTGGCCATTAATACATTTAAAAGTCAAAAGTAAAATCTTATAGTCAATACGCAAAGAAACCGGCAGCCAGTGCAGCTCATAAAGTGCCGGTGTAATGTGAGAAAACTTTCCAATGCCAAGAATAAGTCTTGCCGCTGCATTTTGTACACGCTGTAATTTAGCGATCTGCACCTTTGGTAAGCCAAACAATAAACCATTACAATAGTCAAGACGGCTGGTTATAAAAGCATGAACCAAAGTAATTAAAGAATCTCTCGACAGGTATTTCCTAATACGTCTCAAGTTATGTAAATGATAAAATGCCGCATTACAAGCCTTGTTTATATGATCAGTCATGCTTAAGTTGCTGTCAAACCACGATCCAAGGTTTCTAACACATGGGCTTGGACTGATACGATTATTGCCCACAGTTATGGAACACGAATCTAACTTATCAAGCTGTTGTCGTGTGCCAACTAACAAAAACTCCGTTTTATCATCATTGATCATCAACTGATCTTGAATCATCCATTTCCTCACCGCGTCAATGCACTTTTCCATAGCTTGTATAGCATCAGCTTGAGCAGTGTTGCCGATTGGTTTAAAACTCAGATACAGCTGCGTATCATCAGCGAAACAGTGAGCATCGGGAAGATAATGTTCCACGATCTTAAACAGCTTGGACGCATATATTATGAATAGCAAAGGCCCTAAGCATGAGCCTTGGGGTACCCCGCAGTTCAAGTTAAAAGGACGAGAAAGAACTCCATGTACAGAAACGCGCTGACTTCTATCAGACAAGTACGATCTAAACCAATTCAGAGCAGTACCACGTATGCCAACCTCATCAGATAGCCTCTCTAAAAGTATTCGATGATTAACAGTGTCAAAAGCAGCACTGAGATCCAATAAAATTAACATAGTGACATGTTGAGAGTTCATCTTTAACAAAATATCGTCCATCACCTTGATAAGTGCAGTTTCAGTGCTGTGGAATTGCCTGTAAGAAGATTGAAGCGCAGGAAAAATAGCATTTGAAACCATGTGATCGTAAACTTGATTAAAAACGACTTTTTCAGTCAACTTGGATACGTATTGTAAGTTACTAACTGGTCTGTAATTTTTGTACAGCAAATCCAATCCAGGTTTCTTCAAGATAGGATTAATAAGCCCACATTTCCAATCATCCGCAAATTCTCCAGAATTAAGAGACAGGTTGATCATTTTAGTAATGACTGGTAATAGCACGTCAGCACAGCTGATTACCATAGATGTTGACATCGGATCAAACATACAACTTTTCTTCGGAGAGCAGCCAATCAACTTACTAACTGCACTTTCAGTTAAAGGGATAAAGCTGTCCAGTGTTCTAGTTGGTAACGTTTTCACATAGTCAAAATGAGAATCATGCAAACAATCGGCTAGTTTGTCCAGTTTGACATGGATGGCGTCAATCTTTTCAACAAAGAAGCCACCCATTTCATTGGCTAAAACCAGCTTGTCACTAGTTGGTGGAAAAGGTACTTCATGACCTTGATTTAGCAACCTCTTTGTTGCCAGGAATAGGTTCCTTTGGTTAGAGTTATTTTCAGCAATGAAGTCTGAGTAAAACTTACGACGGGCTTCATTCATCAGGTAGGTTGTAAAGTTCCTCTTCTTTTTAAATTCAAGCAAATCATGGACACTTCGAGATCGACGCCATTTTCTTTCAGCTCTCCGTCTTTCCCTCCTTGACTCCCTAATATCTTCACTAAACCAAGGTACCAAAGGCCTCACTGTGATAAACTTAGTGACAAGTGGAGCATGACGATCAAGAGCCGCAGATAATGTAGAATTATAACATTTAACAAGATCATTCAGAGCATCAGGGCTGTCTGTACAAAGCGAAGTTGTAGAGAGTTCATCGCATAACAGGTTAACGTCAACCACCTTTGTCTTCCTGAAAGAGATTTTTTCTTCGAGAGCGGTGGCCTGTCCAGGGTTAGATCACAAATCAAAGTAGAGTGATCAGAAAACAGACAGTCAGTCACAGGGATGTCAGCTAATAAGGAGTCGCACTGTCGAGTAATGATCAAATCCAGGGTGTGTCCTGATTCGTGTGTTGGCACGTTAACATGTTGTTGAAGGCCCATTGACTCAAGCAGCTCCTTTAAACAAACACTGTCTGCATTCCCCGGGACGTCTATATGGATATTAAATTCACCTGCTATCAGTAACGGTACAGATGACATTATGATGTTCTCCAAAAAACTCGAAAAATCAGCGAAAAATACACTCGTCGTGACAGGATGGTTACTAGAGTAGGGTGGACGGTAAATAATAATAATCTGTAGTTTTCGCGAGTGGAACTCGACCATCCAATGAGAAAACTCAAAAGAAGTACGCTCACCAGCGTCTACACGACTTGCATGTAGATTTCCTCTTATTAATAGAGCAGTTCCACCACCACATCGATCAGATCGTGTGTGATCAAACAGCTTGTATCCAGGTGGGGTAATTTCGGCTCTGCGCGCATCATCATATTCTGAGAGCCATGTCTCAGTTACTGCGAAAATATCAGCTCCAGATGATTCAACATAGGAAACCAAGTCCGCCGATTTGTTTCTCACAGACCTGGCATTCAAACTACAGAATTTTAAACAGCTTCCAACAGGAAAACGTTGTTCAGGAACTATAGGAACCAAAACAGAAGTGCGAGAAATGGTTCTATCACGGCAAGTAGTATGACTTATTCGATCAGAAATACGTACAGATATCTTCTGTCGGCCAGCTCGACATCCTCTAAACCTCAGAAGTCCATTTAGCTTTAAAACATGGAGAACTGATCCACAAACAAAACTGCGAGACACGCGACGAATGCCAAGTAGTTCAGCACGGGTGTATGCTATAGCTCGAGTATTTATAAGCAAATCCAAGATATTCGGTAGATTTTCATTTCGCCTCTTCAACTTGTTTTGAATTAAAGTCTCCGAACCAGGATTAATCGAAATGTCTCCAAAAATTGTGATGTTTATAGGCGGGTCGTGACCAGGAATTAGCAGAGATGTACATCCGTGCTGATACAAACCAGGGCGGATAAAGGTCGGGTGGTGAAACGAGCGCGTCCGAGCAAAAAAGGTGTGATGCAGTGGACTGGGACTCTGCTTAGAAATGTCGCGATGTGGTTTGTACATTAGACGGCTGCCGCTGGTACTGAATCAAGGCGGCTTGAGTTGTTTTCTTGGACTTCTTCCTCGTTCCTTTGTGCTGGTACGCTGTCTCCGAGAGGCAAATGTTGCTATTGTTTTGCGAGAGGTTTAGTTGGAGTAGACAAACACCTCTTTCAAATGGTTTCTCTGGTTACTTCCATGACTCTACCACAGAATCATATTTTCGTTCTATTACTCGCCAATGTCGATGTTATTCCGAAACAAAAACAACTATATACTGTCTAAAACACGATGGGAAATCTCATCAAGTCATCCAAACTTAAAGACAGCAGATGGTGTGCATGTTTCATAACTAGATGGCGCGTGTATTTAATACGCTGTGGCTATATGGCCGGTAACCGGTCAAGGTTTTCAAAATACTAAATGGCCGGTAGTTCTATGTTCTTAGTAAATTTCACAAAATCGAAAGATTCCAGCTAATGTAAACTATCATACGTCGATTTAGAAAAGTCAAGCGATCCTGAAATGCTATTCAGATCTCAAGTCCAAACTTTGGTTTTACGCTGAACCATGTTTTGTGACACTTTTCAGCTCGACTGCCGGTCAAGGTTTTCAAAACACTATGACTGCCGGCCATTTAAAATGGCTGGCAGTCCGTTGTTCTCAGTAAATTTCACAAAATCGAAAAATTCACACAACATGGTTCAGCGTAAACCAAACATTAGACTTGAGATCTGAAAAGCATTTCAGGATCGCTTGATTTTTCTAAATTGACGTATGATAGTTTACATTAGCTGGAATCTTTCGATTTTGTGAAATTTACTAAGAATATAGAACTTCCGGCCATTTAGTGTTTTGAAAACCTTGACCGGCAGTCGAGCTGAAAAGTGTCACAAAACATGATTTCCTCCTCTGAGCCCAGCGCAAACCAAACACTAGACCAAAGATCTGTAAAGCATTTCAGGATCGCTTGACATTTCTAAATCGACATATGATAGTTTAGATTAGCTGGAATCTTTCGATTTTGTGAAATTTACTAAGAATATAGAACTGCCCGCCATTTAGTATTTTGAAAACCTTGACCGGTTACCGGCCATATAGCCACAGCGTATTCGCTTATAAATGTGTGCAGCTCGTGCAAGGTGTAATTATGCTAATTTCAATCACCATCATCTTTCGTTTTAATTTTGAGAAAAAACACCTCATACGTGTTTCTGTTTCTTCGGAACTTCAAAATTAGTTTCCACTCAGTTTTTACTGTTTACTTAGTTTTGTTTTAGAGAGAAAAACGGAGAAAAAAACCTTACAATTAACCTCAATAAATTTTGTTTGCATGCGATTGCGGATTTGCGACGCATTGCGCGAATCGCCATGGTGCGTTGCACCTGAGAAGCAAAGTTTGAACTTAGTAAAACGCCACTATATCCAAATATATCCAGCTAATTTTTTGTTATGTTACACAAAATTTATTCCCCTTTAACATATGTAAATATTAAGGTTAAGAAGTGTTAAGCTTTTGCAAACGAAACGGCGAATGACGATTAGGTCATATTTAGTAGAAGGAGGAGGCATTCAACACTTTCAAATTGAACTCAAATTTTGGCATTATACGACCAACAAGTTTGACTTATAGTCATACAGACATAAACATATGAAACTGTTTATTAATATTGTTATGAAAAGAATTTATCCATTTAACACTGTAGCCTGAAATTACAGAAAGAAAATAGGATTTCCGGTTTGCAAATTAAGAATTTGTTCATGCTTAGCTTAGAGTTGAACAAGGTGGTAAGTTAGTAGTGGTGAGTTAATGGTGGTGAGTTAACTAGTGTGAGTTGCAAGATTGGAAAATTCCAAATCTTGCCGGCAAGATATGGAATTTTCCAAATCTTGCCGGCAAGATATGGAAATTCCATATCTTGCCGGCAAGATTTGGAAAATTCAAGATCTTGCCGGCAAGATTTAGAAAATTCAAGATGTTGCCGGCAAGATTTGGAAAATTCAAGATCTTGCAACTCACCACTCGCTAACTCGCTGCAGTAACTCATCACAGATAACTCACCAACTTGCCGGTCCCGCCGTGCGTATATCGAGTTATGGATGCACGCGGGAAGTTTGGAGAGTACGAAAGATGCGTAAGAGTTGCACGAGGCGATAGCCGAGTGTAACTCTAGCTTCTTGAGTGCTCTCCAAACTTCCCCAGTGCATCCATAACTCGATATACGCACAGCTAAAAGCATGAGCAAATTCTTTTATAACAGAGCTGACAGACAACAGAGCTCGTAACGCGCTCCACAGAAAAACAAACGCTTCTACTGGCTGGTTACAACCACGCCACAATCGCCTTGTTTGAAAGAAAATTCTTTCTGTGAAACTGAGAAAGAAAATTTGCTTATTTATTCGTTAACGATCAATTGAAACTAAGCGGAAACAAAGATGAAAGTGTCTTAAAGTCCACCTAAAGTTAAAATACTGTCACATGTTCGTAAGACGTCGTGGAGTATGGTTTGGATCTGGCGCTGAGAAGATGTTTATGTTTTGCTTAGCGAAATCCAGAAAACTTGTTTTTTTTAGCCGTTTGGGATTCCTGTTGAGCATGCGCGAGATGAAAATGCGGTTACCATGGAATTTCTGGGTCACGTGTCGGTAATACGATGCCGCCGCCAGAGTTTGCCCGTCAGTTTCGCGGTAGCGCGAATAAAGTTTTTTCTCTCTTGTTTACTTATGTATTGGCGAATGTTTAGAGTGTTTTCACTCACGTGGCCAGCATCTATGCAAATTCATCGGAACAAAAGAAAGCGTTTGCATAAGAAAAGAGTTCAACTCCCGCAGGACTAGTTAGGGACACCAACATGGCCGTCGTTGCATTGTTTTGGGACACCAATATGGCCGCCGTGACGTCATGTGAAAACACTCTATTCATGAGTCAATTTTCCCACGGGAAAGACTCGCACTCGCCATGTTGATATAGCAGGCTCACTTTTGCACAGCAAACTAGTACAAAAAAGATGCGCGAGTCGATAAAACCGGTTCCACAACCGGTTTAGTCATGTATTACCTCCTAGATCTTGGAGGTATCTAATGCGCATGCTCAACAGGAATCCCAAACGGCTGTCTGCAGAGGTCTTTTCCTCGGCACAGAAACAACCAAAACAAAACGCGAGCAGCCAAAACCGCGAAGAGAATGGCAGTACAACGCTGAGAAACACAAGGGAAAAGCCTCTGCTAGCAGGGTATCGACAAATTTGCGAAACAGGCAACTTGCGAGTTTTTTTGAATTCGGCTTTATTTTTGCTGCTTGTTGGATCAGAACGTAAAAGGTCAATGCCGATTGAAAAATTCGGCAGTTCTTCGCTGGTTTCTTCCATATTTTAAAGAGAAGGAAAACTGCACTGCAGCTTAAAAGACGACAACTTTGCAGCCAGGTAAAAAAAATGCTCACGTCATCTTATTTACGCACGGGCGTGCGTAAATAAAGATTTTGTTCATAGCGGCTCAATAGGACCTAAAAAGCAGGGCGACCTCCCTGCTATATAGGGCAAGCACGCGCGCTATATTATAAAGTAAACTTTCGCCGACCTTCAAGCGCACCGCCAGCGCGGAGAAGCGCTCGTGCTTGTCCTATTCTGCATCACACATTGAACATTCACCGCCCAACCTTTAACCGCCCTGATACAAACACTTTTATGAATATTCTAACGATTATCTTTCCAATCAAAACATTTCAGTGTTTCTGAAATGTTTTGATTGGAAAGATATTCGTTAGAATATAAAAGTGTTTGTATCATGGCCGGAGCAGCCATCAGCCCTTGAGAACATCTACTATTTGCATTACAGCCTAAAAAATGAAAATGAACTGGTCAAAATGTAATTAAAGTAATGACATAAAGTGCATGTTTGCGAGTAGTTTCATTCCTGTAGCAATATTGTAAAATTGGCTTAAATGATTGGACCACATCAATAAGTACTATAGGAGGGATGAAGTCAACCCCTTTTTTGCACAGAAATCTCATTAACTTGCGCTGGAATACAGTATTGCCGATGAAGTCATAACCTTTTTTATCTCATGAATAAAATGCGCAGGAATCTCATTAAGATCAGGTCTTGTTCTATCTCTTGTTGGTTTAACCAATCTAACAGGTTTTCTAGTTACTGTAAGGTCAATAAATGTCTTCGTTTTCAATTGGTTAATTAGAATATGTGAAACGTTCTCATTGGTTAATACACTGTGTCTGAGGAATAAAGTACAAAACTAAACTCGCAAGTGACTTAGTGGGTGTTTACATGACACCGGGGCGACTTTCGCCCCAAAGCGAGTTCACTCCGGTTCCCTCTCATGGCTCTATATTTGTTTACATGATACCACCACAAATTCCATGCTGGCGCGAGTTCACCCCAGGTCTTTTACCGGGGCGAGAATTTCACTCCGGTACGAAATCTCGCAACGGTATCATGTAAACACGAAATGACCACCCGTTTCGGTGTGAAATCGGTCTTCTGATAGACTGGAACCGGTAGCGCATGCGTAATGTTCGCGATTTTGAATCATACATGCATTTTATCAACATGAAGTGTACCTTCAAATTACGAGATGTGAAATAACCCAGTCATCATGTAAACGCGATACGAAATCAAAAAGTCATGTCGGTATGAAACTCTATTTTCTGCAATGTGATTGTCCTAGTTCTGGTTCAATGATTCTTGGCATGCAAATTATATATATTAATGAGGGCGAAGGCAAACTAGTTCTTTTTAATACGAAAGACAATGTTTTACTTACCCATCCGTCCTGTTCTTCCACAATTTATTTATTTCTATTTTATTGACATCAACCACATCAACACACATCAACCCCCACATCAACCCTTCATCAACGCTACATTGACCCCTATCGACCCCACATCGACCCTACATCGAACCTGTGAATTCAGAAGTATTTGTAACTTTTGGGTATCAAGGAGTGACAACTGTAAGCTACACAATCGCAGGCTAGGCTAGGCTTGGCATGTTCTATCTTGCTTACAGACCTATTGTAACTGCTCCATATGGCGCTCTGCCCAAATAATGAGCATTTGCCTCCTTAAAATTAAAACATAGGCACGTTTTACGTGCATGAGCTATTTTGAATACTTCAGTGTAACAGTATCGGCAATCTACTGTCCTAATTCTAGATTAAGGCTATGTTTTTGTGCAAAATTGGGTATTGCTGTAGATTAATGAAAACGAGAACCGCATCGCTGATTTGATCTGATAAATTCATTTTCTTTGTCTTTCCTTCAGACACTATGAATATCAACTCACCAAACGTTGCTTAGAGGAAAGACTCGAAGGTTTCTTCATGGTTTCTTAAAATAATGAAGGTCGTCGAATACTGAATAGCTAAGATTTGTATCATTGTGGTAAAAGGTTGCATCATCATTATTCACGAGGTTATCACGTGCGATTCTACTTTAATGAAACAGTCTTTAACTCTGACCACTTAATTCTAAGAGAGTTATGAGTTTTTGCTTCTTCAAAGAAAAGAGCCTTTGCTTTGGTACTAGTTACAAAACCAAAGATGTCTTCGTACGTTCTGCGTACTATTATTACTGTGAAAAGCCAGCATGAGATGTAGAATCACACAGTTTGCACGTGAAAGTGTTGGAATTGCCCCTTTCGTGTTTCGTATGTGAGGGAATTCGAGTTATCATACGGTAATCGAGTAAACAGAATTATAAAAATAACTCATGTACACAATTTGCACGTGAAGATGTTGGACCGCAAATTGTTTACTAGAAAATTTTCTCAAACGATTTTAAGAAATCACCTCGGCTTTACAATATTTGCAATTAAATTATGCTTCATGCAACGTCAAGGTTGATAGCCTAACATTCATTAACTTCCAAGAAAATCATCAATTGAAACTGCCGAAATATTTTTCTACTCATATCAAGTTATTCCACTCAATAAAACAATATCTAATTAGCGTCAACTAGCTTCTTCCAATTGCGATTGCTGAACTTTTTCACTATCCGTGTTTTCTTTAACAAAGATTTTAATTTCTTCACTGGTAGTCTACTAGGTGCACGACCGCGTCGAGAAAAATGATCAACCTTATTTAAACCAACTGGATTGTAAGTTCTGTTGTAAATAAATTTCCCAGGACGAGATCTCAATTCAACTTCTTTTATTTCCTCCACAAAACAATTTTACTTCCGTACAATTTACTCATTACCTTTTCTTGTCGTCACCTCACTGGAATCAAAACACTCTTAACACAAAACTTGCTAATAATGCAAAATCCCGATGCCGGGCACATTACCGTACATTACCGCTTCACAATATACACATGAAAAATACAACGCGCAAGTACATTAACACTCACTCTGCTAAACAAAATTGAAGGAATAAGAAGAATTGTTATCACTATCAGTAGTTCCCAAAGAAGCCTGAGTCCCTTTAGGTTTCAGTTGTTGACAATCTTCTCTTCCTTCATCGGAAGAGATTTTTATCACAGGCAACTCCTTGTGTTCCGTATTGTGAAAATCAAAATCACTATCGTCACACTGATTACCAGCTACACGAATCTTGCGAGTCTCTAACCTGATACACATTCTTCTGTTCAAACTTGATTTTTCACGTACACTCCTGATATTCCGATTTGTCATTGCGTCTATGAGGTCCATGGTCTTTTAATGTCTTGACAATTTCCTTAATTTTTCTTTGAGTTCGCGGACCAGCCCATTAAGAAATACTCGGTGTTATTTCAGTGTGGGCCTACCGCGAACAGTGTGTGCATTTCTAAGTTTAACCCTCGATACCATACTTCAACAATACGTTCCTCGAAACACTGTCGCCAAATTTTATCCAAACTGCTTCTTTCTGAAATTATATCACTGGATTACTACCATCTTGCGCGTAGTTTCACATTTCAACCTGTCAGTTTTGGCCAATGAAACGTTGTGGGTTAGTCACTGTCTTGAAATTGACAACGTTTTTGGCGCCGTACGAGCATGTTTTGATCACGTGCTGTCTAAGTTTTCAGGTTTTTCATGGGAACGTATTCTGTTTTTAAACTCTGCTTGTGTCAATATGGTGATGCAAATTCAAGTTCAAATTGGAGATACAAGAAGGGTTTTTTTTATGAATCCGCCAAGGAGTGTTGAGGATTTAAAAAAACTACATTTTGCGTGAGATTTGGAAGGCACCTTTTATGAATTTTGGTTTACTTTACGAAAACGATAGTGGCAGACATTCGCCTCGCTTCGCTTGTTTACTTGCCTTGTTTACGTTAGCACGTATTGCGTGCCTATTGCACATTTGCGTCAAAACAAGCCGTTTCCATTACTCTATTTGGGCCACGCCCAAATAACTATAGTAACTATTAAGAGGCAAGCATGTATCATGTTCCTCACCTAATTCATGTTATTTTTGCCGGTATGAAAAAGGTCTGTTGAACTTTGTAAGCGAGAGAATAAAGCTTGTTTACAGGTTTAACAATGCTCACCTTGCCTTTCAAACTTCTAATACAACAATTTATAGGCCGCAAACTTCCAAATTAAAGACCATAATTTGTTTTATTGGAAGAACTTTGAAAAATTAATATATCATCTTTCATACTCTACCTTGACGCAGGTGAAACAGAACTCATAAATTATGAAATACGTGCTTTGTACTGTTCTCGATAGCCGAATTAGGTCAAATGTCTTCAAGCAGCACCCACACTAAAATATGGACCCGTCAACAGCTGCATCACTGTACTCAGCGTTTGAATCATGAAGATATTTCAATGTTATGCTTCTAATAGCCTGCGTAGCAAGCGTTTCCGTGCGGTGTAGGAGCAAATAACGAGGAACGAGAGTCAAAGACCGCGCGAAAAATGGTGTTAGTAAAAGGGTGGGGAGGGGGTGGGGAAGAAAGGAAGGAAACGCTTGCAGACAAACCCCGGGATTTTGAAAACCGCCCACTTGGCCTGTCATGCCTGAGTTCGCGCACCGACATTTGATGCTGTCTTGAGCTGTCATAATTGACCAATAAAATGTTTGGCTTTCAGCGGAAATGAACTTCAGAGGATGCGTTTGTGAACCCAAAATATATATTTTTTGTATTTTGTAACACCTGGACGGCGTTTATGTTGAAATATCAATGAATCCGAACGATCAATACAGGCTTTGGACATTTGTCTTTTTAATCCGTCTAAGAGAATTCTACGTCCCTCTAAAAAACACTAACGAGCTGGGTCCAGCATGACACATTGCAGGAAACCATTGCATTTGCGGACAAAAGAAAATCGCTTTTAGTTATTCAGATCCAGGGGCCACCTTAGAGAACAAATTAAACGATCTGAAACCCTTATTTAGTCGCAAGAAGAGCCTTACGATTCAAAAGAGGTCAAAGAAAGTGCTCTTGCATTGGAGGGCAAATCTTGCTGACCAGAATAAACAAGAACCACTGAAAATTAATATACGTGTCACGTACCATACCGTCCTCTCAGTATGAAACAAACCTTTGATCGACACATGTCAATCAAGCGCTGCGTTCGGTGGCGAACGTAGGTTTTCAAAATCGAGGGGTTTGTCTGCAAGCGTTTCCTTCCTTCCTCTCCCCCTCCCCCCACTTTCATTTTTTGGCTCTTGTTTCATTTCTCGCGCGGTGAAAACCGGGAATCCCTTCCCTCGGTCTTTCTTTGCTCCGAAACCAAACGGAAACGCTTGCTACGCAGGCTATGCTTCTAAACACCTTTAGCAGTATTAAAAGACGTAAAAATTGTGAAGAATCAAGATGGCGGACTCTAAGTGCCCTTGTTTGACCTTAAGCAATATCATTAACGGTTAGATGCCAAACTCTGATTGGTTCTTAGGCATTAACTCATGGTACCTTCAACCTTATTGGCCCCTACGCTCAAACCACTGACATATGAGCTATTTTTTTCAAAACAGCTCAAAAAGAACCAGAAATGACAACACCTGCAAATGCAGAGGGTCTTGAGTCTAACCTCCAGGAATGTTAAAATAATCCTAGCAACAGAAGGGGACTACAAAACTCTTAGTGTTGCATTTCAGAAAACATCATTGGATTTCTGCGCAAAGAAAAACCATTTTGCTCATTGTCACTTTACCGGAAGATATACCTAGTAGTATTTGCAGTATCTTTAAAATGTTTTTCAAGAATAGTACGAATTTTAACGACTGAGTGCCTGGAGAAGTCAATCGATAAAAATTGGTAGCAATCAAGTGATTTTTAGCAATTGATAATGGAAATCGGCGAAAATCAATAAACATAATTGCTGGGTCAAATCAATATGATAGATTTTTCATGACTTAACGATTTATAACGGAAGGCCGTCATTTTTGGTTTTTGGCATGAGTTAGTAGAGCTGACAAAACATCCACAAGTAACAACTAATCAGCAAACATGAAAAAGGGAAATGTGGAAACTATTACACACATAAGTTTCTCTCTAAAACCCTTTATTTTGTACATAACCAAAACGGTGCGGTGTACTTACATTCACTTCTCGCAGGCAATTATCACAAGAAATACAACCTAAGCCTGAATTTCAGACATTCTTTCGAGTTAAAGGGATGTCTGAAATTCAGGCTAAAAAATTTTTATCGATAGATTTTCACCATTTTCCGTTTTTTATCAATCGATAAAAATCACTTGATTGCTGATTTTTATTGATTTCGATTTTTGTCTATTAACGAATCTTACTAATTCGGGATGTAACTACACCAGGAACTACACCGACACTATTTTCAAAGGGTGGTAGATGAGCTCCTAGAAACCTGGCCATCAGAAAATTTTATAGAAAGATAAGATTGTTTTAAAGATTTTTTAGTGATAAATGTTTGATCCTTCGACTCTCAATTGCTACTCAATTGTCAATAAATTTACTGTTTGCGTGAATTCAGTTTTCATTTTTTGATGAACAGATGTATCTTCTGATAAAAATCAAGGAAATTGGTGAATATCAAGATAAATCGATGATTGAGACAAGTGTGTCATCAATTTCTACTGATTGATCGATACAATCAATATCATTTAAATCAAATATACTGATTTTTATCGATTGACTACGCAGGGCTGAGAAGAAAAACACCGTTTACTTTATAAAAGTTAATTCACATTCATTACATCTGGATCTTTTCTACATACCGTAAATCCTCTATTAAGCCCCCCTCTCAAATAAGCCCCCCCTTTTCAGAGGAGGAAAGTTAATAAGCCCCCCCTCTCTATTAAGCCCCCCCGCCTCCCCCATCCCCAATCCTTATTCTTCACAAAAAAATTAACGATTAACGTGGACTGATCAGTTATGATTTATTCAGGCTGGAAGTTCATATTGTTTTTGATCTTCGGCGGCATGACCTCCAACTCCTTATGCTTAACTTTCTCAATTTTGCGCTCTAGCTCTCTGTACAACGCGTAAGTCTACTCTGTCTCATACCACGGTATTTTGCTACAGTTGATGCATTTCGCTAAATTAAATAAGCCCCCCCCTCTTTTAAGCCCCCCCTCTCTATTAAGCCCCCCCCCCTCAAAAGTGCTTGAAAACAATAAGCCCCCCGGGGGGCTTAATAGAGGATTTACGGTACTTCCACATCATTTTTTCGCGCATCCTAGGTTTGCATGTGGGTTGCTTCAACATCTATAGAGCTGTTGATTAATTAAGATTGCCTCTATTTGTTTTGTTGCAGGAAGCAACATGATAAAAGTATGGGATCTTTTAGGAGGTGGCAGACTGTTAACAGGATTTTCAAACCATCAGAAAACCATTACATCCATCTCTTTTGATGGAGAACACCGACATCTTTTCTCTGGTTCACTGGATAGGTATGCTTTTAAATGCAGTAAAGTGTTTTAAAACAAACTGATAATAGCTAATATGTTGTGTGTACACGTCTGGGCAGCATTGAATGCCATAAGACGGGCGTCTCTGATACTGCATATTTTAAAAATTTTCTACAAGTAAAGCAGTAGCCACATTCAGTGGTAGATGGGCTGTTATCAATACAATGTAGGCATTGTAGCCCTTGAGGGTATTGGAAAGGCATCGCTGCCATCAAAAACCCTGCAACCGCTGCAAAACGTTCCGAAAATAATGCGAAAAAATGGCTTATGCAGCAATCCCTTTGGTAAGTAGATATTCCTGCACCAAAGCACATTTCTCGGCTTAAGTTTGACGTGCTCACTCCAAACAAAGTTCACCAAGCCGACTTACTTTTTTTACCACACGACACTCTGGGCGGAGGGCAGGGCCGAAGAGCCGAAGAGCTTCCAAATATGCGTTAACAGTCTTTGACGTTGCCAGCGTTCAAAAGAGGCTACAGAGATTTTTGACGCCTTTCAGAAAATTGACACTCATGGACCACTTGGTGGCCAGAACGTTTGCAAATCGACCCAGGCCGCAAGTTCATGGGTGCCGTCACAAACTTATGAAAGAAAATGGGAGAACTATTTGCCATGGCTGGGTGGAAATTCCTAGAGAACAGGCAACTGTGAAAAGATTTAACCGCACTTTTGCTGAACGCCGGTTCGGACAACGGTATGCTGTCGAAATGCGGCTGCCTGAGGGCCAAAGATCGTCCAAATGGGTGGTGCGGTTTCCCGCTGTCGTCTCGGCCCTGAACGACAAAGTCACTCGCTTGACTGGCAAAAAGGTTGCTGAGGCCATAAAGGAAAAAAGCTGTTGCTGCAAAGTCTGCGACGTCTTATAACAGACCTGTTGGAATGAATGAATAAAAAACTTCCCACTCATGTTTATGTGCATTATCTTATCAAGCGGGTGAGCTGGAATGCAGATGCAAACGTGCAACTGATCCTACTTGGTCACTAAAAGTGAACAACCTTGAAAAATCTGTCACCAAACTGCGTGAACCTGTATTATATTATTTACAGGATGGACCCAAACGAGGCTTTGTTCGTGGTTAGTTGTTGGTTGTGCCCCCAATTCTGTTCTTCCTTCAGCAACTCCAAGACATACTCATCTAACTCCTCGTCTGTAAATCTGTATCTATACGCAAAGTTGTCAATGCCATTTTCTGCAATGTATCGCTTTGAATCGAATGAGCTCAGCAACAGGAGGGCATTTTGTATGCGCATGCGTCAATATGGGCTGTTGAACTGCCAAAGAGGCATTTTTTGTGAATTGTTTACGTTCAGTACCAGCATTTGCAAGCTGTTTTCTGGAGCTGAATGACGTGTATTGGGTGCTACGTTCCACAAACGTGTTCTTCAACGTATCGTGGTATTTCTACGATGAAAGTGAGTTAATTGTAGCCTCGCTGTCGCCCTTGAGAGGACAATCTTTCCTTTCGTAAAACAGTACATCGAAGATAAGATGGCGGCTGAATATTCTTACGACCTAACATTTCGCGCACATTTTTTGAGCAGGAGGAAAAGGTCGGTATGATAATTTTTTGTTAAACAATTATCCTATAGATACTTAATTCTTCTCAATAGTATAACTCTAAAATCCAACTTAACCTTTTCAGGAATACAGTGGTTAATTAAGTGTCCATTCTGCCGTGAAACTGTTTTTCACCCTTTCGCTGGCTTGTTTATCTTGAAATCTTGCCTTTCTCCCCAAATTAAGTTAATGATTAATGAAACTAAGAATACTTCCGCGAATGAATGGCGCTTTGATGAAGGCTGTGAAAAATCGCCTTCTACAGTAATTTTAGCCTTCTTCACCGGTACGTCTTCGTTGAGAAATTTAAATACACGCACTTCAACTATAAATTTAAATCAATATAATGATGGGAGTAAGATTGTGTTTTGAAAATAAGAATATTCTATCATTTAGTTATACAAAAGAAAAAAATTACAGCAATCGGTTTGAATTCTGACTTTTTCCACCTTAGTTTGAAGGTACACTGTTTGTTTACATTTTTATTATGCAAATAAATATAACATTTTGGCATTTTGGTGTTTTAAAGAAAATCTAGCCTAACTCCCCAACCCCAAAATAGCACGAAATGAGACGTTGTCAATACACCTTTTAAATAAATCCTGGCTTCTGTTGCCAAAAAAATGCATTTATTCCTAAATGATACCATTTTGTGGATACTACATTTGTTGATATGCTAACTTTGAGACATTTCATTCACAAAGTATGTTGAATGAGACCAGCTTCTCCTCTGTATTGAACCACTTTCTTGTTTAATGCATCCGTTTCTGCTTGATAATTCTGCCATGATGTACAACTTACTCAAGGGGTTCATCTGGACACAGTAAAAAGCTCCCAACAGAAACATTAATAATAGACAAATTCATCCATCTGTGTCATGTTTGTTGTCACATCCCAGCTCATCTGGGTCCTCTAAAAGTAGTATTTATTTTTTGAGGAAACAGCATTATATGCACCCCTTTAACAAACTTCCTGTCTTTTGTTTAAACAGGATTTGAAGGTGAACAACATCGTCAGTTAGATTTATGGAGTGATGGCCATTCTCTGTTTTGCATGGATCACTACTGTCGTCAAATATAAATTAATAACAAGAAATCGATTGTGGAACACAGGAGCTGTTGCTCAAGAGTCGCTTCAAAATAGTAGTTTAGGAAAAATCTCTGTATCTTTTAGAGTTAAAGAAAAATTAAAGTATTGCTCGTTTTTTCGGGGTATGTGCATTCGTTTTGTCTGCAACTGAGCTTATGAAATGCTCAAGTGATTATGTAGTACATAATCACTTGTAATTGTTGCTGTCTCAAAGTCAATCCATTTTTCATTTCCTGTAGAATATTTTTTTATAAAATTTTCCGCAGAAACTTTCGAAAAACTGTAAAAAAAACCCTATAGATTTCATGTTTTTGTGGCATATATGAACGCGTGTCTCCGTGATCAGTTTAACATGATACATCGCGCTAATAAATAAACCTAACGTGGTAATTTTTTTTTCGTCGTTTAGTCTTAAAGCAGCTGAACATTGCTACGATGCATTTCCTCCTTGATAAGTAAAACTACGAGTTTGGAATCAAACCATAGAAATGCATTGCTTTGCCAGTGAAAATCAGACTTATACAGGAACATGACTTTTTGGCGTTGAGTCCTGAAACTCTTTAAAGGGCAAAGAAAACCTTACTGCTGAAAAATCTACAAATGAAAAACCGCGTAGAAAGCGTCCGATTTTTGTCATGGAGAATATTTTTTGCAGGAAAGTACGGTATTCAAAGCACCAACGAAATGGCTTTTAAAAGGACCGTACCTTTACGCGAGTTTTCGATTTCCCGCCATCAGATTTGATGCGCTCAATGCTATTGTCGTTCAGCGGATGCACGCATGCGCATGCAAAATGCCCTCCTGTTGGGCTCAGCAAGATTTTGTTCACTCCCTCCCCATCTCGTGCCCCTTGCTGCAGAGCATGTTCATTTCATTCCTAAAGATTTTTTTATGAACAGCGCTTCTTTGTAATGTTCATGCTTTATCTCCCTTTTCACCACATATTTTTCTGTGCCTTTTGACTTTTTTTGTTTTTTCCTCTGTGAGAATGGAATACATCTTGGGTCGAAGACAAGCACACTCTTTTATTGGCGTTCCATTCATCTCATCTTTCATCTTTTGTTTGCGCTGCTGCACAGTGGGTGGTCTTTGGAGTAATCGCTTGTGTCATACAAATTCTTTTTTGCTTCCGTGTCCTTATAGACATGGTCGGTTTCTATCTCCAGCAAGAGGCTATCTGTGTCAGTATAGATGAGCTCATACTTGGTCCCGTACTGGCTCTTAAGCTTATTGTGTTAAAAATCGTACATCAGTATTTTGCTGATATCGAGAATCGTCATCCCAACATAAACAGGCTTGTCCAGTTTCACACACTCTTTGTGCATTCTGAAACCGGCGAGATCATTGAAAAATAGTGTGCAACCGGCGAATAGAGGACTCGGTATCAGTTTGCGAATCTTTTCACTTTCACCTCTGCGGTCAATTTTGATGTTAACTCGCTTCTGCACATTCTCCATTGTTTTTCCCGAACATGAAATTGTTCATCAGGTTGTAAAAGTTCTTCCCAAGCTCGTTTTTGGCCTGCTTCTGAAATTCTATGTTCATTCGGATGTACGGCACCATCCAGCACCCATGGTGACCCTGTGAACCTTCTTGAGTTTCATCCCCTGATTCAGCGTCAAGACACAGCTCTGTTTCGTTGTGTATCCGCCCCAACTACTCCATCACGTTTTTTTGGTAACCATACATTCATTCTCCCTTGATTTTCCTTTTCTCTGGGGCAAGTGGATATCCATTGTGGGCTTTGTGCGGCTTTGCCGAGTACTCCAGATCGACCTCGAGAATCCATCCTCACTTCGCGTGTTACATGCACATATTTGCTCTTCCGTTGGCATTACAGTCTTTCATGCAAACTTCCCCTTCGGCAATGGTTTACACATGGCCCAACTGTGAGGTTGTTCGCTTGGGTTTAAATACATCAGCAGCATGTTCGTTACAAAATTCAAACTTAAACAACAATGGTAATATACATGTGTGAGCTTATGATTGGTCATTGAGGATGCGATTGAATTTAAGGCTGAACAGGACAATGCTTAGTAAAGGGAGTGGTGTACCAGGCCACCATCACCACTGCCGAAAGTAAAGAGACATACGTTGGCCTCACCGCCACAGATTTCAAGACAAGATGGCGAAATCACCAAATGTCATTCAAACATGAGAACAAAAGAAATGACACTGAACTAAGCAAGCACCTTTGGCGGCTCAAAGATAAAAAGAAAGACTTTACAATCTCCTGGAATATTCTGGCCAAGGCAAAATCTTATTCTAATCTCTCGAAACGATGTAACCTATGCAATACCGAGAAATTCTATATTTTATATAAACCGGACATGGCAACGCTTAACAAGTGTAATGAACTTGTATCAACTTGCAGGCACAGGAGGAAGTTCACCCTTAAATTCAATCGCATCCTCAATGACCAATCATAAGCTCACACATGTATATTACCATTGTTGTTTAAGTTTGAATTTTGTAACGAACATACTGCTGATGTATTTAAACCCAAGCGACTACAGTTTATATGGAATTTAACTGATGAGTGGATCAGCTCTTTGTTGGTCTACGAAACAGACCTGTATTAAAGTCCATATGTAACGATATTGAGTAGAAAACATTGTTGTTATTACCTCTCCATCATTGTTGAGCACTCTTCTGGATTTATCAGTGTGAAAGTAACCTAAAGTTATATAAGATTGGACTTAGCTTAACTTGGAAGATCTTAAAGCAAGCCGCGCCTTTTAATCCCGCTTCAAATCGCTGCAATTTGTGCCTGTGGGAAAAATATTTTATTATTTGCAGAGCCGACCTGGCGAGCTTGAACAAGCGTAATGAACTTGTAACTTCCTGCAGGCACGCACGCAAATTCCTTCTTAGCAGCTTTAGAACCCCCGTAGGCACGCAATAGTTTTTTGATTCAAATTCTGCGCGCGCGTTTATAGTCGTAACGTATGTTGTAACGAACTTTTTGTTGGCAAATTTATCTGAGGAGTGCCGTACATGTAGTACGGTACGAAACTAAATAGTAATAAAATGCCACGTCGAATCTCAAGTTGACACCAGACAAACTAGATTATACTACGCTCTAGTCCTTAAAAGGCTATTGAGCACTCTGCCGATAGGCGTGCGTACGCATCAACTGGTATAAAGTTATATATATATATGTATAAATTCGTTTTTTGAGTAGAACGTATTTCGTAGAGCGCTCGACTCAATTGATTGAGGAGCATCAGTTATAACTTCACAGAAGTTCAGGTTTCACGAGTAATCATCGTTTTATGATTACTCGTGAAACCTGAACTTCTGTGAAGTTATATATATATATATATAATCCATAAAGTAAAATCACTCAACTCTGATGACCATAAGTTTAATACAAACTTGTTTCGTAGGTATATATATATATATATATATATATCTCTGTGTGGATTTGCAAAAACGTGGCCACAGAAATCTCTCTTATATACCCTCTGACTGAGTCTTGTTGTAGAGCATGTTTTTGTTTTTTTTTTTTTCATAGTTACTTTTTATTTATTTAATCGGTAATGGATAGGCCACAGTAGATAGACTTTGATGAGTTTCTCACTGGGTATTAACCTATTACCCCCCCCCCCCCCCCCCACAAAAAAAAATGTTTTTCATAACTTCCCATAATTCTCCCTGTATGTCAGTTTGAAATCAGCACGCGTACTCGGCTCTAATAGTGGGTTGTCTTAGAGTTTTTTGGCTGCCTTGAGCAAAGTTTTCCGGAAGGCATCATTAAGCCCTATGAAGGAACAATTCTCACGTCTGGCAAAGTCTGCTGCGTATTTGGTATTTCGTCTCATTTCGGGCTGCACGGGTGAAAGACTGATCCTGGGCTTAAGACGGGGAGATTGGATATTGCGAGCTTTGTTGTTGGCAGTAACAAGTCTTTGGCCTCACAAAGTAGGTTTTAGGGTTGAAATCTATTAGGCAAGATGGAAATTCATGCTGATTTCTGACCAGGCCAAAGACTTAGTAAAAAATTGTGTGGAAGGCGGGGGCCGTATGTCTCCTTTTCAACCGCTGGTTTACATCCGGGATCTTGAATAAATCGATTGTCAGTGAGTCGAGAAAAGTTCCGTGTGACGATTTATGTGGAGAAAGCGAGAGTTTTACGGAGTAATTTGACGATGTTTCGCTCGTGTTTAGTGTGGAAATATTGTGAGTGGTTTTGGGAAGTGTTGTGATTGCCGCCAAAGTCATTTATTGTGTGATTTACCGAAAGTGTTGACAGACAAATGTCAGGTATGTACAGTTGAGCTCGTGTTACTAGAATACTTTGTGTCAAGCATAAAAACGCTTCGTGAGTCTTTAGTTTAGGTGATTTTGTCTTAGAAAGCCTATTCTGTGCTCAAAGATTGTGGATTCTTAGTCTGTTTTGGGCCGACATTGAGCTGTGGCCTCACGGTTTGACTGCCTAAAAGATTACAATTTCTGGACCTTTCAAATGTTGTTAATTTCATCGCAAAATCCTGTTACTTCTGGGAGACAACTTTACCGTCTATTGCCAGCAATAATGCTGTCATTGTTTAGCTTCAGCTAGTGCCGTTGAACTGCTTCCCATTCCACTTAGGTGTTAAATAGTTAAAATGTACTTGAAATTTCTTTAGCCACGTTTTAACAAATCCAGACAGATATATATATATTTCATTCAATATTTATCCAGGGGCATCCAATAGGCCACTTCCGAGTTCCAAAAACCCTCAGTTTCACAATGAGGCTAGGTGCACAACCTTTCTTAAGAAAATGAGTTTTATTTGCATGAAAATGAAAAATGATTTCCATATCAAAGACTGAGCACCTACACTCGTTTTGAAACAGAGGCCCGGCGGAACTCGGAAATGGCCTATTTAACATAACAACAAAGACATTAAAACTAGACAATTAATTAAGTTACAAAGGCAACATGTACCGCAGGCGTTACTGTTTAAAATGGCGCTTTAGCTTGATTTTGAATTCACTGAGCATCTCTACTTGTCTAATGATTGGTCCGAGCACCGTTTATTCTGAAGCTACCTTGGTATTTGGTAGTTTCTGCGAAGAGAGGGCGCAGTAAATCACGGCTTCTGGTGTTATGGCCATGGAAAAGGTGCGCGTGTCTAAACTCTGTGAGTAAGTACAAAGACGCCATTCCGTGAAGACACTTACGGACTAAGACACATTCGAGATAATTTCTGCGTGCTTGTAGGCAGGGCCAGCCAAGTGTTGATTCTAACTTACTTCAGGGCCTTCAAATGCCGTTGTTGTTGAATAATCATGAATAAACAAATGTTGAATTCCCGAACATAGCTAAATATGCATTATCATAGAAATTTTTAATTTATTAGATGATCGACGGAAGGTAGATTGCGACTGTTGGTAAACAGAGTCACGGTTTTGTTGGGTTGTTTGGCTATAACGTGCGCCAGCTACTTGTACCGTTAATGTGTTTGATAAATGCCCCCCAAAACATTTTTTTGCAGGCATGTTAAAATCTATGATATTCAAGATTACACAGTTGTTCACAGTATGGAATACGCCGCTCCTATCCTTAGCCTTGGCATTTCTGTAAGTATATGTGGAAGTAAGATTTGTTTATCATTGTCATCCAATTTCTCTTCAATTTTCTCACAAAGGTGTATGAACACGTCAAACACAGTTGATTTTATACAGTTTTTCCCATATCAAATGAAATTTTCATCACCATTGATTTTTTTCATGGCAAGGTAAAGCGATAAACGGATCTTCCAGTCCAGTTAGGTGCCACTGACCAGTGTATAAAACATGGACATATAGCATGATGTTCAGTATCGCATGCTCCCTCAGCTCTGCGTAATTGGATGAAGTACTTATGTCCTTTTTGGGTTGATATAGAATCACTGGACGTGATTGGAGATTATAGTGGTCTCAGAAGACTTCAAACGGGAGCATTTACCCTCTTTCATTATTTCATAATATGCAGAGTATAGTGATTGTGCAAAGTGTCTGGTTAAGAGGCACAACACGATAACAATAAAATGCCACTGAATTGCGTGTTTTCAGGATTTTTTTGGGAATTCTCCTGTGATGCCTATTTCTATTTATAAAATAACTGAGATAGTACGTGCATTCTGATTGGTCAAAAACCTATGGTTTATGACACCAGTGAACCCATAGAAAAAGGCATTCAGACAATGAGCATTGGACCATAGGCCATACAAACTTGCAAACAACGATTTTGAAAAGCTAAAAAACAGAATAATTCACGTACCCAGCCCCTCTATCTCTCTTTTAAAAATCGTTCTTTTTGGCATTGTATTACTTAGTTCCATATTTCGAAATTGCGAAATTGCCTAAAACAACAACTGTATGAATTCTTTGTTTAGAAAAACAGCAACAAATTTAAACCGTTAGTTCATTTGAAGCATTCTTGAATTGGATGCCAGTTTTGCGGTGTTTTTTCCCCTGCATTTGCACAAACTATTCGGTAATTTCAATGCCATAATCTTCTTCAAATCATCTAGCTTCACAAATTGCGAAATAATAACGCCAATATCTGGCCACGGCAACAAATCGTGCTTACAAATTTAGAGCTACCACTGACGTGCCGTCGGTCACTGAAGATCCATACATGCGACAATCTTTGCGAATGCAGGCACATCGTTACTGCGGCAGTTGTTGATAGTGAAAGAGTCCAAACAACTGATCTTGAATCTTGAACCAATGCAACTTCTAAAGAGAGTGAAGTCCTTCATCACAATGGCTGCCAGTTCCATACGCCAACCGACAAAATTTGTACCGATCGACTCAACAAAAGTTTGTTGTTAATCTTCTTCTGTATTAAAAAACCATGATCGTATTCTTTCAAGTCCTACTAAACTCTTTTTTCTTCGTTCTATTTTTTTCGTTTTTTGTGTTCTTGTTTTCTATAAATATATACCTAAATAACTGTTATTTAATAAAGTACACTAAACAGCAAGAAAAGTATCGTGTTTCCAGAGAAAAGATAGTGCACCGTATATTAATTATATGGATAAACAGTCTGAATTTCTATCATTTCCTACAATTTACTGTGGGAAAACCAGAGTTGATAACCACTTTATTATTTTCTAAGCAACGTTTCCACGAGTTCTTTCTATTCTGTGTTTTCACTCGCGTGGCCAGCATCTATGCAAATTTATTGGAACAAAAGAGAAGAGTTCAACTCCCACATGACACAAATATGCCCTCCATGACGTCATGTGAAAACACATATTACTTTCCAACATGTAAATAGGACATTCATTGTCATTTTCGATTCTTTTAAGTCTCACTGCCTGACTAATACCAGTATCAACAGAATGTGCCGCAGCATTACTATCTTTTAGATACCACAGTTTTATAAAGGCAATAGACCACACTTTCTATGGGTTAACTGGCATGATAACCCAGTTGTGATGTTGGGAGAACACTCGAAAAGCTTGTAAATCACTCCCCTTCAGCTCATGATTTACAAGCTTTTCGAGTGTTTTCCACCGTTCCATGTAGGATATCATGCTGGTAAACCCTTTAAAAGCGAGGTCTATCCATAAAATAAACTGTTTTTGAATAGAAAAAGATATTTATAACCATCTGATTAATTTTGCACACAATTAAATTGGCTATTTTGGGTCACATAGTGGCAAATCAGCTGGATGATTTCAGGTGATACACCCCGTCCGCGTTGATATTTGTCCTACGATTTTTTGGTCACAAGAAAAGTTAGTCTCTTTTCAGTTGTTACCTTCGTAATTTCAAATGCAGGAAAACAGGAAAACCAAGTTCGTTTGGAAAAATTCTAGTAAAGTCAAATTTTGTACTAGTGGCAAGTGCTGTTTCTGGAAAACACGAGCAAACTTTACGAATTAAACTGATTAATGTATTACTACAGAAATTTTGAATACAGTATTTTACACTGGATGTAGTAGAGGAAAAAGAATACTTCAAAGTGTTTAAAATAAGCGATTTTTTGTCTGCCTTTCAAGCCATGTAGGCGGTATTAAAACTGATTGAGTCAAACAGTGCACGACCAACTATAAAGTACCAGTTCGGGTCATCTTCGATTGCCAGTCGATTTACAACTCAAATAAATTCTGGTCAGTTGAACTTGTCCTTATAGCTGAGCCTCATTAGTTTTTCTACCCTTCCTTTTCATTACTTATTCTATAACACCCGTCATCCACAGCAAGGCAGATTTGCCAACAGTCCACTTAAAATAGTAAATCCTTCAATTACATGCTCCAGGTTTTTCAGTTTCTGTGGCTGTAATTTCGTTTGTTTGACATGACGGCCTGTCAAGCTCTGGTCCAATCACAATTTTAAAAAGGCCAGGTGACCTTAGCAAAATTCAAATGTATCTCGATCGCCGCTCAGGATATAACAGCACTTAGGCATAGTGAAAAGTGGCGTGTTGGAATGCGGGAGAAACAATGGTTGTTTTGACTTTTGTGAATGAACACAACAACACAAACATGGAGCCTCAAACTGAAAAGCAACGATTTTTGATGCCATCCAAGAAAAGATACAGCAGCTATTGGAACAAAAAGAAGCAAATAATATAAGGGATTTACATTACAATACACTTTTCAGGATCGATAGTTTGAGCGTTAACTATGTCACCATAAACAGAGATTTGGAAAAATTGCCACCACAATTGTATTTGATAAGATGAAAATTTGTTTTTGCAAGGTTGCAATGGTATCGGAGTTGTCATAGCAATGAAATGACGTCATAACCTATTTTACTTCCAGCAGTTCTTCTCAGCACTGGGAACTGTTCGTCCAAAATCGGTCACAGAAGCTTTTTTCTCTAATGGCTGCTCCGATGTTCGTGAAGTTTAAGCGAAATTTGTAAAGTTATTTTAGGATGACTGATGTTCAGCTGATATCTGTATGAAACGAAGCGCTTTTGACATGCAATTTCACTTCATAGTAGTTTCAATCTTTTTAAAATCGTGTGTGAAAGATCATGGAGATAGAAAGAAGGATTTGATTAGTATGTATCGAGTCAGTCTTGTTAGCAGTTTTGTAAACATTTCGGTCTACTTGAACAAATTAGCGTTTAATTTTAAACCGCTCCATACAATTTTTTTTAAATTGAAGATTCTCGAGATTAACCGTCCTTTTATATGATCTTTTATTTTCAAGATTATTGATGTATTGTAAGGCTGTAAAACAAAGGCTACAATTCACTAATATTTTTTCAGAATTTGTTTAAAATGAGGTTTCATTATTCGGCGGTATTATCTCAAAGTTTCACATTTTGTGCACAACAATAACTACAACCTCGGACAAAACCTGTCGAGACACATTACAAAAACACCCCCTTTATTCACTCACCCTGACAAAAATGCTTACCGTCGCAAATTAAAAGACCGTTTCCCCCCTCCCATTTTGCAGTGTTGTTTGTGGTAACACAAGAAATGCACACTTAAGCTGTTAGGCCAAAACAACATTGCACCAGGGGTGGGGAGGGAGGCGAATTTGTTCCTTTTGGACAAGACTTTGCATGGCGCGAAATTGAAAATTGCATTGAAATGTCTCAACAGTTTTTCAAGTTTTGTCCGGGGTAATAGCATTTTTCCATGTTTCAAATGCAGGTTTTTTCCACATTTCAAATGCTGTTTTTTCCTGTTAAGTTTGTTTACCGATTTCGTCAGGACGCGTACGTGACCAATATGAAGGTTTACGAACGCTGCGAAAATTCGTCCTGACCCCAGGTTCTTGCATATGTATGGTCAGGTGAGTAAGGATTGGCGACTATTTTCCGCTCCTCTCGTCGTCATTGTGCTGTTCAATAAGTCAGATGACTAAAATGTGTTTTTCGTTTTAGGATAACAATCATATGCGTACCTTTTCTCCTCTTCATACTTACACTTTTGAACTATTGAAATTTGTGTAATGATATTCCTTGCTACTGGAAAATCAGGTGAATTTCGTCATTATCTCTTACACCATCTTTGTTGTTATAGTGACAATCATGGTGATCAGGATTTCCATCGTCATCCCAATTGTCTCCCATTTTGATACAAAATTGTGCAACACAGCACAGGCAATGGTGGTTTTGACAGAGAATGCTATGTCATTGTCAAGCCTTTTTTGTAAAATTCTCCACCGAGATTTCAGGCAGTCAAATGCGCACTCTACTTTGACACTAGCACTTGATAGCTTGCAGTTCAACTGTATTTCAGACCATTCCCTTGTTGCCTCTAGGAATGGCTTTTGTAGTCATGGAGATATCGGGTAAGCACTGTCACCTAATAAATATGGGTCAATTTCGTGACCATCCACGTCAACTACAACACCAATCAGCCTAGTTCCCAGGCGTTTTCGTCTTGGTCATTCCTGGACTCTGCCATGTGAGCTGTGAGGTCACCGAGAGATACTCGCCAAGAATGCCTAGCCAATAATTTAGCCAACAGAGAGGAGAGGTCGTTACGTCACGTTGCCATGGGAGCAAAATTTTTGGATGACAACAAGGCGATGAAGTCACTTAAAAGTCTATTCGCACTATTTCAAACTTCACCGATCTTATTCAATTTCATTTAGTTTGGCAAATCTTGGCGAAATTTTTTTGGGACCGTATTTTTTTAAAGTTTTTTTTTAGAAAAAGGAAGCAGCAATTTTTGTGTTGAGTTCACCTACTCCATAAAGCAGGCTCGTGAAATTAGAAGTTTCATGTCGTAGTGGTGTGACGTCGACAAAGAAATGTACAAAATAGCGTGATGCAAGCGCAAAGTTGTTGTTTGTTAATATAAACATTATTTTTTGCGGTTCCCCTTTCCGTCGCCGTCGTCGTTGGTTTTGTTGTAATCCAGAAATAGTGCTACCATGGTAACGTGACGTCACACTTCACCTCTCTATATAGCCAGATCAAATATTGCGGCCTTTTGTCGCAGGTTACTGCAACTCCAGCAGGTAGCTGAAAATCCGTCTTTGGAAAAGGAAGAGTTTCTATGTGCATGCCACAGCGGCAAGCAAAGTTTAGGTTTCTTAAATAAGGATCAGCAAAACCAAGTTTTGTTCAACTGAAGTGGGCTTTCTGGACTTTCACGCGCAGCAACTTTGTATCAGACAATCGATGAACTTCTTTCTTCAATTTGTGCCAATGAATCTGTGCACGAGGAGTTCAGGTTACGGACTGTCGTCGAAACCGTGCAATCAAGGAAACAAGGCAAATGTGTATATATATATTGTCAAAATATGCTTCGTTACGGCTTTTCTGGGCGTTTGTAAGCACATGCTAATGTTTTAAAAGGACGCATTAAAACTAAAAAGTGTCTCTCCGAAAAAAGTGGGGTGTTACGGATGATACGCTGCGACTGTAGGAGAAGCCAATTGTCACGCAGCTAAAACTATTTGTGTTAGCGAAACTCCGTGTGAGCGGGTATATTTTGCTGGTCGATCATGAATCAACTGTGACCACGAAACTAGGAGCTAGTCCTTGATGGTGATTTTATTGATGATAATCGAACCATAAACTGAAATACAATGCAACGTAACAAATAATTACTAAAAGCAAAATTTCAATTACGATGGCTAATTAACAGATAACATTTTACTAACATTCCAATCATATTTTCATTTTTGTACCTCTTCCGGTATAAAAATCTTGCCAAAAACGCATAATAACACAAAAGTAATATACTTATTGAAATACAGAAATAATAAATTTACCAACTAGAATATTAGACTAGATAAACTGTATGAAAGGAATAAAATCTAAAATCAACTTAAATTTGGGTATGCAGGAGTAAAGAAACCTTCCCAAAACAATAATGGTTGCTTCCTGTGAATAATACTGTACTAAGAAACTAACAAAATAATTCTGAGAACGGACTACGATTGCAAAGGTACGAAGACTAAATAAACTAAAAGAAATGAGATTCCCACGCCGACCTAAAAAGTAAAAACCTACTTGAAACTCAAAAAAGGCGTAGTCACGAAATAGTACGAGATACTAAGTATTACAGTAACTTCTTGCAGGAATATACTTTATGAGTCGCCAGGTGGACAAAACTACAGAAGATAGAATGTACTTACATATCGGTTCCCGCTTGCCTCTCAAGTACCAAGAAATGAACTATCCAAATAGACTACAACGATGTACACATGAAGACGACGAAATCCAACTAAAGCTAAGGTTAAGAGATCATGCTTTTTTACGTAAAAAATACAGGTGTTGTCTAAGGAAATGAACTAGCGAATCAGAAAAGCTCAAGGCGTGTTGAAATGACCATACTCTTTATTATTCAAATAACAGATAATTTTCCGTACAAGACTGATCGACTCCTAAAATTTGAGATCCTTTCCAAGATACTGTAAACCGTTCCGAACTAGATAAAGGAAAACACTGAATGATTGAATGATCCGATTACACATTTTCTAACGCCTATTTGTCACGTGTTCTCTCGAGCTATCTCGGCCCAGTCCTATCTCGTTTACAACACACTCCCCCCTGATTGACGAAGTCAATCACAAGGTGAGAAACACTAGTAACTCAAGATTTAGTTCAATGTTCGAAGACTCCAAAGTCTTTGCTTAGACAGATTAAGAAGCAATAGTCACTGCTGGAAAATCCTCATCTCTGACCACCTGAATGTTTCTGCTTCCGGGATGCACACTAGGTCCTACTACACTAACTGGATCCTCATCGCGCGCATTGACTTCAAGTGGGTAGAGCTTCTGAATTGGTCGCTTTAAGCGAACCTGGCGAAGAGAATTGTCCACTGTAACCACTTCTGCTGCAATTATCTCCTGCATATTAAGGTCAGGTTGGGTCTCCATGCCTCTCTTGACTTTGTGAATGAACTTCAGGACGAGGGCTGTCACTCTGATAAGCCTGCTAAGACTACTGAATCTTTCCGGCTGAATGATCTCTGAAACACTCTGAGAGACCTTGGATGATGCTGTCATGAAACTTGAAGTGTTAGTTGCATCTCCTACTTTCAACTCTTTTCCAGCTTCACTTGTGACTTTTTCTTCAGTGATCGGACAGTTAGGCACATTTGGCCATTGACTTTCTTCTTTTTCTAGGAATGGTGCTCCCTTCCACTAGAGATCACTGGATACGAGATCAGAGGCTTTAGAACCTCGTGAAGCAATGTCACTTGGGTTAAGCTCAGATGGACAATATCTCCAGTGTTCCTTGCTCCAAAGACTCCTTATGTTCTCTACCCGGTTTTGGACAAACTGCTTAAATTGCTTTGATTCACCATTGATCCACCACCACACAATTTGAGAATCAGTCCAGTTAATCACTGCGTCAACTTCAATTGTGCATGCCAACGCCTTATACACTGCTGTAATGAGAAGGGCTAATGTCAAACAAGCCATCAGTTCAAGTCGAGGAATTGTTTCTCCTTTCAAGGGGGCCACTCGGGACTTGGAGGCTAGCAGGTGTGAATAGTGTCCATCAGACTTTGTCACCCGAACCTACACATTTGCACCATAAGCAATCCTGCTTGCATCTGCAAACCCGTGTAGCTGAATACATTTGACCTGCTCTGCTTCTATTCCATCCATGATGCAACGGGGAATTGTAAAACTTGAAACTCCTTCTATGTCTTCCACCAACTCCTTCCAACGTGAAGTGAGGTCTTCCGGAAGAGCTTCATCCCATTCAACCTTCAGCTGGCAAATTTCTTGAAACATGCATTTAAATGGCAGAATAGGTGGTGACAGCAAGCCTAGTGGATCATAGAATCGAGCGGTAACACTCTACAGTTTTCGTTTTGTTAGAGTTCCACTCAGTGTCTGCTTAGAGAAGGCGCTGAGATCAAACTTGAAACAGTCTTCTGACTTGTCCCACATAACACCCATGACCTTGACAACAGTTTCTTCACTCATGGCATTGTTGTTAGTAGACTTTGGTTGATCAATAGTTGCAGTTTCAACAGACTTGATTGGTTCCACTGCAGGTTTTCCAGATAACAGAGTGGTCTCTTCTTTCTTGATTAATTTGTTTAACTCGCTGCTGTTTGACGCCCACTTCCTCATATTAAATCCTCCTTCCCTGAAACGTGTTTTCAGCTTCTGATAAAGTTCAAAACAGTCCAATACAGTGTTCTTTCCAGATGCAAAGTCATCAACATACAAGGCTTTGATTACAGTGCTCACAAACTCTGGGTCAATGTTCTCATACTTTGATAAGTGGTTCCTTAATGTCACATTCAGAATGAATGGAGAACAGACAAGGCCAAACACTAACCACAGAAATCTTAACTTGATTATTCCTGGATTCAAGGAGTTGACATCATCAATCCATAAGAACCTCAGCAAATTCCTGTCCTCTGGCTTGACTTCGACATTAAGAAATGCCTTCTCTAAATCTCCGATCAAAGCAATCTTTGGGAGACGAAATCTCAACAGGATATCAAAAAGCAATGGAGTTAATGCAGGTCCAGATAAAAGACGGTCATTCAAACTTGGTTCACTGTAAGACTTTGCACTAGCATCATAAACAACTCGCAGTTTAGTGGTAGCTCGATCTTCCTTCAGTACTTCCTTGTGAGGAATGTAATGAACAGTTCCTGGGACAACTTCTTCTACATGCTTGTCAATCACTTCAACAACACCAGAGTCCAACTGTTCTTTGATTACATTATCATACTGGTTTAGTAACTTTACTTCCGATGACTTCAATCTTTTCAACAAGGAGACCAGACGGTTTTGTGCCAAGAGTAGTTGTCTGGAATGACGGGTTGTTCTTTCTTGGATGGGAGAGAAACTTCATAGCGGTAACCATTGAATCTTACTTTAGTTAGATACTCTTCACAGAAACCTCCTTCCATTCCTTTAACTCCGAGAGTGTCATAGTCCCAAAACTTGGCTAGTTGTTCTTTGAGTGAGGCATCCTTTGCATTAAAGTCTTCTGTAACCACTGGACACTCAGTTTTCATTACATGGGACATGTTAACACTTGAAGGGCAGTGATCGGAACATGCAACATTGACAGGTCCACTCAGTACATAACCCAATCTTGTACGGATTGATACTGGGCCATGCAACTCCCCCCGTACCGCATGATTTTGAACAACAGTCCAATAGTAATCAGCTCCCAGCATGACATCAATTTCTAGACCTTCATCACCTCGTGAATAATCAGCAAGAGGCAAACCTTGTAAATGCGGATAACACTGCTGTGCTATTTCAATGGTTTGATTTGCAATAGGACCACAGATTAATTCAACTTCATAGGCATTGATGAACACTCAAATTGTCTTGGCATTCCAACGCAAACTGAACAATGTTACATTTCTTTAGCGAGGGTTCATTGTTTCCAAATGTTTTAATTAAAACTGTTTCTGTTCCAATTGAAGGCAGACGTAATTCGTTTCTCAACCTCGTGCTTATGTAGGACTTCTGAGCACAAGAATGAAGCAGAATTCTCACATTACAATAAACATCGCCACTGGGATTTCCGACCTTTGCTCTAGCCGTTTGTAACAAAACACAATTGTTCTTAACATCCTGAGTGAAATACAAATTTGTACTCACAGTTTTTTCCTGTGTGGCGCCGCGGGTTTGTCTAAATTGCATCGGTTGTTTCTGCGTGCTGCACAAAGATAAGTGATGTTTCCCGCCACAACGATAACATCTGGCCGAACAATCTTTACTGATGTGACCACTCCTTAAACAACCAAAACATCGTCCTTTCTGTCGGAGAATGTTCTTCCTTGTCTCAGGATCAGTGACAACAGCACACCTGTTTGATGGATGAGGGCCGTTGCAAAAGGTACACCACATTTCTTTGTTCGGCAGTGGTCCTTCTTGGTTTGAAAACAACGTTGACGAAGTGGGAGGTCCCCTGATTTGACCGTGACGAAATCCAGATCCGAAGTCTCGTTTTTCCTTCACTCCCAGCTTTGGCGTTTGCTCTGAAACCGGTCCCAGCGCACACCTTTCCCGTATTTGTAATTCTTCCGCAAAGGATTTCATCACAGTGTCTAAGTCCCATTCGTCGGACATACCACGACCACGACTTAAAATAAGACGTAACTCTTGCGGTATTTTGGCCATTATGACAGGCGTGAGAAATGTTCCGTATGTCTCAGATGATAACCGATTCCTTGTAAACTTCGGATGGCCGCTTCAGTTTTGTCCAAAAGTTGCCGTAGTTGTTTCAAATCACTGGAATTATTCAGTTTTGGCAGCTGCATCAACATTTCAATGTGTTTTGAAATAATTACTTGTTTACTTCCAAACCGCTTCATGAGAAGATCGACCGCATGGTTGTAATTCGACCCGCTCAAAGGCAAACCCGAAATAGTTTCGGCCGCAGTTCCCACTAACAAGGATTTCAAATACTGAAATTTGTCGATTTCGCTGAGTTCCTCGCTTAAATGGATAGCAGATGAGAAACTGTCCCAAAATGTTGTCCATTCTGTGGG
This sequence comes from Porites divaricata, assembly GCA_038088405.1. Classification (NCBI taxonomy): domain Eukaryota; kingdom Metazoa; phylum Cnidaria; class Anthozoa; order Scleractinia; family Poritidae; genus Porites; species Porites divaricata. Next base: position 32,816,413 of record JBBMOI010000003.1, read on the forward strand.
ATCACCAGCGAACTTTGGCAAAGTGAGTTTTGGAAGTTTAGCCTTGCTACTCGTTTTGGCGCCAATCGGAGCTTCTTGTTGATTTAACGACGGCGTTGTCTCGGCTGAATTTTTGGATTCCTTGGCAAACGATAACCGTGAAGAAATAAACGAAATTGTTTCTTGAAGGGAAGCTTCGAATTCACAGCGGTCTAATATTTCTTTTTCAATTGCATCCGCTCCCACTAATTCTGCGATTCTTGGTTGAGAGTTTCGATCTGTTTCTGCTGTTTCTCGAGGTTGATCTTGTGAGACTCTAGCGTTGGGCGAATATTTTCCACGTCCTCTTCTTGGAGCAATTCTCTGACTGTACTTACAACCTTTCGCACGTAGACTCTAAAGCCCGACCGTTCCAAAATTTTTTTCTTGAGATCTGACATTGTTAAACTTTTCCACTGTGAAATGATCCGTGTAACATGTGTTCTAACTTGTCTTCTGTTCGTTTCCGATCTGCATCAGTTCTTTTCGCTCAGCTCATTCTTCCCGGGTCTCTCGTACCAAACTGTAGAAATGACCATACTCTTTATTATTCAGATAACAGATAATTTTCCGTACAAGACTGATCGACTCCTAAAATTTGAGATCCTTTCCGAGATGCTGTAAACCGTTCCGAACTAGATAAAGGAAAACACTGAATGATTGAATGATCCGATTACACATTTTCTAACGCCTATTTGTCACGTGTTCTCGAGCTATCTCGGCCCAGTCCTATCTCGTTTACAACAAGGCGAGAGATATCATATCACTAAATCAATAAAGCTTGTGATGTTATTTACAGTGGATTTTGATTCACTTCGTAATGTATGATCATCATGTCGCGCACGAAAATATAATTTTCAGGTTGGTGCACTATAGCATTGGGAGGAGCGTTGCGTGACGACACTAAAAACGGCTGTGTAGCAGACTAGATACAGTAAGGGTGCGTGCAAAGCATCCCATTGTCGAGTCAACAAAAAATAACTTTAACTTTTCATGAAAATCTGTATGGCTTTTTACAGTTGTTTGGTTTCAATATGCACATGCTGCAGTATTTTAGCTAAACACATTTAGCGTACATTCTTCTGGTTGATGCCAATCGATCAATGTCCGTTAAAAAGCCATCGCGGTTAGCAAAATATCAACCTTAAACGTTAATATACCACAAAGTTAGGACATACCGGCATTTCTTGAAACTTCTACACCATCGGGGAGCAGCTGTTGCAAAACACAGACGTTGAACATTGTGACCAGGGGTAAAATTGTGCTAAAAACAGGGGTATTTTGCCAATATTGACGAGGAGTTCTCTAGCCCGCTTTCTCCCAGACTTGGCGCGGACAACGGATGAAGAGAGAACACCTAGGGGCTAGGCTGTCTCAAACCATGACTCTTCTGGTCGCGGCAAAGTCCAGACCTAAGGACGTTTTCATAGTCGACATTGCACGTGCAATGTGCATCTTCTAAAAGCTTGAACCAACCGCAGGAAAGCCTATTGATATTCCATGACAAGTACTAAAACTGCAATGGCATTGTGTTGCGACAAACACAGAAAATTCAAGAAAAGGCATAATGCCGTGAAAATAATAAGGCGGCGATCCATTTTCGCGTGATGCTCAGTGAAGTGAGTAAACACGAGCTCCCCTTGATGATGAGACTATATATTTATTTTAATGCAACCCGTTCCAACATTTGGAACCTAGTAGCCTGCGAACAGCAGGCGCATTTCCGGTCGTCGCTTCTCTCCCTCCGAAAAATAGCGTCTGCGAACCCGAGCGGCAAAACGATTTCCGTGACGTAAAACCTTTTTAGCCAATCACGGTTTAGCTCTTAAAATCAAAGAACTAACTCGCGAGACTTCTCGCAAGTTCGTGCGCGGTGGATATGTTTACAAATCAAAATAGAAAGGACGACGTAGCTTGTGTATAGCCGCCCTTTATCCTCAGAACGACGCGTTTACGAAAGTTAATTTGCCAGGATTGTGGGACTGATTGTTGAAATAAACATCAAGAGGATTCATATTGAAGAAAAGATTAGAGGACATTGCTATCTATTTGCCTACGGAGTCAATGATTTATCACACCAAGTTGTTTTGTACTCGAAACGATAAATGTCCTAATGACAGTAGACGTATCATGCCGTTTGTTGCTTCTGTCCCTGTCTGGTTCCTCGCAGGAAAGTATGCTTTGCAGAACTTTTCGATGGTTTGTCGTGTGCCGCTTTGGATATTTTTTTTTATAGATATCCTTTATTTTTGATCATGAAAGCCCTGGGACGTGACTGGTTTTTAGTAATTGATTTCCCATGCGTGGTTGCTTCTTGGATAAGACAGAACTTTGATCAGATCGGAAGCATTTTATATTTGTTCTTGCATTTCTTTAAATACATGTTCTTTTCAAGGTTTTAATTTCCATAGCTTTTTATAAGATGAGTCGAATGCGTCTTGGCTGAAATGTCATCTTGACTATGATCAATTTACTGCTGTAACAGTTTATTTCACGCTGGATCTGGCCCAGGTTTATAATATTTCAGATCATTGTGTTGTGGCGATACTTGATTTACTTACGAGCGATTGTCAGAGATTTCTGAATCAGTCAAGGATGTGTCTGTACAATTGATTCACCAGCTTTTGTCAGCGCTGGTTAAATTGAAATAGATAAGTCCGAGTTAAGTTATTTACTTTCCTTTCGCTGTAGCGATTATTTTGTCCAGGTTTTGTTTATGTCACGTACCACCGTATTTTCTAAAGCGAAACCAAAGGCCCACATCACATACATAGCTTAATTATAAGAAGCAGTTGCTTCATAAAGAAGTCAGCATTCAACGTCGCAAGAAACCTTGTTATGGTAGTGAAATTCACGTTCCAAAGCGTATTTGGTAACCCTCACCAAAATCCAAGACACTCCAGCGCGCGACGTCGCGAGGAGTCACTCGAGCTGTATTCTATCCTTTGATCTGATTGGTCAACATCAAAACAGAAGGGTTTACGTCACGGAAATCGTTTGGCCGCTCGGGTTCGCAGACGCTATTTTTTGGAGGGGGAGAGGCGACGACCGGAAATGCGTCTGCTGTTCGCAGGCTAGGAACCTAGATATTTTTTTAAAAAATATTGTCACCAAAAATTTTGACTCTATCAAAATTTGCTCGAGTGCGACCCGTCCGTTCGTTTCTTCACTAAAATCGTAACGTTACGCTATTGACAAGAGACAAGATACAACTCAAGATTCAATTCAGTCTGTCTACTTATCAGATATCGTATTTCTCAAGTGGCAGTTGGGATATAAAAATACTATCGTTTTGGTAATTTCTTAAGCTTCATGTTGTGTTTTGGATAGTTAGAAGAATTAGAATCAGTAGTTCAATCCTACGTGTACATGTAAGTCTAAAAGATGTTCCACTTTTTCATAGCCTGTATTAAATGACAGCGATTTTATTAATTTGCCCCGGGAAGGCAAGCTCATTTTCAACACGATACTTAAGTTTAGTCTTCCTGATAATAGACCATTTTACAGTTGTGGATTTAGTATCCTAGCCTTTGAGTAAACGTAACGCTAAGGTTGATCTGGTTTTGATGCAAACCTCCCCTTTGTAATGGAAATCATGCTTGAAAAATACTAGTTGGCATAAAACATTTTACATAATAAGGCTGGAATGGTTACATCAAAGCAAGGTCAACTCCACCCTCGTTTCCACCTGTAACTGTAAAGGGCTGTTATCAACCATAAAAAAATTTGTGCCGTGCTTTATGAAGGGAATTGGAGGCCTATGTAAATTTTCAGTCAAGTCAAAAATGGTGTTATTCGCACAGATGAAACCACCAATAACCAATCTGAAACTAAATAAGCTTATAACAGGACCGAAACGATATAACTATGTAGTTAAGTGTGAATCAGATATCTTGAAAACAATTTTGTCAGAGTAGCAAACGCAAGCCACAAGTGCTATGATGTCTTTAAATTTCGCGCACGACTCTCAACATTGTCAGCTGTTCAAAGCGACCGCGTATTGTTTTTTTATGGAAACTTCACTGCGACTGCACTCTAAATTTAAACCTGCTATTTTCAAACTTAAAAGTCTTTAACTTAATAGAGTCAAATTTTCGAGAAAAAGCTATCCACATGTAGGTGAGGCATTTATCTTAAACAGTGCGCTCTATAATCTGAAGATTTGTCATTATTGTTGAAAAAATTCAATGTTTAAGTTGGACAAAGTTGTCTTTCATACCGAAAATGCTGTAAAAAGCCTGATATTATTATTTTACTTACAATTTAGCTGAAAATGATAGATTAATCCTTTAACTTAAAGAATCGGCTCTGTTATGTTAAAGAATTCATCTTTTTAACTACTGAAATGACGAGTTTAGTCACTCCGCTGCGCCAAAATCACCCGTTTTGTCTATTATTATGCTGCTTTCTTGGCACCCCAATGGCTCTCTGATATGCATAAATGTCCGACCAACCATCTCTCCCGATGTCCTGGTTGAACTGCCAAACAAGACTTGCGTAGGTTTTAAGTCTGGTTTTTACGTGACCTTAACCTTCAAAAAGCCGCAAAAGTTGTGTTTAATAGCGAAAAAAGGAAATTCAAACATTAAAGTTCAGATTCTCCACAAGTCAAACTCGCCGACTTATTTAGTCTGAAAGTGATAAATTTATACATTTCATTATCAGTAACCGCCTCCATTTGATTTCGACGTGTTATCCTCGGCCTTTCTTATTCTCTTGTCCAAGTCTCCCTCCTCTGTAACTAAACATCAGGTCGAAGTACACCTCTGCGCAAACGCACTCGATATTCTTTGACTCATGTGGCCCAGACTGTTGAGGAGGTTTTGAGAGATCACTCGTTAGACTTCAGTTTCAACAGAACATAACGTTTGAGTTCCCAAACATAAAAATCACTGGTGCAAACCGTGGAAGCATTCGGTTGCGAATGAAAGCTTGAACTGCAGTCTTTGTCACCTGCCTCATCCCCATTTGTTGCTACTTTTCTAGAAACAAATCTACTTGTTTACTGTATTTCCAATGAAAAAATACTTCATCAAAAAATGTCTCAATAACCCTCTCTCAGATTTCGCTTAAACTTCACGAACATCGAAGCAGCTGTTGAAGGAAAAAGCTCCCGTAAACGATTAGGAAAGAGCAGTTCCCAGTGCCGAGAAATACTGCTGCAAGTAAAATAGACAGTGACTTCATTCTGTTTCTATGACAACTCCACTGTCATTGCAACCCTGCTCATAACAAATTTTCATTGTTATCTAATGCAACTCTGGTGGCAATTTCTTCGAAACGTTGTTTATGGATTGACCCTAAAAAACTGTATCAAGCCACCTTAAGGTAATTCCCTTGAAATTGTTCTACTATGAAACTTTTTTTGAAACTTGGCATAATCAACATTCATGATATGAACATTAAAAAAATGCAATAAAAAGATGGGGTCATCTTGCTTGTTTACGAGTCAGTAGGCTCTTAAACTGGGGTACTTTTACTGGTTGCGTGTTAAAAATTCGAATCCCCTTCTTGCAGAATTAAGTCTTTGTTACTTGAAACAGACAAAATTTTACCTCGAACATAAAGCTTCTTGTATTCAAATAAGCAGTATTGCTTCATTTAATTCGTTTTTGATTGCCTAGTTGTGGGGATATTGCACTTTTTGTGACAGTTCCTTGGTTAGCTTGAAGTCCTCGCTTTGACTAAATACACCAAATACGAAACTATTTTCCCCCAAAAAATCATGTTCTACTATCAAACTTTTTTTCGTCTTCAAATATGTTCTCCACTAGACTATTCTTAGCAAATACCTGGGAAAAAAAATCGGGGGTCACCGTGCTTGTTTCCTCACAAACTGCTATGAAAGTTGGACATGGTTTTGAGATCGCAGTCAGGGTGGATAGTTTGCGCGCGGGGACTGGGGCGAGATGCAAATGGCGCCCGTCGTGTTTGAAGTATGCACTCGAGATCAAGCTTGTTTTCGGTTGTTTTTATGTGTTTGATATCGCCAACACAGAAATTCAAACTCGAAAAGAGTACATTAAATACCAAGGAATGAGGTAAGTCAAGATTTGATGAGATTTTGGAGTTATGAATCGTTGTTTTGGACTATTTTGTAGAGCCGGCGTTCTGTTTACATAATTCCAGTGAGCTAGGGTTCCATTTTTTGCTTTTGCACAATAATGCTTGACAAAGAAACTTGAAGAAAAGACTATTGATTCCTATTTTTCATATGTCCGCTTCTTTCGTGTCTATACACAGCAAAATGTGAATTCAGCAGCAAACTTCGTGTTTACATCAAAGACTGGTCTCCCTCGCGTTGTTCTGGTGCTTCGGTGGGTCTTACTTTTTCCAGACATCAGTACTTAATATATAGATTTAGCCAGGGCTAAAAGCGAAGCTCCTATTAATAAATTTATTATTTAAATCAAACAATAAACTTGTAATCCACAAATCAGTTAACTTAAGGGGAAATTCATATGGGAAAGGCTAAGTGATTTTATTTAGAGTGGAACATCTTACATCGAGTTGGCCTATAACGTATATAATTAATCTGTCCATCAAGCAAAGAACTTTTCCTGATAATCTAAAAATCGCTAAAGTGATTCCTATCTTTAAACAGGGATCCCGTTCCGTGACTGTGCGATAATTATAGACCAATATCAGTTCTTCCAGTATTAAGTAAAGTTTTTGAAAAATGTATTTATAATCAACTTATATCTTATTTTTTGTCTGAAAATATGATTACTCATACTCAATATGGGTTTAAGCCAGGCAGTACCACTGTGGACTGTCTTGTTGATCTCATTGAAGAAATCTCTACGTGTCTAGCTAGATCAAGGAGATTATGCTGTATCAATATTTTTTAGATTTGAGTAAAGCATTCGATACCATCAATCATTCTATTTTATTATCAAAGCTATTGTCCTATGGCATTCAAAAACCTCATATCGACTGGTTCAAATCGTATCTTAATAAAAGAAAGCAGAGAGTTTTTGTAAATGGTAACATTTCTGACACCATGCCAATTACTTCTGGTGTACCCAAAGGATCAATTTTAGGACCATTGTTATTTTTGATATATATAAACGACTTTACTCAATCTTCTGATTTTTTCTCTATGAGACTATTTGCAGACGATACCTCTTTAACAGCTTCAGCTAAAAATATAGATGAACTCTTATTTGAGATAAATAAAGAACTACCTAATATTTATGACTGGCTATGTGCAAATAAATTAACCTTAAATCTAAGAAAAACTAAATATCTTATCTTTCAACCTCGTCAGAAAAAAGTAGATTATAATTTATTATTTCCGCTATCGATAGCTGGACAATGCTTAGAGCAAGTATCCAAAATTAAATACTTAGGTATCTATATTGACAGCCACTTATCCTGGCATGATCATATCGACTGTGTGTGATAGAGTCAGCAAGAGTATTAATATTATGACAAAGATAAAAAGTTATCTAGGTAATCAATGCTTAACTAGTATCTACTATTCTCTTGTTTACCCATATCTCATATATGGTAGCTCATTGAGGGGAAATAATTATGATAATCCATTATCACAGCTCATACATCTGCAAAATAAAGCAGTTAGAATAATGAATGACGTTCCTTTACGAGATCATATCACTCCTCATTATGTTCATCTAGGTCTATTAAAATTTCGTGATATTGTTAAATTTATGTACAATTGTTACAGATTCCCCACTCAAGAATTAATATTTGAAAGTTCTGCCCCACCGTCATTGGTAAATACTATTGGAATGATCTCCCCCTTCATATTCGCAATAAATCATCAAAAATCCTGTTCAAAAAGGCACTTAAAATATATTATCTTGCTCAGTATTGACTTGTGTGTGTGTGTGTTTTTTTTTGTGAAAAACAAAACTACAAAAGAATAAAGTCAATCTTGTTAAAGGGCCATGATTAGTTCACTTTTATGTGCCCTTCTCCATTCTAATTTTCTTCTTTTATTATTATTATTATTATTATGTGCACGTAGGTTAAGCAACTATTGTATTATTGAATACAATTACTGTATTACTGTACAATTAATGTATTATTATTGTACAACTAATGTATTAAAGGATGGAGTAAAAAATAAAAACAAAAACAAAACAAAACATAGCAATCATCTTCGATAACATTCAAGAGCCGTAATGGTTCTTGATCACAGTGGATTATACCTGGAAAACAAATTCTTGGAAAACAAATCAGGCCGAATTTTTTGCTTTCGACAAGTTTACTTTATAAAATCTTGCCAATAAATCCAGGGATATGTAAACCAACCTTTTATACTTTTTACACATCACATCTGAGGTGAAACCGTACTATTTATCATACAGACCTCGAGCGCAGTGAAAATTAAAAGAGTTATGCTTCAACATAAATAATTTATTGTTTTTTTTTTATTTAAGGGTTTTATAACGATGTGTAATCTTGAAAAGCGTTTGATACGTGCGGCAAAAAGATAACTCCTGCAAGCGATGTTCATGAACGACTGAAAACAAACATGCAGCACAGTGATTTAAATTGCAAGAGAGACTACTAACAATCACTAAAACAAATATAATTCGGTTAAACATTTACAGACACAACAATTTTCATTCACGAAGATAAGTATTAAAGCGTTTCGAAAAATCCTGAGTCTTGGTGTTTGCTTTTCTCAAAGATGAACTCGAGGCAAGAAAATCGCTCAAAGTTTTCTTTCTACAGCCAAATTTATAACTAAATATTCTTCGGAACGTGTTCTTCTATTTGCGGTGAGAAAATATATCTAAAGGCTCTTTTTAAGTCCTGTAAGCTTATATCAAACCTGATATTAGGTCGGTTTATTGTCTCAAATCTTACAAACGTCAGTGAAACATGCATAAACTTGCCACATAAATTGTGCTCGACTACATGAAATTAGATATAAAAAAAACTTCAAATGCAATCATTACTCAGGCTTACCTTTCGAGATGCGGTTCGTAAAAGCTATCAAGTAACACGAGAGTCGCTTGAGAATTTTGAATCCTCTTTAATACGCATCAAGCAAGGTGAAAAACGAAAACGATGCCATCCGAAATCGGATTTCCGACTTTGACAAGCGACGCATCTCTCAACCAAAAAACCAATGAACAAACTAGCCATGAATAACAGACTTGATAGCAGCTGTATTTCATTTTGTACAACCAGTGGAAAAAGACAGTTAAAAACATCACAAGTTTACACAAAACTCTGTCAGCTTCAGCTGTCAAAGTAAACAAGTTTCAAGATGCTGCATAAATTTTCCGCATGAACTCACCTGTCAAATTTTGACCAATCAGAGCATAAAAGTTGGGCGTAGAGCGTGACCAACGCGTGACCTTGGTGAGAAAAGGTCTTCCTAGCCTGTATTGTTACATAACTTGCTGAATTTTCGCGACCATGGTTAGTTTGAAATCAAACTCTTAATAGTGCGGGGTCATCATGATATGAACACGGCGTATTTCATATAAATTTAAAAAATAATAAACTTGAGCCTGCGATCATCTGAAAACCAGTAACTTGTCAGCGGATAACTTCAAAAAAGTACTCGACCTCGATGGGTCGACACCTGAGCCCGCGATATGGTCAGGTGATACTGGTCAGCGGATACCTTGTTTTGACAGCTGTCAATTGATCACAATATTGATGTGCAATCAGTTTCCTCCTGGGCTTCCTGGGCTCCCAAAGTAGTTAGAAAGTGTGAAAGTAAACATTGGTTTTCCTGTGGTGCGGACGGACAGCGGGCGGGCAGGCGGTCGGTGTACGGTCACGTGATTACCAAATTTTCTGGGATGGGTAGATTACATTAGCTATGGGGCTACGTCCACACGCGCGCGAGGAGCTCCGCTATAATGGAATCATAGCAACCAAACCACAGGAACAAGCTAATTTGTATAACATTCATTTCCATTCTGTCTTCTGTAAAGACAGTGTAAGTGTACCTTCTATTTTGGTGCATACCATCTAAAATGATCAGTGTGCTAGTCATCATACAGACTCTGTGTCTTGTAATACACATGAAGTTCAAAAGATATTACAAATGCTTAATATAAGCAAGTCAGCGGGGGTAGACAAAATTCCAGCCCGTTTGTTGAAGGAGACACCTCATACATCTGCAGTTCCTTTAAGTATGCTTTATAATTTGTCCTTCAAGAGGAGTCAAGTTCCTAAATTATGGAAATATGCCAATGTTATTCCCATTCATTAGTATGGTGACCGTGAGCCAGTTGAACATTAGAGGCATTTCACTATTAACCATCACGGGAAAGTGTCAAGAAAGATTAGTGTATAATGCAATCTATGGACAGGTTATTTAATTTATTCATGGTTCTCATCATGGATTTCTGAGAGGTAAATCCTGTACAACACAGCTTCTCTTGGCACATCATGACTGGTCCAAGGCTCTTGATAACAGTGGGCAAGTTGACGTGGTGTTCATTGATTTTGCTAAGGCCTTTGACCTTGTAGCCTGAAATTCATCCGATTGCTTCGAGTCGTTTTCTCCTCTCAACAACGTCTGAATCGACGGGCCGTTAATGCCGTCCAGTGACGTCACTCACTACCCGAAAACCGGGTAGTGATTTTGATTGGCTGATTGTCCAAACATTCGCATAATTATGTATAATTATGAAAAATGTTAGCGGGATTGTCGCTTGATATTCAGCGGATCGCATCCCTGGCATTCTTTCGTGTAGTTCAAACATTTCGATAAGCTTAATCTTTATCTTAAACAAAATTGCCCTTCTCTTCGAAACTGAAATGCTAAACTGATCTGCGAATGACGAATCATTGCGAAGAGTCGGTAGGTTTTTCATTCAGTGAAAGTTGGAGCCGCTTTGTGGTTTTGGCGGCCGGTGATTTTGTTTACGCGAAGTTTTCTCAATATTATAATTCGACCTATTGCTATTTTTACCGTCAAGTGTAATGATTCTGTTAGCTTTTCTTTCTTGTTTCCTTGTTTTTTTCTTCGTTAAGGACCAAATAGCTTCTTTTCAATTAAGGCAAATCATTGTGTTTTTGAAGTGTTCCGTGTGTGTGTTTATTTCATTTCATGATTGCGACCGAGTTTGATTAAAGAATTCAGTACAACGGGTTCAGAAGTGTCAACTGCATGCAGTTGATAGTTTGAATGTCAATCATGAATTACGATTGAAAAAAATACAGCAATTCTGTATTATGCTGACATTTCCAAACGATATTTCTCGGTTTGCCACTTGAAAACCGTGTTTTACTTTTTGCATGAATTAAAGTAAAGGTCAAGGAGTAGTGACGTCACTGGACGGCATTAACGGCCGGTCGATTCAGACGTTACTGAGGGAGAAATAACGACTCAAAGTAATCAGATGAAATTCAGGCTATTGACCTTGTGGATCACTCCATCCTTCTGACTAAGTTATATAAGTATGGTGTTCGTGGCAGTCTTTTGGAATGGTGTAGAGAGTATCTCACCGACCGTCAGCAGAGAGTTGTTGTAAAAGGGGAAGCATCTGATTGGTTAACAATCACCTCCAGTGTGCCGCAAGGCTCACTGCTGGGTCCTTTATTTTTTATTATTTATATTAATGATTTGCCAGGAGCTATCAGTAAAGGCAGTTCAATTGCTTTATACGCTGATGATAGCAAGTAAAATAGGTTATTAATTCTCAAGATGATGTGTCATCTTTTCAGGATGACCTGGATAAAATTTCTGATTGGTGTAAGGGTAATAAAATGAGAATCAATACAAACAAGTGTAAGCTAATGAGAATCACCAGGAAAGGGTGCCCTCTGGTTGGGGATTACCATATAAATGATCAAAGTTTGGAAAACGTTCATATTTATAAGGACTTAGGTTTGCTTACCACCTATAATCTATCATGGGAATCACATAATTTATAGATGCTATAACTGCCAGGGCCAATAGGGTCCTTGGCTTGGTGAAAAGAACATGTATGGATTTTAAAGATGTTACTACATTAAGAACGTTATATTGTAGTATTGTTAGACCATTGCTAGAGTATTCTTGTGAGACTTGGAATCCCTACACTCAACGCAACATTAATAGAATTGAGTCAATACAGAGGAGGGCAACAAAGTTTATCCTGAAGACTAATGAGGATTATGATTTTAGACTAAAACAATTGGACTTACAAAGTTTATATGATAGGAGATTTATTAGGGATGTGACATTCTTATTTAATTTAATGAAGGGGCATTACAATATAGATTTTTCTGATAAGTTGCTATTCTGTAGAGAACGCAACGTAGATTATAACCTGAGAATAAATGACTCTCTCGACCTTGCGAATATGTATAGTAGAACTAACAGTTTTAAATACAGTTATTTTATTCGCATTATAAATGAATGGAACAGTCTACCTGATGATGTAAAAGAATCTGAAAATATTTATTTTTTTAAGCATAAACTTATAACATTTCTTAAAAATATGTAAACATACCTAATTTAGTTTAGTTGGTTTGGTTTAGTTAGTTAGTTATACCTAATTTAGTTTAGTTAGTTTAGTTTCACTGGGGAACACCCCTTGTATGGTGCCTGAAGTGCTTTTGGGTGTTCCCCTCTCCTCTGTTTTTATCATTATTATTTCATTGTTATGTAACTATTTATTTGGAGAAAACGGTAATAAATAAATAAATAGAAATATTCGTCTTTCCACTCTCGGAGTTTGAACAACATAAGTACAGTAGCGATCCTAGGCCAGATACTGGCTCGTTAATGCAGTTGGAGAGCCGTAGAGCTGTCCCACAGGCTTCACAGCCCTCATAATCCAAAGCCTCAACCAGGACATTTTAATAATTCCACAACTCGACGGCCACGAAGTGAAAAACCACTGCAGACTTCAGGATCACGCACATTCTTTCATTTTCTTGTTTTTCGATAGCAAACCAGGAAGCTGTCAGCCGATCTGCGGCATTATTATTGCGAATAAAAGCTTCGGCTCTGCAAAAGCGGCCCTTGTTTATTTTTTTCACGCTAGTGGGAATAACCGCTGCCATCTTGGATATCCTAATGTTATGCGCAGTAGGGGGTGCGCAGTGCAAAACAAGGGAATTACCTTAAGTGTATTATATTTGAATGATAGTTGAACAACTTTGTAAGCAAAATTACTTGGGTGATAGTCAAACACTGGAAAGAACCCAAACAAACTGTTGGTAATTTCTTCAACTAATGAAAACACTTGTAGCCATCATATCAGTAATTTTAAAGGCGATCATGCAAATGGCTCTCTCCACTTGTGAGGTGGAGATAGCAATATTTAAGTCCTGTACAGTTAGCAATTCAAATCAAATGACGTGTTTGTTTCACCACAGCCTGATAACACGCACATTGTGGCTGGTATGTCCAATGGATTTCTTTCTGTAAAATATCGCTTGAAACAAGATGTAAAAGGTCAAGTGACAACAAACCAAAAGCTGACTGCGGGAACATACCCCTTCTTTTTACATGGAAAGAGTTCTGGACCTCAAGAGGTATGTGTTCCACATTGCCATTTATTATTTACTCTAATTTTTGATGATTAATAGCTTGCTTACCTGAAGCTTTACAGCCAAACCCAGACTTAAGGCAAGCGAACAATTTTTAGGAGTGTTTTAGGACGATGATTGTCACAAACCTGTCTTGGGCCTATTACCAGTTCAAGTGGTCCCAGTACACGTGGGATAGTTGCATGAGATATGAGAATGTCGTTCCTTAAAGAATCAGACTTCCGCATGTGCTGCATGGCTGACTTGAGGGGTGAAACCGTGCTCGCGATTCTCGGTATCTTGACAAGCAGCAAAATTTGCACAACTGGGTAGTTAAACGGTGCCAAATTGGTGCACAGTCATTGGGACCCTTTTAGTTCCTTGGTGATAATACGGCCAGGCCACAAAAGAAACCGCAGGAAGTCACAGTCATCCACAGAAAACAAGCTGTTCATCAAATCAGGTGCCTGAGGCAGTTCAGTCTTCAAACAATTTTCTAGGAACTCAGTGGCGCAATCGAAGTCAACCCCTTTCGTACTATTATATACCCCGTGGGACCAGGTGTATAAAAAGCGTTGCCCTCTGCTCTGAGAAGGTTATCGGGAGGAGATACTATTCCATGAAACCTTTGATTGTGTTCTGGAGAAAGGCAATGTTTCTTCGTGACACTTGGCATTTTTACCAAATTTGAATTTAAGACCAAGAGCTCCAGATGTAGCTGGACATTTATTCACAGGGATACGAGGATGCATTACTTAGTGATGGCTTCATCACAGGCTGTTGAAACATCAATGTGTCAGACAATCATGTCCAACCACATGACGTTTGGAATTTCTTAACCCTTTAAGCCCCAATATTTACATACAAATTCTGTATTCATGTCTCTATACACTTCTATAAAGAGTAAGTTGAGAGCATTTGCTGAAAGATCAAAGTATTATTTCTCGTAACCTATTCTCTTGATTATCTATTGATATTGTTAGGGGAAAATTGATGTTTGTAACTCTTGGGACTTAATGGGTTAAGGCATTTTGACTTGACAATTTATTTTCTCATATTGTTTTTTCTAGGGCGGTGTAATTTTGTCAACACCGAGGAAGACTAAAATGCTGGAGCATGATAAGTTGCTAAAAAAGTTTGACTATTCGAAGGCCCTTGATACAGTTCTAAGAAAGGTGAGTTTTTCTACTCTCTGTATTTTATAGCAGTGATATATCTTTGGCACGTTTTCTCCGCATAAAGCCCATTTCCATTTCATGTCATTAGGCAAACGTCTAAAATGATGCTGCGTACTACTACAGTATCTTAAGCTCATCGTGCTTTCTATGAAGTAATACTACATTTTGCTTTGGTTAGCCTGATATATCCATTACAATGAAAGCATTTACTCAAGCAGCATCAAGAAGACAGCATCTTTTTATTTCGCATAGCAAACAGGACTTAGCTGATAAACTTTAAAGATTTTTCAAAGCTTGTCTGCTGACCAGCTTCCATTGTATCGTTCAAAGATTTCTCTTCAAATCATTGAAGGAGTTGTTAGGAAGTATAAAAATATAAAAATACTTTGTGCTTTTATTCTTTTATTAATACCATCATTATGTTTAATGTCGGGTTTACATCGTATATGTTTCACAATTCGCCATTGGTCCACAAAAATCCACGCTGACCTTATCCCACGGTCCCTCCGGTAGGTCTGTCATCCGGAGTGGCTCTCAATGCGTTTGCAGCGTGTTAGATTGGCAGGTGATGCAAGTGGATACGAACTTGTCACATTGTGAGTCCATTCCGGGGAACCATACATGTGCTCTCAAAAGCTGTTTTGTTCGCACCTGACCCTGATGACCCTCATGCGCAATCTCCACCATTGTATGTCTGAGTTTTGCAGGCAAAACGATCCGGTCCCCTCTCAAGACAATCCCATCTACTATCATGGTTAGTTCATGGAAAACTTGCCGAAATTCGTGTGTCCTTGTATCATTTGTGTCATCCCTACATTTAGGCTGTCCTTTGACTTCAGGGAACTTTCCACGTAATTCCCTTCCGAACTGAGCCTGGTCGGGCTGACTCCAGTTGTCACATGCTCAGTTGCTCTGTATGCCCTGATTCCCCGCTTCACTTCATCCCTCACGGGTTTGCCTTCCGAAGAAGCGATCCGAGCGGTCTTCTTTATTGTCTGCATAAACCTTTCTACATCGCCGTTGGCTTCTGCCCATCCGGGTGTCACTTTTCGGTGCTTGAACCCCTCCTCTATTCTTCGAATTTATGGCTGTTGAAGGGTAGTCCGTTATCTGATTTGATACTAACTGCCATATCACGAAGTAGAACACGATACAACAAAAGTATGAGGAGTCTGTGCTACTAACTAAAAGGTGCTTTGCATTTGCATTTGAATTTGTTTCTGCATCACTTTTAACTTTTGGATTTATTTAGTAGCAGCAAATCTATTTGTCTGAGGGGCAAATTTTAAGAAGGCTCCATTTGTTTTTGAAAGAAGATATATTGTTATTATCAGAGGCAATCTTTTTTTCAATTTCCATGGAATCATAACGGTTTGTAAATACATCGTTTGGTGATAAGGAAAATTTGATGTAGTAATAAATCGGAAATGTTATCAATTAGTCAAAGACAGGTAAGAGGAGAGAAGGCAATGGGTTTGTTTAAGGTTACCGTAGTGTTTTGAGTTATGCATTGATAAATGTCTTTCCAGAATTTTTTATTGTACCTGTAATACCAGAAGAAGTGAGCAAGGGTTTCAGTAGATTAGCGGCAGAAAGAACAGGACTCTACTGGTTTTAGGCCGATTTTAAAGAGGATGTCGTTTGGTGCTCTTTGTCCGTGAAAGAAGATGAACTGGGACACTCGTAATTTTGTTTCTGTTGTACACAGAAAAGAGAAGCGGTATTTATTCTCCCAGTTCACGTTTGCATTCCCTTTAAGGTTTTGCTTAGATAGCCATTTTCCCTGGCTTTTAAGATTGATTTGATTGACATTGATTTGTAAACAGTTTTACAGGCTTTTTCTGAGGCTAATAATGCTTGCCCAAATTTCTTGGTTTTGGATCCTCCATTGGGTTGTTAAGAACACTTTTGCCTGAACAGTTTAAGGGCTGATACTACCTTATAGTATTGTAGAAAGTTAGCCTTAATCTTATATTTAGAAATAACTGTAGTATAACTTAATATAGAATTTCTGCCCTTATTAAGAAGGTTTTTAACATTTTTCACACCTTGGGTGAACCAAGATTTATAGAGAATTGGTTTATTCTCTATTCTTTTGGGTAGTTGTGCCAGATCTGAGCTGATTTGATGCGGCAAATTTTTGTATTTCTTGTAACTGCGTTACCCAGGATTTCAGCACCTAAGATAAATAGATAGGGAGACACTAGGCACCCCTGTCTTACTCCGCGATGTAAAGAAAAGAAGTCAGATGCCCATCCATAGTTAAGAACACAGCTACTTATGTTCGTCTAAAATAGTTTAACCCAGCTTACCAAGCATGTTCCAAACTGAAAGTTGAAAGTGTCTTAGTGTTTTCTCTTTAAAAGACCACTCAATACTATCAAAGGCTTTTTCAAAATCTACAAATAACAACGTTTTTCATTTGTTATGCGCCATTTAGTGCGTTAAGTAAATGACCTTCGGTGTCTGCCCAGAATGCTTTATAAAATTCGGCCGGAAGGCTATCAGTCCCAGGTTTTGTCTGATGCCATGGTTCATAAACCTATTTAGGCATTCCTCTTTTGTTAAGGGCCCTTCACATTCTTCCTGCACGTGTTGGTCGAGTTTTACAGTAGCTATACATTCTTCTGGGAAGAAAAAAACGTCATGGACAGAGATATCGGGTGAACGTGATGCATATAAATTTTGATAGAAAGATTTTGCTTCTGTTAAGATTTCCTCATTTGTTTTCATGACGTTATTATTCTCAAGCTGAAGGTGCTTTATAGTTTTGGTATTAAATTCCTTTTTTTCCAAGTTTAAGAAGTATTTTGTGTTTTTTTCTCCTTTGATATACCAGCAGCCTTTGGATCTTATCATAGCTCCTCGAGTTTGACGCTGGACAACGTTTTCTAATTCTAATTTTTTAACTTCTTATTCATTCTGATAAGTCATTTTCTTCCAGTTTCCTCTGGAGGGATATTATGACAGACTCTAGATTTGTTTCTGTTAACTTCATTTTGCCTCTCTTATGCCTTGTGTATTGTATTGACTTTGAACAAATTTGCATCTTCATTGTTTCCTAGAGAAGCACGGCATCAACCTCAGTGTTATTTTGGTATTCATTTGCAACTTCAGTTATTGTTGTTTTGATCAAATTAATGTATTCACTGTCTGATAGAGAAGACGTAGTTAACTTCCAGAAGCCCAGGCTCCTGAATTTGTATTGTTTGCAAGTTGGAGCGTTATCAAAGAATGGTCTGTTTTGTATCCTGGTAAAATATCAGCTTTTGTAATTGCCAAACTTAGACTACGACTTGTCAAGAAAAAGTCTAAGTGACGTTGAATTTCGGGCTTTCTTCTTCTGCAGTTGAATATTTTGATGTCCGTATTGGAGACCTGCCAAATGTCAATAAAGTCTAGTGACTTAATTATGTTCTTAACTTCCTTCAAAGATTTTTGGACGTCCAATACTAGATGAAGATCGCCACCCAGAATAATGTTCTTGCTCTCGACAGAGAGGAGGTGGCGGAGAACATTTAAAAAAAAATTTGGTTTGTCATCGGTTGGTGCATAAATGTTCTTCAAGGTTATAGTCTTGTTTTCAAGTTTCAAATCTACTAAAATAAATCTTCCTCTTGGATCAGAAAATTGTTTCTTGATTTCGAATTGAAAGTTGTTGTTAAGCAGGATACAAACCCCTGCACTTGAGGTAGAAGTACTGCTAAAAATAGCTGAGAAGCCCCATTCTGATGACCACAGTTGTTCTTTTTCTTTGCTGCAGTGGACTTCTTGAAGAAAGAATATTCCAATTTTTTTCATTCTAAGCCAAGAAAAAGTTTCTCGCCTCTTAAGGTTGTTGGATAGGCCCCTCACATTAAGAGAACAAATTATCAATTCGTCAATTGGGAACTTGTTGATGATTAAAAGTAGTGAACTGGAATGCAGAAACAGAATGCAAATTATGATAGTTAACACTTCGTAGGGCCGAAAAATATTTTCTACTGAACGAAAAACAAAACAACGGCTACACTGGGAACATAAAGCTATAAACACAAACAAAGAAAGATAATATATAGATATAACCAGGGCTAAAAGCGAAGCTCCCATTAATAAATTTATAATTTAAATCAAACAATAAACTTGTAATCCATGAATCAGTTAACTTAAGGGCACATTAATGTGACTTTTGAAAGAAGGGTTGAGTGAATTTTTGCGTTCGACAAGTATACTTTACAAAATCTTGCCAACAAATTTGGTGGTGTGTAAACCTTTTTATTCTGAAGGATTTTAGAAGCAAACAATAAGGAACAAATAAACACACGTGTGTATACCAAGAACATATCTTGCAACTGTTTGTTTCACCTTCTTACATCATCTTGCGTCGCGTGACCAATACTACCCAAAATACCACATTTCCTTCTTCCTATACAGTTTTTGTAACAATCAACGCAAAGAAAAACTATAAATCTAATATGTCTGGATGATTGATCACCCGTCCTGAACAAGTAACCACTTGGCAATGTCTACTTCAGACTGAATTTGTAACCTTGTTTCGGGAACGACAGGTTCCCTCTGAATATCTAAGGGTGGATTATGCTTTACCATTTCGGGTGTGACGATTTCCTTATGGGCATTCATGCCTCTGGCATCATCAAGTATCAAGTGATTAGTATTTACATAGCGACGATCATTACGTGGAACTCGAACTAGGTAGGTTTCTGGAACAGGGTCTTTTTGAGCTATTTTGAAAAAATAGCTCATATGTCAGTGGTGTAAGCGTATGTATCTTTGTGGCTCTGTGGCTCTGTGGCTTTGTGGCTTTGTATGTTGGGATGTTTGTTGCAAGAGCCAATAAGGTTGAAGGTACTATGAGTTGATGCTTAGGAACCAATGAGATCTTGGCATCTATTTAAACATGGCATTGGTAAAGGTCGAACAAGGGCACTTTGAGACCACCATCTTGATCCTTCACATTTTTTTCGTCTTTTATTACGGGTACCGAGGTGTTTGGAAGCATTACATAAAATATCTTCATGATTCAAACGCTTTGAACAGTGATGCAGCTGTTTGAGGGTTCATATTTAAGTGTGGTTGCTGCTTCGGGGCATTTCTGACCTAATTCGGCTATCGGTACAACGCACGTCAGTATGAGTTGTTTCACCTGCTACAGCTGGGTAGAGTTAAAAGATCATATATTTTCAAATCTCTTCCAATGAAGCAATAATTGATATTTAGATATAGACTTTAATTCGAAAGTATGTGCCCTATAAAATGTGGTTTTAGAAGTTTAAAAGGCAGCTTATTTTTTGGAAAGCTGTATTGAGTATTGTTAATCCCGTAAACAAGCTTTAAAAATATTATTCTCTCGCTTACAAAGTTCAACCGACCTTTTTCGTTCTATTTAGTAAATATGCGTAACTTAAGTAGAAACAGTAGCGTTAGGGAATAAAATTGGAAGAAGCTAGTTGACACAATAATTAGATACTGTTATATTGAGTGGAGTAACATGATATAAGTAGAAATATATTTCGGCAGTTTGACAATTTTCTTGGAAGTTAATAAATGTTAGGCTATGAACCTTGACGTTGCATGAAACATAATTTAATTGCAGATGTTGTAATAAAGCCGAGGTGATTTCTTAAAATCGTTTGAGAAAATTTTGTAGTAAAACAATTTGCCTCTTTTTTACGTACGAATTGTGAAAGGGGCAAAGACCAACATCTTCACATGCAAATTGTGTGCATGAGTTATTTCACGTATGAACGACAAAAGGGTGCAAAGTCCAACACTTTCACCTGCCAGCTGTGTGACTGTACATCTCATGCAGATTGGCTTTTCACAATAATAATAGTAACTCGGACGTATGAAGACCTGTTTTGTTTAGTAACCAATGCCTTAAAAAAGGCTCTTGTCTTTTAAGAAGCAATGGCTTTTAAAACATGACGAAATAAGTTATCGGAGTTAAAGACTGTTTCACAAATGTTAATAAATGTTAGGTTATCAACCTTGACGTTGGATGAAACATAATTTAATTGCAGATGTTATAATGAAGCCAAGGTGATTTCTTAAAATCGTTTGAGAAAATTTTGTAGTAAAACAATTTGCCTTTTTTTTTACGTACGAATTGTAAAAGGGCGAAAGACCAACATCTTCACGTGCAAATTGTGTGCGTGAGTTATTTTTAGAATTCTGTTTACTAGTTTACTGTGTGATAACTCGAATTCCCTCACGTACGAAAGACGAAAGGGGCAAAGTCCAACACTTTCACGTGCTAGCTGTGTGACTGTACATCTCATGCAGATTGGCTTTTCACAATGATAAATAGTAACTTGGACGTATGAAGACCTGTTTCCTTTTGAAACCAAATCCTTAAAAAAGGCTCTTGTCTTCTGAGAAGAAGAAATAAGTTGTCGGAGTTAAAGACTGTTTCACTGAGTAGAATCGCACGTGAAAACCTCGTGAATTATGATGATGCAACCATCTACCACAATGATAAAAATCCTGGTATTTCGTAACTATTCAGTATTCGATGAGTCACATTTTGGCTTAAGAAACTCTGAGGAAACCTTAGAGTTTTCCTTCTAATCAAGGTTTGGTGAGTAGAAATTTATTTCTCTTTAACGATTTGTTTAACTTGCACCAGATGTAACAGGGAAAGACAGAAGAAATTGAATATATAGCTTGAAGATTGATTCAGCTGACCGTTTCGTGTTTTCATTTATGTACCGCAATACGCAATTTCGCACAAAAACCCAATCTACATTTAGGATGAAAGAGGTAGATTCATCACTTTTGGTAAGGTTACACCGAAGCATTAAAGTTACACTGAAGCATTCAAAATAGCTCATGCACGTTTAACATGCCTATGTTTTGCATGAGCATGCGCGACCACTGACTTGACAAAGAGCACACGACCAGTGACAGCGACCGTGGTGCATAGTCATAGGAGCCAAATTGTTCACTCTGAAAGCTTGCTTGAGATTGAAATGGTAGCAGGAACTTAGGAAAGACCTTCGTTGTGCAAAATAAGTAAAGATCTGGTGATTTAAAGTGGAGACTGATGCGCTAAACGAGGTGAAAGAGCAAGTTTCTCAAGGACGTCTGACATGAACATGGCTGCTTGTTATTATTTGGCGCTTGACTCGTGTCTTGATTCCCGTACAAGAACCGCAAAGTTTGGCATAGAATGCATTGCTGATGCGTAGCTATTGAGCAAAATGTTCTTTATTTAGTGTTTGTCTATAAATCGGGTTTAAATTAGTTTCTCGATACCGTAGAGAATTTCTGTTAATAATTTGTTGATAGCTGATTTAGCCATATTTCAGGAGTGGATTGATAACGATCAGCGGGCGACTACCATGCCGTTATCAGTTGGAATAGAAAGTTGTTCCCTTAAGTATTTTAGCGATACAAAGTTTGTTGATCGGAAAATTGTAGAACTTCTTGTTTTTGCGTGGACTAACATTGCAACACATTATTAACAGGAATATTCATTTAGCCAGAACTTAAGTGCTGTAATAATTTTTAACTTTTGGTCGGTATCACATGTTTATTGTACTTCTTGGGAAACCTAACTGCTTGTTTCATCAAAATCGGTCACAAGATTCGACTTTAATTCCGGTCCTATTGAATACAGTTTTGACTGTGTCTCACTGATATTCATTTTTTTTATTTTTCGAGACATACAGAGCGACTACCACCAACATCTCACCAGGTGACTAATCTACGTCTCGTGTGCTCTTAATTTTGTAGCTTTAAAGTGCTGGGAAAATTGTAGAACATATATTAATTCACTGCTGAACTCAACACCGGCTTTTGCGCACTTCGAACCCGCTAGCTGAAATTTGCTTTTTTTTTTTATATTTCTGTTCCTTTCCATTTCAAAACGAAGAAAATTGAAAGTGTTTACTTGCATCAACAAACGTTTCGGCACTTTCGTGTATGTTAAAGCCGGTCTACTTCGCTTTTGTTAAGACCATGTTACATTTTTTGGCAAACTACACATTTTGTTAAATCACGAGCACATTCGCCAAGATCAACAAGAAAAATAATCGCAACGATGGCTTTGAGACACGCCATTTTGATGAAGGCAGACCCTGTGGTGAGCCTCCATGCACATCGCTTGTTCAGTGGTTGCGCATGCTCATGCAGAAAAGACCCCTGTTGGTTTCTGGCCCTTCACAGACACAATTGTACCCGGTATTCATTTCTCCTTCCCTCCCTTGGTGTTTTTTGCCCTAACTGGTTGATACAAATCAAACCTTCGCCCCTTAGGGTGCAGCCCATCCCTGTATAATTTTGAAGCAACTTGTTTCTTTTCTACATGCCTTTGTAAGCTGGGTTTCACCAAGGAGAGGTGTGTCATGGGTTCTCTCTTCAAAAACAGTTGTGCAGGAGTCTTGCTTGTTGTGCTGTGGGGTGTGTTTCTGTAGCGGAAGAGGACATTAGCCACCCTGTGCTGAACCAACCCCTTATCAGTACAAGATGGATACATAGCCTTGAAGGTCTGCACATGTCTCTCTGCTAAACCATTAGTGGAGGGATGATGTGGGGGACATAAAGTGTGCTTGATGCAATTCATCTTTAAAAATGACTTGACCTCTCCAGCAACAAATTGTGGGTCATTGTCGCTGACTAATTCATGTGGCAATCCATATTGAGCAAACAGAGCTCTTAAAGCTTCTATGGAAGAATTTGCTGTAGAGCTGGTCATAGGAGAGACTTCAGTCCATTTAGAGTGGCTGTCAATCACAAGAAGAAATTGTTGACCCTTCACCTCGGTATAATCAACATGAATTCTTTGCCAAGGTTCAGTCGACCAAGGCCACAATGATAAGGGAACTGCCTTAGGGGCATGATGTGCCTTAGTACAAACATGACAAAGTCTCACTTTGTCCTCTGTATCAAGGTCAATACCAGGCTACCACACAAAGGACCTGGCAAGTGCTTTCACATGGCACATCCCTGGATGGCCCTCGTGTAACTCTTCCAATAAGCATTTTTGGAATGTGAATGGTATGATGACACGTTTGCCCCATGAGAGACATCTGTTTTCCAAAGAAATCTCGTCTCTATGATCCCAAAATGGTTTGAGGTCTGCACTTGGGCAACTACCAGGCCAACCAGAGGAGGTACATTCATACACGCAAGTAGGCCATCTTTTTTTGTACCTTCTGCTGTCTCTGCTGCAGTGATGGGTATTTCATCTGTCGTGGTTGCACACACATGGTGTTCATCTGGATCCAAATCAGCATCAGCCTGAGATTGTATGGGAAAATCAGGAGAACAGCCCAATGTTGCAAACGAGCTGCAGCCAAAGGAGGAATGCTATATTTAGGACCAAAGGTACAAGTTAGGTGTTGATGGTCAGTTACCTATGTACATTTCCTGCCATAGAGGTAAAGTTGAAATCTTTTAACACCAAAAACTATGGCTAACCCCTCTTTTTCTATCTGGGATAATTTTTTTTCAGCACTGCTAAGCGTGCGAGAGGCAAACTCCACCAGCTGCTCACTGACATCGTCCATGCGATGACTCAACACAGCTCCAATCCCATATGGACTGGCATCTACACTCAAAATGAGAGGTTTTGGGGGGTCATAATCAACCAAAACCTGCTTATTCGAAAGAACTTCTTTAGCCCATATAAAAGCAGTTTCACTTTCTTTGGTCCAAAACCACTCAGCCTTGTTACTTAGGAGCTGATACAATGGGTGCCATTTGGATGAAAAATCTTTGATGAACTTTGAGTAGTAATTCAACATTCCTAAAAACGATCTCAGCTGGGAGACATCGTTAGCTCTAGGGGCCAATCTAATTGCGTCCAGCTTGCTATTAACAGGACTGTTTCCTTGTTTGCTCAAAAATGTGGCCCATGTACTCCACTTGAGCTTGGAAGAACTGACATTTTGGGCCATTTAACTTAACATTGTGTTTTGCCAGTCTGCTTAAGACCTGTTTGATTACTCCCACGTGAGTAGTGACTCCACCTGATGTTGCCACCAGAATGTCATCCACTCTCACCATCACACCCTTAATACCGGACAGGATTGAGTCCATGACCCTCTGAAACTGAGACGTTGCAGTTTTTACACCAAAACACACTCGCTTGGATTTGAATAAACGTTTTCCGAGTGTTGATGGTGAGTAACTCAGTTGACTCCTCATCCAAAAATAATTGGTTGAAAGCACTGGCCAAATCAATTACTGAAAAGGTATCAGGGTTAGTTCCATCCTGAGATAGCATGTCAAACATGTCTTGTACATTAGGTAATTTGTACACGTCATCCTCTATACACTCATTAATTGCCTTATAATCCCCACACACTCTTATGGAACCGTCAGACTTTGCCCATTTACTACTGGATACCAGATACAAAATATCTGACTGCGCAAGTCGATCATACTCTATTTTAACTTTTTGTACGAGGGAGTAGGGGACTGGCCTATCCTTCATGAACACCGGTTTAGCACCCTATTTTAAGCTTCAAGGAACCAATGAAACCCTTGATGCCAGAGCCTTGACTGCTGAATAGATTTTTGTGTTCTTGCAATAAATTGTTGAATTCAGCAGGAAAGGCCTCAGATTTTGGAACAGAAAACTTATCCTTATTGACCTCTTCCTTTACCCTAAACATGTTCTTCCAATGTAGTTTTATTCTACTTATCCAGTCTCGCCCAAACAATACAGGAAGATTTCCTTCGACAACAATTAAATCAAGGACTTTTTCTTGTTTATCATACTTCACTGGCACAGAAATTTTTCTCAGTACAGGAGTCTTTTCACCTGAATAATTATGCAAAATTATTCCCGCATGCTGAAGGGTATAATTAGATAATACAGAATCATAGACACACTTTGACACTGTAGAACGAGATGTACCCTTGTCTCCTTCCATCTTGCAGTTAACTTTTGCCTTACCTAACTGAACATTTACTACATACGGATTAACGCTATTTACAGACTCCGTCGACGAGTGTTCAGTTCCAGTTTTGTACAAACTGAAGGCACTGACTTCATCTGCATCCACAGGCGTGTCACTCACATCATTATCTCTTTTCACAATTTCATCATCAGAATTGCTTTTGCAACTGTTCAGCCTAACATTCTTTTGACCGCTTGATCTTCCTTTTAGCTCCATTTGAGATGGTAGGGCTTTACACAATGGACGCTTACAGTGATGACGCGTGGCATTTCTGAATTTGCATGATTCCAAACGATGCTACACATTTGCACATGACTTGCTTTTGTCTGCATTTTCACCACTCTGTGCTTTGCTATGTCCAGAAGTGTTTTTTCTTCCTCTAAAAGAAGAAACATCCTGAACCTTATTGGCCTCACCACTAGCCGACTCTCCCATGTGCTCTATGTCGGTCAAATCTCTTATCGACAGGAGGTGACGTTGAGTTCTGGACATTAGGGACCTTAAGCAACCTAGACGACGAGCCGAGTGGACGCCGACCGGAAGTGTTCTCACGAAGCCGGTAACTTCTGCGCATGTCAGTGATGTCGTCCACATGGCGTTCAGGACGTGACATCTGTTGATTTGCCGTCCTCAGGTGAACGTGAGCATTCAAAGCAATCTTTGACGTTTCTGTGCCCATTTTACCTTGTTTAATACCAATGTTTGAAAAAAGGAAACCTTTTTTGTACTTTTTGCCGAAGGTTGGGCCGTTGGAGGAAAGATTTCGAGAGATTTTCGGTAAACCTTGAGCCGTGGTTTTCAATGCCTTTGGCGGGAAAGAACCTGTGAGTAAAAGTAAAATGTTTATGTTCTCCTTAAATGCTTGTGAACTGTAATCCGTTTCCAGAAGCACTATTTAACTCGAAAAGGAAAAGGCGTTGATATTCGGGACCCTTGCATGAAAGAGACCGGTTAAAAATTCCAAGGAAAATCTCTCGAAGCATTTTCATCCACACTGTTTTTTTTTGTTTATGTGTCTTGAGATGTACATGTCTGCCTCTCGAAAGCAAGATTTTCACTATATTTCGTTCGATGTCGTATATACTGTTTCCGGTAAACTTGATCAACGTGAGCAGAGTCGTATATCCGTAGTAGATAAATGAATGGGACTGTACGGAAATCTTGCCTCCGGCAATTAAGTCCTGTAAAATGTATAGGACAACAAAACCAGTTCTGTACTGTTTGATTCTCGATTGATTCGATTCAAACCTTTTCATTTGATAAACGGTTTACTGATTTAAATCCTTCGGAGACTAGGAAAAGTTCTTCCTCGTTAATTGTGTTGTTGTCATCGCTAAACTAAAGAAGTAACTCTCGTATTTCTTTAAACGAAGCCATTCAGTGCAGTCTACCTACTTCGGCGACGAGCCGAGACGGGCGCTTGCTTAAACATTTGTTTTTACCGCTTTGGACGACGTTCTCGACCCAGACCTCACTCGTCTTCTCTCGTCGTCGTCCACAAACTCGTCCTGGCTGCTTAAGGTCCCTATTTTTGATTGTAATCAAGAAACTAGTCTGTATCTCAGGGTTTGAGATAGAAATTCGCCAAAGCTGCAGGTCAAAGTCAATTTCTTCAGTCTAATGATGAATTCTGATACACTCTCGCTCTCTCCTTGTGACGCAGTCGAAAACTTGTGTCTTTCAGCAATCACAATGGGAGCAGGTTAGTAGTGTCCCTGCAAAAGCTGCGTCAACCGTGTAAACGTCTTTGTATTTGGATTGTCTGGATCACACAAATTCCTCAACAACTTGTAAGCGTCTGGACCAATAACAGCCACAAAAACATTCACTTTTTTGTCGTTGTCGATGTCAATCGCCGCAACATATGCTTCAAATCGATCGGCATAATCACTCAATTTCTCGGACTTCAAGTCAAAAGGACCCAAATTACCAATGATTGCAGCCATGTGTACACTCTGTTTACATTGAGGATCCCATCCTCGTCACCAATTTTGTATTCTGAAGGATTTTAGAAGTGAAAAATGGGGAACAAATAAACACACATGGGTATACCACGAACACATCTGGCAACTGTTTATTTCACCTTCTTACATCATCTAACATCACGTGCCCAATACTACCCAATTTGTCTTGAAAAATTGTGAAATATGGCATTTTGTCTTAGGTCTGTATGATAAATACGGGGCCTCATAGTACTGTTTCACCTCAGATGTGATGTATAACAAGTATAAAAGGTTGGTTTATGAGGTAGATGAAGCCAAATTTTGCGCAATCTAGACCTGCTACTGACAATCCTTCACCAGGAACTTAAAGTGTGGTGTTAGCAAATAACCTCCTTGAGTTGAAAAAAAACTTCTGTATGTTTGAATTAAAATAAAACGTAAATATATTTCAAAACTTATATTTTAAATAGCTGTGATAAATTGCTTAATGAAAAAGTTCTGAATAAATTAATCTCAAGTAGTGTCTGAATGCTATTTAATATCACATTTCGTTGCAGGGAAATTTTTATGTATTTTCTTCCTTGCTATCCTAAAAACGAACCATTTTTCTCACCACCTGTCTAAGTGCAACTTTATTCTGTGTTTTGACTATTAGCGCTTTTAGCACAGAATTCTTTTTAAACCTCATCACATAATCTTCATGATGTACATAATAATGTCTGAAACTTTCATTAAGATTGATTCGATGCTACACCTTGAAATTTCTAGACAAACCTAGCCTGTGAACCGGCCAAAAGGTTGCCTTATAGCAGTCACTGTTTGGACGTTATGCTAGTTTTTCGAAATTGATGCCGGCGATACAAACCTCCATGACTAGTATATTGCAGTGTAAATATTGTAAATGTTTTACATTCAAGAGATGAAGTAAAATTCACTCTGAAATGTATACCAGACAGACTGTCCTTCTTCTCTTCACTAAGAGACACTAAGACTCCACCCAACACAAACAATAGCTTTCGCTACCTCCTGGCGATAAGGTTACAGTGCTGTGGAACAGCTTCCCAATCCAAATACAAATGCATTATACATTTTTAAAGCAGGATGTATTAGCCATTTTTATCTTGTAGTTATTTTTCTGTTTAGTTGTAGGCAAGGTTTTTGAATTCGGCTTTATTTTTGCTGCTTGTTGGATCAGGACCTAAAAGGTCAATGCCGATTGAAAAATTAGGCAGTTCTTCGCTGGTTTTTTCCATATTTTAAAGAGAAGGAAAACTGCACTGCAGCTTAAAAGACGACAACTTTGCAGCCAGGTAAAAAAAAAATGCTCCCGTCAACTTATTTACGCACGGGCTTGCGTAAATAAAGATTTTGTTCATAGCAGCTCAATAGGACTTATATAGGGCAAGCACGCGCGCTATGTTATAAACACTATTCATTAACATTTTTATGACACTGTTTGCAATTCAATAACTTTTCTGGACGGCCTTAGCATGGTTAAGACAAATATTAATGTGCTTGTACAATCAGTTGAGCGTTGATCTTTACCTTTCTATGTTAATTGTACTGTTCTTTAATTCGTTAACAAAGGCATGTATAACATGTTTGTTTTTAGCCTTCTGGTGGGCGTGCTTCACTGCTATCCAGTCTTTTACAAGAACTTATCAGGAGAAAAGGCCTGAAGACTGCATTGTCGGGAAGGGATGAAGAAGGGTTGATTCCCCTGTTACGTTTCCTCATAAGGTATTCTGCTAAAGTACAACTTCTGGACAACCCTTATGTTAAGTGAGCAAATGTTGTGGGAATATTGTTACATGCTTTGCACAAGAGAAAAAATTTCTCAGATGTTGTTAGGCAGGTGCGTTACACTAAATTTTGTGGCAAATACAAATTTTGAAAAATCGTTACCGCCTTTATCCTAAAGAGTTTTTCTTTAGCTGTTCATTACGAGAAAATACGGAATCATTTCCATGAAACGGCAACCAACAGTGCGAAGATACATTAAGTAATGATCCGGGTAAGGTGGATAGCAATTTCTTTTGTTATGCGGCAACGGTGCTTTCCCCACGTAGGAATGTTTTCATTTTTACACAGAGAATGCATAAACCTATATGAAGGCCGTTTAGGCAATAAAATGCGTTTACACTACACTTTGAAAGGGTGTTATTTTGTGTTAAAAGATTTTGATCAATCACAAGAGTTGAAAACAATAGCCAAGAAAAGTTTACAATTTTACATGTTCCCCACATAGGATTTCTTTGTAATTCAAACTGAGACCAGAGTTTGCTAGATGGAAGATGGTTGGAAAGTAAGGATGAATATATGTACTGCTTTATGAAGTTTTGTTAACTTTTGCTGTTTAAGCCAATCAGAAGTAAGCACAGACAATAGAAAAGTTAGCACCTTTTTTGCATTCCAACATGTTCGTTGCCGTTGTTGCTATCGTTCTTATCTGGACCATTTCTTAATTAGCACGAAAAAATGAACATTTGCACATAAGTCATATTCAATAATTATTACAACTTTTTCATTTTAATCAACATTCAGTAACACTTTTGGGCATTCATATGCATCACTTGGCATACAAGAAAAATACATACTTTCATTAATGCCAACATCCAAATCATTAACACCATCTTGAACTGGGAGCAAACTGGCTATTCCTCCACCCAACACAAGCAATAGCTTTTGCTACCTCCTGGCGATAAGGTTACAATGCTGTGGAACAGCTTCCCAATCCAAATACAAATGCATTACACAGTTTTAAAGGAGGATGTATTAGCCATTTCTATCTTGTAGTTATTTTTCTGTCTAGTTGTAGGCAAGGCTCTCAGCAGGTGTATATAGTATACATATGTATACCCTATAAATTTCTTCTGTGTTCATTATATACATGTATGTACACAAAATACAAAGAATGTTATCTTACCTTTTAAGTCCCGATGATATACTGTGGGTAAAGAAAGTTATTGTTGCTGTTTCAATTTCAAATTTCAAATTTGGTTGCAGTGAAATTTGCAATATGTTGAAAATAATGACACTGGCCGTTTTCACACTAAAGACGGATTATGCGACTGAGACGGGTTATTTGTTGGATAATTCGCGTCAGACAGATAATACGTCTTAATTTGAAAATGGAATGGTTTTAATTTTGGTTG
Organism: Porites divaricata; assembly: GCA_038088405.1. Lineage (NCBI taxonomy): Eukaryota > Metazoa > Cnidaria > Anthozoa > Scleractinia > Poritidae > Porites > Porites divaricata. Next base: position 32,847,075 of record JBBMOI010000003.1, read on the forward strand.
AACAATCCGTCTTAATACATCTGTCTATCCATCAATTTTGAAGGTGGATTACCGGTCCTTAGCATGAAAACAGCCATTTACGCGACATAAAATTTACGTATATACATAAAAATATATCTGTCTGGATTTGATAAAAGGTACCTCCAGAAATTTTAAGTGCGTTTTAATAATTTGACCCTTGAGGTCAATAAAAAGCAGTTGAAAGTCGCTAGTTAGGGCTTAAAACAAACAAATTAACCGCTGGCAACACACGAAATGAACAGCATTTAAAAGAACAGAAATAATGACCTTTCAGTCTATGAGGCTCATAGCGAGATGCCCGACTAAAACAGATCTAGAATCCACCTTTCTTGACCCCACAATCGGTTGTCACTTCAGCTAAACACAAAGCGTTTTCATGCTTGTACACAATATTCGTATAACACAAACGCCATGACATGCCTGAAATCTGTCTGTCAACAACTTCAGGAAATAACACTTTTAACCACATTCGCGGTACTGATAAAACTATCCACAACCAACTAGACACATTGTTTCCACACTTAATACGGGCGAAATATCATCAAATTACTCTCTCTCAATAACTCTCGCTTTCTCCACATAAATCATCACATGTAAACTTTGCTGACACAGTCGATTTATTCAAGATCCCGGATGTAGACAAGCCGTTTTGAAAAGGACACATGGACGCCGGCCTTCAGAACAATTTTGGTTACAACTTGGTGTTACGGTGCACGAATTTATGCTAATTAGTATATGCCAATGTCTATGTCATATAGTGGTTTCATAGTTTCATGTGTTTCGTGGTGTCAATGGTTACATAGTTTCATAGGTTTCGTGGTGTCAATAGTTTCATCGTTTCATAGGTTTCATGGTATCAATAGTTTCATGGTTTCATAGGTTTCGTGGTGTCAATGGTTTCATGGTTTCATAGGTTTCGTGGTGTCAAAAGTTTCATCGTTTCATAGGTTTCGTGGTATCAATAGTTTCATGGTTTCATAGGTTTCGTGGTGTCAAGGGTTTCATGGTTTCATAGGTTTCGTGGTAGCAATGGTTTCGTGGTTTCATAGGTTTCGTGGTGTCATTGGTTTCATAGTTTCATAGGTTTCGTAGTGTCAATGGTTTCATGGTTTCATAGGTTTCGTGGTGTCAAGGGTTTCATGGTTTCATAGGTTTCGTGGTGTCAATGGTTTCATGGTGTCAGGTTTCGTGGTGTCAATGGTTTCATAGTTTCATAGGTTTCGTGGTGTCAATGGTTTCATGGTGTCATAGGTTTCGTGGTGTCAAGGGTTTCATGGTTTCATAGGTTTCGTGGTGTCAATGGTTTCATAGTTTCATAGGTTTCATGGTGTCAATGGTTTCATGGTTTCATAGGTTTTGTGGTGTCAATGGTTTCATAGGTTTCGTGGTGTCAATGGTTTCATGGTTTCATGTTTCATGGTGTCAATGGTTTCATGGTGTCATAGGTTTCGTGGTGTCAATGGTTTCATAGGTTTCGTGGTGTCAAGGGTTTCATGGTTTCATAGGTTTCGTGGTGTCAATGGTTTCATAGTTTCATAGGTTTCGTGGTGTCAATGGTTTCATGGTTTCACAGGTTTCGTGGTGTCAAGGGTTTCATGGTTTCATGGTGTCATAGGTTTCGTGGTGTCAATGGTTTCATGGTGTCATAGGTTTCGTGGTGTCAATAGTTTCATGGTTTCATGTGTTTCGTGGTGTCAATGGTTTCATGGTGTCATAGGTTTCGCGGTGTCAATGGTTTCATGGTTTCATAGGTTTCGTGGTATCAATGGTTTCATGGTTTCATGTTTCATGGTGTCAATGGTTTCATGGTGTCATAGGTTTCGCAATGTCAATGCTTTCATGGTTTCATAGGTTTTGTGGTGTGAATGGTTTCATGGTGTCATAGGTTTCGCAGTGTCAATGGTTTCATAGGTTTCGTGGTGTCAATGGTTTCATGGTTTCATAGGTTTCGTGGTGTCAATGGTTTCATGATTTCATAGGTTTCGTGGTGTCAATGGTTTCTTGGTTTCATAGGTTTCGTGATGTCAATGGTTTCATGGTGTCATAGGTTTCGCGGTGTCAATGGTTTTATGGTGTCATAGGTTTGGCGGTGTCAGTGGTTTCATGGTGTCATAGGTTTCGTGGTGTCAATGGTTTCATGGTGTCATAGGTTTTGTGGTGTCAATGGTTTCTCAGCATCAATTTTGCTCTCGCCGAATAGTTTTGACTCCTAAAGGTTACTTTTTGAGGCCAGAGACTCGTCACTGCCGCCATGAAAGCTCGCAATAAGATGCCTTTCCGTCTCAAGCCCGAGATCAGTGTTTCACCCGTTTAGCCAAAATTAGACGAAATACAGTAACATATTGGACGACGGCAGACTTTGCCAATCGTGAGACTTGTTCCTTCATAAGGGTTAATGATGCCTTCTGGAAAACTTTACTGCAGGTGGCCGAAAAGAAAACTAGAAAATTAACTGACCACGGAAAACAACTTCTACCGCGCGATTGTGGGCGGGGGGGGGGGTGTTGGGGAAGATGTAAACAGCATATTAAACACATGTTTTTGATCTAATGCAGCTTGTAATGGGATTTTTGTATTGAAAAGATTATTAGAAAAAATGGTCAAGTACTGAACAAGCCTCAAATGAGACTGTTGCTAAAAATTTCTGGAGGTACCTTTTATCAAATCCAGACAGATATATATTCATATGCGTCACTTGGCATACAAAAAAATATGTACTTTCATTAATGCCAACATCCAAATCATTAACACCATATTGAAAGTCAACAGGAACAACAGACAAACATTAAAGTTCAAACTTTATTCATGAACATTTTTGTGACACTGTTTGAAATTTAATAGCATTCCTGGATAGCTTAGAGGATGGATAAGACAAACATTAATGCACTTGTACGATCAATTGAGTGTTCCTTACAATTAATGTAGAAAAATAGATTTTCAATTAAACAATATTCAGACAAATTTGGACCGAATTTCAGTCTATTATATCCCTCAACAACCTCTCCTCTCTATTTAAACATTTTGGCCATACTTTAAGGTAGTCCAAGAATGCTATTGAATTGCAAACAGTCTCCTAAAAATGTCAATAAATAGTATTTGCACTTTAATGTTTGTCTATTGTCCCAAGTGACTTGAATGTTGGCGTTAATGAAAGTATATTTTTCTCTCTTGTATGCCGAATGGCACATATGAATGTCCACAAGTTTTTTTGAATGTTGATTAAAGAATTGAATCTGGTTTATGTGCAAATGTTTATTTTTTCACGCTAATGAATGTATCTTTGCACTATTGGCTGCCATTCCACACAAAAGATTGCGTATTTTCTCGTAATGAACAGCAGAAGGTGTCATAAGCATTATGTACGTTGTTATCCATACTCGCTTCACTGCCTCATTCGTCATGTATACATTGCAAAATACAGGTTTCTTTGAAATGGAATTATCGTTTTCACCTTCATTACAAGACAATGGGATATCAAAAATGAAACCTGCTTAGTTGATTTTCTGGTTGTCGAGCAAACTTTCACCTTTGGACAGTTGCTTTACCGAGCCATTTAGGTCGGGACGTGACATAGTTTCTCCTGTTTTGAGCTTCGGATTGTTAGCATGGTATTTAAATATGGCCACATGCCAGCAGTTTCTAAGCACAAGAGCTTTCAACTAGGTCCCAAACATCAGAAATAAGCGTTTAAACCAGGGTCATTTTTGGTCTTTCACTCCAAGGCAATTAGTTGGGATCATATTTTGCTTGATTTCGTCTTCTCAGCTCAATTTAGCGAATACTATCCCTTTCAGGAAAGACTAGAGATGTTTACCTATACACAGGTATAAAATTCATTGGCCGATGGTGTGAAACAAACATTTCACAGCCCCGCAAAAGCTGCCAAATTTCAATTTTCAGAACGTGCAAATTGGCCGTGGAGCAAAGCAAAGCTATTTTAGTTATAGTCTCGATAAAACCTTTCACTTGTCAGAGTTTCAGGCAAAATTATTTTTCACGCGAAATTGAGCAGGCGGTTTTTGCTGAGACAGCCTCTTAAACCACTGCTCTTAATGTTTGTTGTGAAACTGATTCGATTGTAGCACGGAATGTGGAGAGAAAATGCGAAAATATTTGTTTGAAGTCGTTTCGTGATGTGCTCTCAATATGTAGCCTGTGTACACATGCAACGTGCTAATTTGCATAAGGTCGTGGGAGATGGCATCGCTAAGAAGGAGGTGATTGAGGAGGAATAGAAACGAAAGTTGCTTCGGCAATCTTCGGCTCTTGAGACGATCAACTTTTGTCGTTGGACTAGCGGAATTTACGAATAAAGAACTTCGAACGGCAAGGGAAATGTATATGAGATGATTTTCAACTTCTCTGTTCCTTAAAAATGAGGAATCGTTCGATAATTCGAGCATGAGGGAGCAAACACCTCAGAATTGCTCACATGGAACCCTTAGAAGGAAGTTGGCATCCCTCAAAAGGAGGTGCTTATTTTTAAATTGTAAATGGAATCCCTCAGATGGAGTTTGGCATTCCTCAGCAGGAGGTACACTTTATTTTTGTATAACTTGTAAATGGAATCCCTCGTGAAGAGTTCGGCATCTCTCAACCTCGTTCCCTGGTTCTCTCTCCTACCCGTCGAGAGACCTCTGGTCACGTGTCTCCCAGAATCTGGGAGATTACAAACAAACGACTTGCGGGAGGGGCGGATAAGTGAGAGATTTGTCTCTACAAAGCGTAGACATCGAGATCAGTGGAAACAGCGTATCCGACCTTGTCTAAAGGGTCCTGTTTTTTATAGTTCCCGGACTAGTCAAGACAAAACCTCGAACACCGAATCCTTTGACAGCGAAAGCGTAACTTCCTGCAGAATATCTGGATGTTTATCGGATGTTGCAAAGGAAATCACGGATTCACCACTTGTGCAGTCAAAAATATTTTAGGCGGTTGTTTTCATACCGAAACGCAGTAGGCTTAAATTGCCATTTCTATGTTATGGAGGCCACCTTTAGAAAGCAAACGTATGTATTTTCAAAACTATGATTATGCAGTTCGAAGGGGGGCCGAAAAGATGTATCAAGCGTTGCCGTCCTTACCGACCTCGAAAATATTAAAATCAAACAGAAGCAACAGGAAGAGAGAATACGCCGCCCGGACTCAGTTTGATTGTTCAAATGAAAAGAGGTAAACAGAATCTTAGAAGAGTATATTTTTATCCAACGGCTCTGTGTTGTATTTTTGTCGTCGTTTAAAATCAACAGAATATTTAACAATTATTCTTTGAAATCGAGGTGAATAGTGGCCAAATATTTACCGAGCCGCGAAAGCGGCGAGGTAAATATTCCCAAAGCCACTATTCACCGAGATTGAAAAGAATAATTGTTTAGTATATACACACGAAGTGATCTCAACAAAATCAGAGAGGAAACCATTAAAAAGTACGATTTGATTGACAAATCAAATCACGCGTAAGTTTAAAAATAGATCTTTGCAGCATTTTCAAACATGGCAATTCACAAGTTCATCATTTCGCAAACAACAGCGTAATGGCTTAAATGGAACCGCTAAAAGTTTGAACTGTTTCCTTACCTGAGAAGAAAAGTAGAGCTTCGTTGTTTTCTGTTGACTCGCCAAGTTTATAGCCAAAAGGGTTTGTTGTGTCGTTCTTCGCATGAAGTGCTGACAAAAATGGCGGCTCGGTTGCTCGAGGTAAGACGTCGTCTTCCTGTATATTTCTTTTTCCTGTGTACTTGAAACGAAGAATTTCTACAAACATTTCCTTTTAAATTTGTTTGTCATAAATAAACTTCGATTTTTGAGCCAAAATTTTCCTGTTAGAAAACGCTGAGTTCACGAAACGGCTTCTTCTACGCGAATACACGGGAGTTGTAAACAATCCATCGAGCACAAAACTCAGCTACAGTAAATTGAAAAACGCCGTATTGAATCCTTCCAAGTCTTTTCTTGCCTTAAATAGTCAGCCCTAGGATTTTGTCGACTTTTAAAAGATCGTTCTCTAAAAAAATGGGAAAAACACCGAGCTCACACATTATCCACTCGCTAGCAGGTGAATATTGTTGAATAGTCCGAGATAGCTAACCAATCAGATTGCTTAAATCACCAAGATCACTGAGTGTGTATATACTAATAAAAAATATGGCCTGTACGACTGCCAACCGTTTATTGTTCTTTGTTTATTTTCTGGAGGGTTAGGTATATGCTTTAGAGGATTCAAAAAAATCACTGAGCTACGTGTGTTTTTTTAATGAAGCTTTCATTTGGACCATATACAAGAAATCCTTTCGCTTTGGCAGGTTATCACCGGGTTATGTTGTCTGTTTTGTCTCTGTTTATACTATCTCCTGTTGTCCTCAGTGTCGCGTTTTGGTCATCCTTTGCTTATCCACGTACTATATTATATTTTTTTACCTCTATTTACCACTAAAAGCGATACGTTTTTTTCTGTTGCCGCATCATAAAAAAGGTTAGAAGTAGGAGAAAGCTGACATTTCAGACTACAGCTTTCCGTTAAGTCATTAGAGCTAAAATGTTATTTTGACCGTGAATGTAAAATGAATCCTCTGCTCTCAACGTAACTGCTTTGTTTTGTCACCGCTAATGGTTAGGTTTTGCATGTACTGATTCGGGCCGATTACCAGCCGCTGTCACCGACAAACATTGATTCTTTCAATGCAAGTTCAACGAAAAGGGATTTTCCCTTCAATGCGGGTAAACACGCGCTTGTGTCTTACTCAGGATCGTAGATTTTAGTATCTAATTATTGTCATCGGTTTAACTGCGATAACACGAGTTTTTTTATTTCTCCGCTGGTAATTCGCTTGATTATCTGGTGAAATTTCCCGAATTTCAGTTATAGTTGGAGGCTTAGCAAATCTGTCTTGCCCTTTCGATCATTGCGTGAACGGTGAAAACGAAGCAGACAAAAAAATTGAGAGACAAAGGTACTCGTTCCTCGGAATTAATTTTGTTCTGGGACCACGTGACCAGACCCAACTAGGGTCTCTCTCTCTCTCTCTCTCGCTCCGTAGGGACGGGTAGGAGAGAACCCTGGGAACGAGGTTGGGCATCTCTCAGAAGGAGGTACACTTTATTTATGTACAACTTGTAAATAGAATCCCTCAAAAGGTAGACTACGAGCAGTCTCTCTTTTTTCTTGGTCCGTCGAGCAAAACGCCCGAGACACACAAATGACCACGCGCATGACTGAAGGCGCGAGACGGGAGAGGCACGACAAAAGAGAGACTACCCGCAAAGCGAGAGAGAATGGTCTTCCATGGTCTAGTGATTTTTTTTTTTTGCGTGAAAATTGAATTGTTGACATGCCAGGCACGCCAAACGTCACCTTAGAGTTTGCTTGAACAACGGAGGTTTTCCTACTTTTCTTTTTAAAGCGCAGCTTCTGCAGTGAAAGCAAGTAAAGTAAACAGTCTAAGAGTCTTCCAGTCTATGCTACTTTCTGTTTTAAGTTCTAAAGTAAGACTAGCGTTTTGGAAGTAAAGCATTCCTTGACAGTGAAGAGAGGCTTTGAGCATTTAAATTGCGCGATCACGTCACGTACCCGGAGAGATGCTCTTTGCTCTGTGAGGCCAACGCGTATTTCATTGGGTCTGGCTATGCGGGCAGTCTCTCTTTTTTCTTCTCACGCTGCCGCTCTCGTTTCTCGCGTCTCGCGGCCTCGCTGCTCAACGCTCACTCGCGTACACTCCCCTTCCTAAATGTGAAGAAAAAGAGAGACTGCTTGCTCAAAAGATGTTTGGCATCTCTCAGAAAGAGGTACACTGTACTTATGTATAACTTGTAAATGGAGTCGCTCAAAAGGAGTTTGGCATCCCTTAGAAGGAGGTACACTTTATTTATGTATAACTTGTAAATAGAATCCCTGATGAGGATTTTGGCATCTCTCTGCAGAAAGATATGCATTTTGCCCGAGACTGTTTCCAAAATAAGCGACATGGAAGATTCTTTATCTATTGTCCGGGTAATAAAAATAAGTGATGTTACTTACAGTAACTTACTGTTACTATACGCACTACTGCATTCAAGTAGTACTAGCTATTCTGAATAATGTGTTAGAGTGTAGTTTGAAGGTGCAGGGCTCAAGGGAAATGTATGTGCAATGGTTTTGAACCCCTCAGTTTCTAAAAATGAAATATTTCAACAATATTATGAGCGCTTAAAGAGGCATAAACCTTAGTGGAATCACAGGGTCCAGAGGAGTTTCGTGTGAATAAATAAATTACTTATTTAAAGTCTCGCCTTGCAAAACGTCTATGCCTGTCGCTTAGCACGATCAATTAGCCCAATTAGACCTTTATGAATCCACTGTAAACGATTTCTTTGCTTCTTATCTGACCCAGAGCGACTTTGTAGTTCGCCATTTTGAAAATCAATAACCGCAAGCACGGCACGTAGCCCAAAGGGCGACCGAGGCACGACGTGTCGAGTAAAAAAACCGTATTTTATACTGTAAGCCGATCTTGCGAGCCCTCAGTCTCTTGGTTTGCGATATATAGAATGTGTGAGGAAACTGTAACGCGATCAAAATAACCCATTTTTCCAGAGGTTTTCGACGGGTTTTGATGTTCTAACGACAAACACAACTTCTCTGGACCCTGTGGTGGAATCCCTCAAAAGGGCTTTAATAGCAATCCCTTAAAAAGACGTGTTTTCTTTACATTTTTATATGGCATCCTTCAGATAGAGGTATTTATTTTTTAGCTTGTAACTGGAATCCTTCATAAGTATTTTTTTTAAACTTGTAAATGGAATGCCTTATAACGATTCTGGCATCCCTTAGAAGGAGTTTTCTATGTATAACTTGTTAATGGAATCCCCCACATTGTACTAGTCAACGGAAAGCCGGTGCACCCCATACCCGGGGAATCACTGGGTATTACACCAGGCCTGCCTTCTAAATGAAGCAAATTCATTGCTATGCAGAGCAGTTTCATACATCAAACTATCACTTTAAAAATCAACAATGTTGTCCGTTTCTCACACAGCAAAAATTGTAAAGTAAGTTACTTTGAGTTAGAGATTTGGCATTCCAAACTTCTCAAGTCGATTATGTTTACATGAGTCCTCCAGCTTATATACCCACAGAGAACAATGTTCTAGTTATTTCCTGTCAGAAGCAAGATTATGTGCTTCTGATCCTGTACCATGCTTTATTCAAGGTTGCATCAAAGGTGAATCCCCGTGTAAGCCCTGCTAATGGTCCCTGTTGGCTGAGACTTGCGTCCAGCTGTGTTCAATCTAGAAATTAGTCAAAGTGGGTCATATGTCCCACATGGCATTTTAAATTGGGACAATCTAAGAATGGTCTGGGTCAAACTACAATGTTGAAACTGTGAACAACTGATATCATCTAAACTATCATGAGCTTTACCTTTCTTATCTAGCCCATCTTTATACTTTTCATGTTTAACTGCTATTCTCTTTTGCATAAGAAAATGAACTTAGCTTTTGTTAATGTTTCATAATGAATAAAGAAAAAGGACAATTTCAATAAACTAGGCTTTAATTGATCAGCAAAAGAACGTATGCAGAGTGTTTAAATGTACATGTACTCCAGTCTCTCTCTTTACCGAGTGAAAGGCCTGACACAAAATGTACTCATAGGCATGTAGTCTGAAAAGACAGTCATTCCTGTGCTTATTTCAGGCTAGTAAGCACACCTTTTTTATTTTTGATTTTGACTGCTGCTTCGGAAGTACTTGTATATATGAGGTAACCTTTGTTACGTCGGTATGACTCCATGATGATTTGATTTTACATCGGAATATTCCGTGTCAATGATGCAAAAATGCGGCCTACATTAAAGACTGGCCCAACACTTTCAAAAACCCCTCATACTGTTCTCATACTATTCTATAGTATCTGTATTGTTTGGTTTTTACCTTGTATTTTTTATAGCTTAGTATACTCGTTTATTATTTTATTATTTATTTATTTATTATTTAGAGGGCCACAAGTTTATTAGCCCCAGCTATTTCGTGCTAACCCTCATAAAATAAAGCCTTTACTTACTTACCTACTTACTTACCTACTTACTTACTTTACAGACAAAAACTGCTGAAATCTCCCGCTTATGCCTCACATTCCCTGGGTATGGGTGTGCGGGGCTTTCCACTGACTAGTGCATAAGCATTTTTGCATCCCCCACTTCATCATAGTTTGTTAGGAATGACCCCCCATAAATTTTACTTATTGTGAAAGTGTCCCTTCCCCCACCTGATTGCTGTGGAAACTATTTTCCTATTTCCACTTATGCACTACTGCATGCAAGTAGACGACTCAGAATTATGTGTTTTGTTGTATTTTTATTTGTTTCCTTCTTTATTTAATTTTTGGCATTGGCAATTCCTAGATGCATTTGCAGTGTAGTACTGTACTTGGACCTCCTTCTGAGAGATGCCAAAATCCTTGTGAGGGATTCCATTTACAAGTTAGACATAAAGTGTACCTCCTTCTGAGGAATGCCAAACTCCTTTGGAGGGATTGCATTTATAAGTTATATATAAATAAAGTGTAACTCCTTGTGAGAAATGCCAAACTCCTTTCGAGAGATTCCATTTACAAGTTATAGATAAATAAAGTACACCTCCTTCTGAGGGATGCCAAACTCCTCTTGAGGTATTCCATTTGCAAGTTATACATTAATGTAGTGTAGTTTTGTACTTAAGCCTCCTTCTGAGAGATGCCAAAATTCTTTTGAGGAATTCCATTTACAAGTTATACATAAATTCTGAGAGATGTCAAACTCTTTTTGAGGGATTCTATTTTCAAGTTATACTTAAATACAGTGTACAGTGAAATACCTCCTTACGGTCACCTCGTTATTAAGGCCACTTTTTTGGCTTCCTGCCAAAGTTTTTTGGCCCATGGGTGACCATATTAACAGGGTTCCAATTTACCTCAGCTCCTTCTGCGGGATTCCAAATTCCATCTGAGGGACTCTATTTACGAGTTAAAAATAAACACGTCCTTCTGAGGGATTCAGATATAAGCAATTCTGAGGTTTTGCTTCCTTATACTCTTACAGTGTAGTATCGAAAGAGTCCAAATGTTTAAGGAACAGAAGAGTTATTTCCTTCTGTTAGAAATTGTGCCACCTTTTCTCATGAGCAGCAGATTGCCGAAGCAACTCTCGTTTCTATTCCCCCTCGATCACCTCCTTCTGAGGGATTCCATTTAGCCAAGACCCATAATAGGTCATTTAACTATGGCCTCATCTCATCTTGCAACGGTCATATACCTAGAAGGCTTGTTGCAACCACAGAAATGAAATATCAGAACAATGTACTTTATTTGGGGAAGTAGAATGTAAGCAAATTTTTCTATAATTTGTCCTGGCTTACTTGAAACTCATAACGCGTTATGAGGGTTGTGAAAATTGCAACATTTCTGTCAACAATGGAAAGTATCAGCCCTGTGATTATCAGTATTTCCTAAAATAGCGCCCTTAGATAACAACTGTGGCCCTCATTTTCTCGGCTTCTATTGAACGAAAATGCTTCATTTTTGGAATATGAGTTCAGGTTGAGTACATTTAAGTCAGCGGCCAGGACCCAAGATGGACGCTACGTTTTGAGCTCCCACTTTTTACGTTAATGGAGTCGGTTCTTAAGTAAATTTGTCGTATAATTCCGTTTTGTAAGACTATTTTGTAACTCTAACTTGTTGTTTGTAATTCATACTTATCCATTTAGCTTAAGTTTACTTTAATATAATCTTCATAGCATCTTTTAATCGTATATTTATGACTGTCACCTTTCCACTCCACCCGCCTTGTCTAGCTCTTGCTATTTGCAGGCGTAGATGGCAAAAGGATGAGTATGAAAATAATGTATATATATGTTAAATTTCAAATAAGCAATTTTATAAGAATGATTATTTTTGACTTTATAGCAGTTCTAACAATACGAAAATCATTTAACCAAGGTAAACAATCTAATCTAATTAACTAATGGAAACAGTTTTTTGTATAGGTACTTCAACTGAACTCCGAATCCTATGATTGTGGTTTAAAAAGTCAAAGGTGGCATTCACTGTCTCTTCTTTATAGGTATATCAACAATCCTCATTTTACGGTTCTGCTAACAGATGTTGCCGATACAGTTCTTGGTAAGTCATGTCGTATGAAACTTTGGATTGGCAGCGGGTTTTTTATTTTGTTTTGTAACTTCTTTCCTTACTTCATTTGTTATTGCCCTAGTCTGTTAACTATTATTGTGTGTACACTACTTGAAGGTTTTGATGATCGTCCTTTTTGGGGGGAATTTTTACTTTGTACATGCGCTTTTTAATCGAGCATTTCAAATGCCAACCACACCCACATAGCCTGCGTTAGCCTTTTCCAGCAAAACAGGTAACAGAAGAATCAAAACCGGAACAGCTAAACACTGGTTCCGGTTTAATTGTGCTTGTGTGAAGTTATTTACCCCATTTGACCAAGACACGTTCCCAAGGATATTTTGATCACACATTGGTATATACTCCTTTCAAGGCTTTTTAACTGGGCTGCTGAAGGCAAGCCCACTTTATAAATCCATTTTCTTCTTTGGGGGAGGTCGTAGTATGGGTGTGCCATCCGGTTCTCCTAATCTTTACACTATTTCAGAGCAATATCTACTAGTAATAGTTGACACTACAGCTGCCCCCGCTCTGTAAATTGTCGGTCAATAGAATGCTTGGTCGTTGTGTGGCTCTTTGAAATATACCTATTCATAATCAAGATTTTCACACATATTCCTTACAATAGGTGAGATAAAAACAGCAAACGCAATATTCCCTGCACTGATTCAATTCGATTTACACAGCTTTCTCAGTTTCGAGAATAGTTTTTTCTAAACCGTAAGAAAAGATATAATTAGAAGTTGGAATTTTTCGCTATTTCTATTTCACTTTTAACATTCACTTAATTTAATTTGCCGGAAACTAAGCCTTAGAAATTCACTTCAATTCAATTCACGCTTGCGTGTTGTAGTTTCTTAAACTTTATAGAAGGACATCTCTAAGCAGGGAATAAGTCAGCACAGAATTTAGTTGTCAGCGAGTATTTGTAATCGGCCATTGTTCTGCAAGTGAAAAGCTAGCCATTGATTCAACTCGTCTTGCTTTTTTGTGGACTGTCTTATTCCCCCAAAGAGAGAGAAAAAGTGTCTGGTAAATTGTTTCTAATCAAAGATTTGGGAACTCATGTCTGGCACACTCTCCAAGTAGTTGTACGTACACTGTTATGTATTGTACGCACCTTATAACTTCATCTGCGCTTAATGAGTGTCTTTTAGTCCGGATCTTTTAAAATAGCTGCTCGACTAAGTGTCACTGATAACACGTAACGCAAAGGAGCCATCAAAGTACAATGTATGACAATAACTGTCACAAAATCTACCTATGCGGTCCCTTCAGGATTTTCTGTTTTACAACATCCTAACCATCTAGGGCGTGAACAATAGAAACATTTTCATTACCCAACGATTCCATGCGGCCTCTGTTCGAGCAAATCGAGATGTTTTCTGGCATACTGACTGTATGTTATAATTGTAAGCACTTTCCTTAACACATGCGCTAGCTACTAGAGTGCTTCCCTGCGGGGGCAATAAGGAATTTTGTGTCCAAAAAATGAACACTATTTATTATTAGCTTGGTAATGGTAAAGCATGTTAAGCGAAGGCAGCCATTAAATGAAGAGGTGTTTGAAGCGCTACGTTTTTTTTTTTATCGTCTCCTTCAAAAGATGCTCTGATGAGTACCTTTTAGGGTTTTTTCTTCACTTTTTGTTGAAGTTTAAACCTTTTGATTGGTTTTTCCCTTCCAAAACGTGATTGCAAATCTATCTGTGTGTAGCTAGTGTGTGTGCGCATCCATTGAATAAGGACATCTCTCAAGGTAACATTTTGAAGGTAGTTTTTTTCCATTAAACTGGAAAGAATTTTCTTGGAGAATTAGCCTGAGCGCTCGTTTTAGTAGTTGCATAGGGGTAGCAGGTTCGTTTCTATAGAATATTTCGTATGCTCTGCATACCGTGTCTATTCCCTCCTCTTGCGGTATATTCGTAACGTCCATTGAAACAAGTATGACGTCCGCTGGGACTTTCGTATTTTCTAAGTGCAAAAGCATTTCAGTAAGGAAGTACTCACAATCGCCTCTATTTTCTTGATGAATGTCATTTATTTCTTGGGATCTGTCCAATACGTACCTCAAAAATATTTCTACCTCGTCCGACATTTCAGGCTTTTGCTTGACTACGCTGGTGAAGCTTAATATTTTCTTTTCCAAAGCAGCTAAAAGGACATAGAATCGTTCAGAAATCACGCCAAACAAAATGGCCGCCGAGGGTACGACATGTGACCTTGCTATGTGACATAAACACGTGATCGCTGCCGAGCTCGCCCCAGGAAGATTAAATGAAATTTACTTTCGCAGTTTAAATATAATTTACATTGGTAAGTTTAAAAGAAATTTGTAACGTTTCAATTTAAAGTATGAAGTTACAATTTGGCAATTTAAAAGACATTTTTCAGTAACTTTAAAATGGGAATTCCAAAGTTTAAATTTAAATGAATAGAATGAATTAAATGAAAATGTCAAAGTTTAAACCACAATTTAATCGAACATTAAATGGATTTCCGTGAGAAGTTTAAATGAAATTTCCAAAGGATTAAATGAGACTCTTTTAAATTTAAATAAATTTTAGATGCGAGGTTTAAATTTAAAAGAAATCATGTCCAAATCAAATATGAATCAACAGGGATTAAATATTGCTACATATGGGCAGGCATAGTCGAGCTAGTCTTCTAAACAAGTAATTACGGAAATATAACATGGCGACCATGTTGTGATGAGAAACCTTCTGAGGCAATTCTACGTGTAAGCAAGATTTCACACGATCGAGGAACGGACGTCAGCACTACTCCTCCGAACAGATCATCTACTCATCAATCCATAGTAGAGACTCTGCAAAGCTCAAAGGGAATATCTTTTCCAACACTTCAGGCGAGTGGTTGTAAAGAAAGTTGCAGAGTTTTGACTTCTTATCGCATCAAAGAATCTTTACGTATTACTTATGAGGGGTGATTTCCGCCAATATTAACTTTCAAATTTTGTTATGCCATTCTCCTATGCTGTTATGCAGTTTTCTTAGGAATTCTTATATGCATGTTCGAATCCTATTATTCCCTTTCGAATTTTGTTATTTACTTTTCTGATATTATGAATTCTTTTATTCAGTTTCGAATTCTGTTATTCGCTTTCAAATTTTGTTATGCAGTTGTCCAATTCTGTAATTCGATTGTACAGTCCTCTCATGCAGTTTCGAATCCTAATATTTCCTTTCCCATTCTTTTATTCACTTTTCCAATTCTATTATGCCAATATCAATTCTGTTATTCAGTTTCCAATTCTATTATTCGCTTTCGAATTATGTTCTTCCAAATCCGGGACTTCATGTAATAAATTATACTTTTCCCGCCTTCTCTGTAAAATATGGTAATATATGCCATGTTTATCCAACATGGCCGATCAGAGTGCGGCTGGAAGTTCAGGGAGTTCAGGTACCCGAAGCTCACGCGAAAGAGCAGTGAACTTGCTTAGAGTTGTGCAGAATCTTTTAGAAAGGAACGACAATGTGGAGCAGGGGCGACAAAGTAGTCAAGATGAAGCAGGGCCTTCGGCTTCGGGTGAACAAAGCAGCAGCACACCTGGTGAGGTCATGAAAAATTTTCGAAACCTGTTTGCCAGTTACCCGGCTGCATCGCAAAGCCAGTCATCTCGCCCGCCACCTGCAAAAAGGCAGAAAAGCTTGTATGTCCCAAAAGACACGTGGACTCACGAATTCTTTTGCCTTTATATATTGTTTCTACCATCTTTTCTCTTTGCAAGCATCTTATAATTGACCAATTCCTATAAATTAAAATTCATACTTTGCTGCAAGGTTTTGGGGAATAAAACAAAATAAATTAACTTGAGGCTCAGCAGTGAGTAATATACTTCTTTTGTTTTATTCTCCCAAGCCTCCAAGCCAAGTTCAAGTATGAATTTTAATATATAATTTTATTGAAAATATTCTATAGTTCAGTTCAGTTTGAGTGTTCATAAAAACACGAAGCATACAGTGTAGCATTGAGAAATGTTGAAGTTAATAAAGGTGCATAGGAAAAGAAATACAAGGCAATTATGTGATGTCAGTTTGGAATCATTTAGATAAAAAACCTGTCAATTATTTTCGTGTTGGCCCTGCACTACAAGTGTCACTATTCAGTATACAGTGTACATCAATTTTATTGGACATTATAAATATGTCTATCATGTTGCTCTAAACTATTGAAATAACCGAAAGTGTAGAAACTGATTTCCATATTGTTGACAGGAATGTATGATTGGGTTTGAGTGTAATATTACAAGTAGTTGATATTAAGAGAATTAAAATGTGTCATTTCATGATTTGGAAAAAAAAGAGACTAATGGCTTTTTGTGGAGTTGGGACATGATGCTAGGGTAGCATACTTTAATGTCATTGTTGCAATTAATCACACATGACTTCTGTATGAAGTAAGAAAATGTTTGGCTAGTTTTGTTCACAGTTGATCACACAAATGTTGATCACTAAAATACACTCTATAAAAAGTGTATATCTTAAGAGGAAAATATCACTTATGAGAGATCATTACTAGTAGTTATTATCAGATACAGGTATTCATAATCATTGTAATATCTCTCTAAGTAAATGAACTGTTTCAAGGTATATGTCAACACCATTAAATTCAGAATCACGTGTTGGATCAATTGTGGCAGTTAATATTTCCTTTGTTTCATCTCCTAGAGGAAAGTTTGTCTGAGGCACTTCTACAAATGGCACATTGTCATTAATTGGGTCATCCCATTCTTCTGAGGGTACAGGTCCATCAGGATCTATACCATATGTGTCAGCTGCATTCTGCTAAAAGGAGGGAAATAAAAAATATAATTATGTGGTGAACCATATCATATCATAATCCTCTAGGCACCATCCTGACAAAGGTTGGGAGGGTGTGAGGCCAAAAAAAATACTTACTGCTCACCTGATGAGCAAATTCAGCTGATGTTCTAAAGTCACTGTTGGCCACAGAACATTCCTGGAATGAACAACTTAGAGTCATGAAGCTTGTATGTCTCATGCATATTGAGTTTTTTTTCCCTACGATTTTATGTTTCTGTAGATGTTTGTGACAGGATTTGATCTTGGATGCCGTTTATATTAGAACCGGTTTTTCTTTGACCTCTTTCAAACCGAAAGCTTTTTAGTACGGCTAAAGAAACTTTCAATAAAGATTTCAGTTTCTTTTCTTTTCTCCGAAATCCCTGGATCTGAAAAAACTACATGCGTTAGTTGTCGGTGAATGTGATAATTTTCTTATTCCCTAATATGTTTTGACGGCAGGCCCTGAAGCAAATCAAAATCCTCCATTTACATGATGTAGTGATCTACGAGTAACAGCCAGTCAAATCATTTTCCACACATTCCGGGAAATCCATACACGATCAGCAACGGTGAATCACAGACGCCCCTTCTCCGATTTTTCCTGAGGAAAAGGGGGTCTGTACACAGGCTAACAAAATCGTAGGTACGTAGATCCTTTATTTAAAACTCGGTGAAACCTTCAATAATAATATTGTAAAAATCTAATTACAATTAATTAGACTAAAAACTATCGACATACTGTTTTACAAGACTGCCGAGTGAGAGCCCGGCGACTCAAATAAATGATCGATTTTCTCTTTAAATTAAATTTCCTGATTGATTTAACTTCTCTCACATTTTCGGGTAGAGTTCCACAACAAAGCACCACTGTAACTGAAACTGCGTTTCAAGGAGTTAATCTGCGGCCTGGGCATTGTCAATTTATGAAAGGAATTGCGCAAATCATAGTCTGTGCTTCGTTCGTGAAATAGGTTCTGCAAGTACACTGGAGCTTGTTCATTTAGAGATTTAAACATTATCGCTTTATGCTTCTTTCTCCTTACAACTAATTTGTCCCATTTGAGTATATCAAGAAGTAGGCTCGAGCTCGCACATGATTAGACCAGGAAAGCCGATTGTCGAAAATGAGACCTAATGATTTTGGGTGATCAACTTTGCGGATAACTTGGTCTTCTAGTTTGATGTTTATTTTGTTATGGCTTTCCGTAAGAAGTTTCTGGCGAGAGCCAATAACCATAAACTCGGTTTTCGCAACATTGAGACTAAGCGTATTGGCTTTTAGCCGACAGTGAAGGTTCAGTAGTTCTAAGTCATTCTCTTGTGCAAGGTCAGTTAGAGAGGAACCAGAAATGGTAATATTTGTATCATCTGCGAACATTTTAGCGCATGCTGTATAAAGGCAGTTTGGAAAATCGTTTATGTAGATTAAGAAGAACAAAGGACCGAGAATACTACCCTGTGGGACTCCGCATCTTAGTTCGCTTGCACTGGACAGTGCGCCATTAACGTAACATTTCTGGCTCCTGTTACCTAGGTAAAGAATCGTAGGGAACCCAAATCAAGTCCCCAGTTTGCAAGTTTACGTAACAAAATTGCATGGTCAATGGTATCAAAAGCCTTTTTAAGGTCGATATATACCGCACCATTTAAAAGGCCGTTATCTATATTAATAGACCAGTTGCTCGTTGTTTCAAGTAGCGCTGTCATGGTGCTATGGAGCGATCGAAAGCCGGATTGATGAGTATTCAAGAGTTTGTTTTTATCTAGGTAATCGTAGAGTTGTTGATAGATACTTTTCTCAAATAGCTTTAAGACAATTGGCAATATATGAAATTGGTCGATAATTATTCAGGTCAGATTTTGATCCTTTTTTGAAGATAGTAGTCACCTTGGCGATATTCCATTCATCTGGAAAGGTTTCTGTGTCTATACAATTATTAAAATTTCCGTTAATGATGGTCCAATAATGGAACTGGCTAATTTCAGAAGTTTACAAGGAACTCCTTCCAATCCCATGGCTTTCTGTAGCTCACACACCGTTGTGACACTAAGAGCCCTTAAGGAGAAGGCGGTTTTAGTGGGCTGTAAATAACGTTCAGGGTCAATATTAGAAGATGATAATTTACTGGCTAGATTTCGTCCAATAGATGTGAAAAAGTTCTTAAAAACTTCTGCAATTTCAGGTGCAGAATTTATAGTTTCGTTATCTGTTTTAATTTCAGTGATATTGCGGTTTTTGCAAGATTTGCGTGAGCTCAGTTCGTTTTGGAAGAATTTTTTTATTCAACTCTAAGTTGTGTAAAAAATACCGACGTTTGGCTGATTTGATAGCATTGTTAGGGCGTGTTTACAGGAAGGTGGGGGACCCCAGGTAGGTGAGGTAACATGTGGCGGGTTACCTACCTAACATGTAAACGTGATCACATTAAAATGAGAGATTATATGGACAGGCGGGTTACCAAACCTAAGCGGGTTACCTCACCTATCTGGGGTCCCCCACCTCCATGTAAACAGTGTCTTAGTTTCATTCCGCGCTTGCTCGTATTGTTCCCAATTAGCCGCATTGTTTTCAATTATAGCTTTTTTTTTTTTAAATAATTTCGTTTGTAGATTTTACGCATCAGAGAACGCGAAGAATGTTTTTTTGAGATCCGCTTTGTTTTAAGTGGGGCATGTTTATCAACAATTTCTATGAACAGGGTTTTCCACGCATCCCACATAGCAGTTGGATTTGGCTCTAAGCTAATTAAATCCCGTGGCTGTTGAACAAGGTCGTTTAAAAATTTGTCGCTGTCAATTTTTTTGTAATCACGAGTTTCGATAGTATGGTGCGTGCCAACACGTTCATAATGTGTTTTTATAGTCATAAAAACCAGCGAGTGATCACTAATCTCAAGATGAACGACACCCGAAATAACAATTTGTTCGGGAGAATTAGTTATACAAAGGTCAATCAATGTGCGTGATGTTGATGTAATCCTGGTTGGTTCAGATATCATTTGGCTCAATTCGTAAATATCAAATATATTAGTTAAATTGGACGAAATGTGGTAGTTTGACCGATTGTGCAACATATCACAGTTCAGATCTCCCAGCAGGTAGATATCGTTGTTTTCTGAGTCAATTTTATCCACCAGGATTTCAAATCGACTAAAAATGTCCTGGGAGGAACTTGGAGATCGGTACCACGTACTTACTAATATATAGATTTAGCCAGGGCTAAAAGCGAAGCTCCCATTAATAAATTTATAATTTAAATCAATCAATAAACTTGTAATCCACAAATCAGTTAACTTAAGGGCACATATGTGACTTTTTAGGGAAAGCTAAGGCTAAGTGATTTTAGAGTGAAAAAGATCTTACATCGAGTTGATAGCCTTAATGTACACCCAAAAAATAGCAATCATCTTCGATCAGATTTAAGAGCCATAATGGCTCTTTATCACGGTAGATTAGGCCTGGAAAACGAATTCTTGGAAAACAAATCATGAGGCCGAATTTTTTGCGTTCGACAAGTTTACTTAACAAAATCTTGCCAACAAATCTGGGTGCGTGTAAACCAATATTTCACACTTTTTATACATGACATCTGAAGTGAAACAGTGCTATGAGGCGCTGTTTTTATCATACAGACCTCAGACAAAATGCAGTGTTTCACAATTTTTCAAGACAAATTTCACTCATTCAATATTCAAAACCGTTAAAAAATTTCCAAAATCACCTATACGGCCAGCCAGTTCTCACTTTTGACAAGCGCCGAATTTTCAGTGAATATTAAAAGAGTTACACTTCAACATAATGAACAATTTATTGTGTTTAATTTTTTTATTCAATGGTTTTATAACTATGTGTAATCTTAAAAAGCGTTTGATACGCGCGGCATTTTGAGTACTCCTGCAAGCGATGTTTATGAACGACTAAAAACAAAGGGCAAAGCGATTAAAATTGCAAGACACTACTAACAATCAATAAAGACAGTCATATAATTTGGTGAAACATTTACGGAGACAATAATTTTCATTGACGAAGACAAGTATTTAAGAGCGACGGTCAGGAAAAATCTACCAAAATCTTAATTTCGTGGCAAGAGTTGAAAAATCAATTTCTTTCATTTTTTGTTCATAGATAGCTTTTAGGTACATAAGAAACCTAAAGTAGATTGTTCCTGCCAAAAGCTTTTTATTTGTGAGAAAAATTAGAAGATCGAGGCTCAGACTGCCCTAATTTTTAACCTGAAATTCGCTAACATTAACTTTCCTCCCGTTCGCAATTGAAGCCGCATGGAGAAATTTGGACACTTTCCATAAACAGAAAAATTATTTTTCTTCCACTGAAAGATAATTTCAGGGCAATAGCGAAGCTCGTCGTATTGAAATAATTCAAAAAGGAGGGATAGGTTTTCAGGATTACAAAAACGTAAGCTCGTTACTCATTTTCGACGGCAATATTTAACTCCAAATTCTCTTAATGCTATTTAAATCACACATTTAGACATTCATTTAAAACATACCTGGGAATTGGCTTGGGTTATTAAATGTAACTCCGTAAGACACCATCGAAGTTCAGGAATTTTTATGATAGGCCGGCGGTAATTGTGTAAACACTTCCATTTTCGAAACGCATAAAAGTAGGTATTTACAGCCTAAAGGCTCGTTTTTTTGTACTTCTTGTAGGTTTTCCCATTGCAAGATTTCTTTTTCCATTCAAAGAGTGGGGTAAAAAGGTGAAACTGGGTCAATTGTAGCCATTTTGAAACACTGAACTCTACCAGACGGTGACTCTGCGTGACAATCTGTTCCGTGACTGCACGTGACATAACATACGTTTGAAGAGACGGAGCCGTTATGCACCTATCAATGTTAAGCCCCAGGGAGGGGGGGGCGGGCTACCCACGGGAAATTGACTGAGCATGCCTTCCCCAGGGTCGGGAATTTGACATGGCCGCCATCTTGGAAGACCGAGAGAAACTGGAAATGAGTGACCTGCCATCTTGGTAATACCCAAAAGTCACCAGAGGTAAATTACCTCTGCTTTTCTTGAAAGTAACAAGACAACATGAGCGAAAGAATGGTGAGGGAATCTGTTTTATTTTTCGGTATATATGAACCATCACTTCTTTCATTGTATGATCTAATGTTTATAAATAGAAGAGTCTTCGTTCCTTCTGTTTCTGTTTCTATGTGAGGTTGTAAAAGACATATCCTTTCCAACCTGTCAATTATTAAGTCCTAACTCTGTTAGAAAAAGTTACCCCAGAGGCGGGAAATTGACATTTAGTAGGTGCCTGGGGGTGGGGAATTTGACTCTGGCTGCCATTAAAATGTCAAATTCCCCTGGGTCTGCCCGCCCCCCCCCCCCCCCCCCCCCCACCTTGGGGCTTAACATTGATAGGTGCATTAAAATGACAGCCATGGAATCACGCTTGTAACGCAACGCAGTTCTTGAAAGAGTAACATTTTCGATGCCGACAGTATTTAGAAAAAGAAAAAGTCAAACGTGCTTTTTCTGGTACTCACTTTTTATCCAAAAATATGGACTTTAACAATGGTAATTCGCCTAAGGATGACGGAACAGGAGGATATTTCGTCTTGTTACTTTACGATCGAGGAAACTTGGAGCCGTTAAGAGCGGCTGTCTGTAAATATCGACCAGGGGTGGGAAAAATAAAAATTTCGAAAAATCCAAAAAAAATTCAGTGGACTACCCTAGGTACCTTAGTAATGAAAATATAAATTTTGCTTTCATCGGTTAAATATTTTTGCAATACAGCGAGTGTAAAGATTGACCTCTTCACGGCCTCCACCGGGCCGCTTTTTCGGGACGCGCGACAGGGTAACGAAAAAAGGTCGATTTAAGTCTAATTGAGTAATTCAAACATCATTGAATTCGCAATGCTTCTCATCGTATTAAGGGATTTCAAAATAAATTTTGAGTGGTAATATGCTTCAATTGATTGCAACCAGAATATTTTACGGATTTTAAGATACTTGAATAATTTTGAGGATTTCACCCGAGCAAAATTTTGTCGAAATTCGAAGGCCTAAAATTCAACCCGATACATCGTTTTAAGAAGAAATAGATATCTGACATTAAAAAGCAATCTTTAAGCTTTCGAAATATGGGTTCAAAACTATGGGCAACATGTGAAATGAATTTTTGGGAAACTGAAAGCGAAATCCAGGGTAGCCTGCGAACAGCAGACGCATTTCCGGTTGTCGCTTCTCTCCCTCCGAAAAATAGCGTCTGCGAACCCGAGCGGCAAAACGATTTCTGTGACGTAAACCTTTTTAGCCAATCACGGTTTAGCTCTTAAAATCAAAGAAGTAACTCGCGAGACTTCTCGCAAGTTCGTGCGCGGTGGATATGTTTACAAATCAAAATAGAAAGGACGACTAGCTTGTGTATAGCCGCCCTTTATCCTCAGAACGAAGCGTTTACGAAAGTTAATTTGCCAGGATTGTGGGACTGATTGATGAAATAAGCATCAAGAGGATTCATATTGAAGAAAAGATTAGAGGACATTGTTATCTATTTACCTACGGAGTCAATGATTTATCACACGTAGTTGTTTTGTACTAGAAACGATAAATGTTCTAATGACAGTAGACGCATCATGCCGTTTGTTGCTTCTGTCCCTATCTGGTTCCTCGCAGGAAAGTATGCTTTGGAAAACTCTTCGATGGTTTGTCGTGTGCCGCTTTAGATATTTTTTTTATTGATATCCTTTATTTTTGATCATGAAGGCCGTAGGACGTGACTGGTAATTGATTTCCCATGCGTGGTTGCTTCTTGGATAAGACAGAACTTTCATCAGATCGGAAGCATTTTATATTTGTTCTTACATTTCTTTAAATACATGTTCTTTTCAAGGTTTTAATTTCCATAGCTTTTTATAAGATGAGTCGAATGCGTCGTAGCTGAAATGTCATCTTGACTATGATCAATTTACTGCTGTAACTATTTATTTCACGCTAAGTCTGGCCCAGGTTTATAATATTTCAGATCATTGTGCTGTGGCGATACTTGATTTACTTACGAGCGATTGTCAGAGATTTCTGAATCAGTCAAGGATGTGTCTGTACAATTGATTCACTAGCTTTTGTCAGCGCTGGTTAAATTGAAATAGATAAGTCCGAGCGCGATGTCGTTAAGCTATTTATTTTGTCCAGGTTTTGTTTATGTCACATACCACCGTATTTTCTAAAGCGAAACCAAAGGCCCACATCACATACATAGCTTAAGAAGCAGTTGCTTCATAAAGAAGTCAGCATTCAACGTCGCAGGAAACCTTGTTATGGTAGTGAAATTCACGTTCCAAAGCGTATTTGGTAACCCTCACCAAAATCCAAGACACTTCAGCGCGCGACGTCGCGAGGAGTCACTCGAGCTGTATTCTATGCTTTGATCTGATTGGCCAACATCAAAACAAAAGGTTTTACGTCACGGAAATCGTTTTGCCGCTCGGGTTCGCAGACGCTATTTTTCGGAGGGAGAGAAGCGACGACCGGAAATGCGTCTGCTGTTCGCAGGCTAAATTCAGGGAGCACTTGAGTGAAATTTGACCTCTCTGACTTGGCGCGACACGGTGAATTCTAAAGCAAATCGTTCAGCTCAGGTACGTTTAATTCAGGCGATTCCAAGTCCCACAGTGATACACACGTAATTGAAAAAAAGTAAGATGGAAAATTGTACCTCAATGTTTAGCCAAAAAGAAGGTCAAATCCCGGCTTTTTATCGTAACCTGTAGCGTAACACTAATGTAAACATGAAGGTCAAGTACTCGTATCACGCACGACAAAGCAAAGTGTTCAAACTTTACACCAAATATCTATCCTTTCTAGTAAATATGAGGTCGGCAATATTTTTGTTTGTACCTTATGTCCCTGCTTGTCTTCATGATCACAAAAACTGTGACGTGTGTCAAGGAATGCTGTTACGTGAGTCGAGAATGCGTTACATAACATGACACAGCAAGAGATTTTTTCTTTCGTCGTAAAAAAATGCCATCTCTTATGAACATGTTATAACTATACTATTTTTTTCTCCCCATTTTATACCTGGCAGCTGATCGCAAACATGTGAACCCAAACGTCATGAAACGTGTCAAATAGTATTCATTAGCGTTATGTAAATACGTTTTTTTTTGTTTGTTTGCTTTAAGTCAAATGTTACTTTTCCATTCCCATATTTGTTCTAATTTATAACGATTGCGAAATATCCTAACGCGTTGTGTAGAAGCTGGTCACGGAGACCGCTTTCGCAATACCTTATTTTCTTCTGTATGTATCGGGTTGAATTTTAGGCCTTCGAATTTCGACAAAATTTTGCTCGGGTGAAATCCTCAAAATTATTCAAGTATCTTAAAATCCGTAAAATATTCTGGTTGCAATCAATTGAAGCATATTACCACTCAAAATTTAATTTTGAAATCCCTTTATACGATGAGAAGCATTGCGAATTCAATGATGTTTGAATTAAACTTAAATCGAGCTTTTTTCGTTACCCTGTCGCGCGTCCCGAAAAAGCGGCCCGGTGGAGGCCGTGAAGAGGTCAATCTTTACACTCGCTGTATTGCAAAAATATTTAACCGATGAAAGTAAAATTTATATTTTCATTACTAAGGTACCTAGGGTAGTCCACTGAATTTTTTTTGGATTTTTCGAAATTTTTATTTTTCCCACCCCTGGTCAATATTTACAGACAGCCGCTCTTAAATAAGTTATTTTGGTCACGCTTCACTATTTTTCCAGAACTTCGATGCTTTCGTTTGGAGGCTACCTAAATGAATCCAAGCCAATTCTCAGGTATGCTGTAGATGAATGCCTAATTGTGTGAATAAACGAGGACCCGCAAAATTTGGAGCCATACAACATGAATTAAAATGCCGCAGAAAACAACTACTAAATTAATGTTTTTGTCACCGTAAAAACCTGTTCTTCGTTTTTGAATTATGTTAGTTCAACGAGTCTTGAAAGTATCTTCTAGTGAAAGAAAAAGAGTTGTTCTATTGATGGAAAGTGTCCAAATTTCTCCTTGCGGCTTTATTTGGGAACGCGAGGAGAGTTGATGTTAGCAAATTTCGGGTTGAAAATACGGCCATATTGAGACTGATATTCTCACTTTTCTCGAAAATAAAAGGCTTTTTGCGAGAACAACTTACATAAGATTACTTATCTACCTGAAAGCTATTTGTAGACAAAAAATGAAGGAAATCGATTTTTCAACTCTTGCCACTCGATGGTCGATAGTTCCTGACCGTCGCTCTTAAGTGTCTAATCCTGAGTCTTTAAACTTAAAGTTTAAGTTTATGCTTCAAGCCGGCTTCCCGGTGTTTACTGTTTTCAAAGATGAACTCGAGGCAAGAAAATCGCTCAAAGCGTTCTTTCTACAGCCAAAATTATAACTAAATACTCTTCGGAACGTTTTTTCTTTTTATTTGCGGTGAGAAAATATCGACTAAAGGCTTTTTAAAGTTCTGTAAGCTTATATCAAACCTACTAGGTCAGATCTTAATACAAACGTGCATAAACTGTGCTCGACTTTATGAAATTAGATACACCTAATTGCAATAAGGTTGTCATAGAAAAAAGCAAAAAGTTAAATAGGAATTAATTAGCATGTAATTATCATAGGTTGCAACATTCACAACACACACGCATATAGCTGAATATTAATCACGTAGTATGAGAGAAATCATTTGCATCAGTTTCTTGGTGTCATTCTAATGCAATTCGAGGCTGATTCATCTAGCGAATTTCAAACGTGCTCGAATTACAAACGTACATCGAATACTCAGTATTAAAGAAATAATGGCTCCATTTTTTTCAATAAAGAGAGTTAAAAAGGGTTTCCTCGATACAGCCGTGGACTACTAATGGGACGCAGCGGCGAGTGAAGCTGATCTGGCATGACTTCCAATTGTCTGCAACAATTTAGTTTATCGAGTGCCTGGAATCAGAATGAGAAAACCCAGCAATCTTTTATTGTACAGGAAGTCGTGTGAAGTTTGAGGAAACAATCCTCCGAACATGAAACGTTTTAACAGGCATTCGATTTATGACTCCGATCCATAGTTGTATAGCAGAAAGTACTGACAACAGGCCGCGCGATCTTTACTGATGTAGTTCACTGGGAATGTTCCTTGCATCCTTTCTGTTTGAGCGTAGATGTTTAAGAATTGAACTTTTAAAAATAAATTGTTCCCTGAATGTTCCGTTTAACATCTGCTTTCTTCATGTGTTGAATCGATAACGTTTGTTTTGCGGAACACCCGACACAACGACTCGGAAGGAATTTTTTTATTTGCTAATAAGCAGTTGAAATTTATGCCATAGTGTTAGGCTCCTGTTTATGCCTTTTTTGCGTTGTTCTTTTAGAATAATATTTAACAATTACTCCTCGAGCCCGAATGGGCTCTGAGTCAATAGCCCATGAGGCCGAAGGCCGAATAGGCTATTGACTCAGAGGCCATGAGGGCGAGAGGAATAATTGTTTTAGTAAAATCCAACTAGTTGGTCAAAAATATCGAGAATAAAAAAGTTTCAGCTTGTTAAAGCTAGACTTTAATCCTTTTTGCCGCCAAAAAGCCCGCGCTTTTCGCTACTAATGGGCTACAACATATAGCCTAGTAGTAGCTCAACCAATCAAAATGCAGCATTGATAATAGACCACTAGTTGGATTTTACTAATTATACTTATACGTTATGTGACTACTATTGCAATGAAAGCGTTTTATGATGACGCGCTAAGAATTGCTTTCAAACGCTGCTATGATTTTCAGCTGATATCAATCGACTGAGCTACAGTGTTCATGCAGAGTGTTCATCGCTCTAGCCGACCGCATGGCATGGCTTATTTTATTATAGCGCGCATTTAGCTGGCATTTTAAGCAAAACGTTTCCCTCATCCTATACTGCGTGTTTTGATCACCTGTCAGGAGCTTTTTGCAGGTATTTCTAAGTTTATATTGGGTAAACAGAGAGTTCAGTAAGCTCTCTCGATTTTTTTTTAGACCATGCCGATTTTTTCTCCTTTTTCCACCAATGCGGAGCCTGGTCCCAGGCTACCCCTGGCTAAATCTATATATTAAGTTTATCTTTTGTAATTAAATAGAGAAAGCCCACGTTGTATAAGCCTCGTGGTTTCTTTGGGCTTTCCAGCCTTTTCCTAATGATTCTTGTAATCTATTTCTATGTTGTAATAAGGTGGCGAAATAAATAAACTCACAAACTGCTAAAATTTAAAATCCCTGCAATGTGAAACTGCAACTGCGTAACTGCCAACCGCTCAGAATGAGTACTGGTGTTTGTTCATTAACAAGTATGTATAAAATGACTTTGCTTGTAATGGACATTTTTTTACCAGCCATTCAGAGGTGTTTTTTTTTTTTTTCGAATTAGCGCAGAAGTAAGTTGTCCTTGGTACTGACCAAAACGATCGCACCCTCTGGCAATGGCATTGGTCAAATGCTGTTAGGAGTCGTGGGTAAATAAGCCATCGCTATCACTGTCACTTAAATCGGTTTAAGAAATCTCCCTAACTCGTTCATGTGATCACGCCCAGAGGGCTCAAAGTGGTAGGCATTTGGCCTTTGGTTTAGGTGCGGAGAGTCACTTCGCAGAACGGAAATCTATGGAGGGGAGAGCATAGTCACAGCTCTTGGTCTCATTTTGTGAATTGCTTTTAATTTCTGAGAGCTAGCATTAGATTTTTCACATCAAAGTAAAAAAAAAGAGAAACAGACTAATTTTTCAAACAAGGCTGTCAATAAGGGCTGGTAGCCGGCCAAACCTGCCAACTAGTTAGCCATCCTTAGCCGGCTAATTTCATCTCCTTGTACTATAACTGCTGACTGAAAATAAGCACCATCGAGTAATATTGTAAAGCATCCGTTTCCCAGTTTTGAATGTCATTGAATGAATATCTAAACAGGTTTAGGTCTGTAAAACGTTCGAACTGTGCTATGTCAATTTTGACGGCATTGTTTGTGAGTATTCTGATGAAATAACATGGCTTCCACGGTGGAAAATACCTCTTGAAAACCCCTGGAAATGCCATTTTCGAGACTCTTAATTTCAAAATGTCTCTGGATGCTTCGGCTCTCAAGAACTTGTGCCTTTAGTGCGAGTTCTAAAGCCACCTACTATTCATTAACAGCCTGCTACTTTAAAACATTTTGACAGCCCTGCAGTTATGAGAGTAAATATGCTCTCCTATAGAAACCTTTGACATTCATAATCTGCAGAGCTAAATGATGTTGGACTATCAAGTTGGGGCCTGTTGGAATCGACTGTTATGTAATTACATGCTTCTACAATAAAACACTATTATTTCTGTGTGGCTGGATTAGCTCTACTGATATAAATTAGTATTTTATTTCAAAAAGCGCTTTCATTGGTGATGCTGGCCACAGAATTTATTTGGGCACTTTCATACTTCAGTAACAATAACTTTTTTTCTCTTTTTTCAGATATATATGGACCAGTTGTTGGTCAGTCTGAGAGAGTTGATCAGCTTTTAATGAAGTTGCGTAACAAGCTTGAGGTTGAAATTAACTTTCACCAGAAAGGATTCGGATTACTTGGTACCCTGGACACCTTGTTTGCTACAGCTCACAGCTCTGGCGGAATACGATAGTTCCTCAGTACTGACCGGTAAAGCTTGTCCGGGACCAGTGCTGCAAGATGAGTAATGATCTTCGCAGGATCCCTTAGAATTTCTTGGGTTGGAGATTGTTGTGTGCCACCCAAGTTCCTTACCTTGAACGGTGTCTTAGAGGGAATTGGCTTTCAAAATTATACTGCGTTTTGCAAATCTTGTTTTATAAGAACCATTTTAATGAGAACGTTGACACTGAGAATGGAGAGAACATAGCTAAGCCATTTTATTCCACCAGTTTTAACCCGAGGAATGAATATCCACTACTTTGTTATTTTATTCAAAACAATTACTGCAGTGCAGCTGCAAAACGTTACGAAGTTAAAAATAATACTTAAAGTATATTCGATATACTCTCGTGCGATTGAGAGTTGTCTGGCCAAAACAGCTGTGCAATTCCTGGAATTGGCCTACTTTAAAAATTGTGTTAG
The DNA here is from genome assembly GCA_038088405.1 of Porites divaricata. Classification (NCBI taxonomy): domain Eukaryota; kingdom Metazoa; phylum Cnidaria; class Anthozoa; order Scleractinia; family Poritidae; genus Porites; species Porites divaricata. The sequence goes on from JBBMOI010000003.1 coordinate 32,877,156, forward strand.
TTAATCACACTATACTTAGGAGTACACCTTGAATTTGAACCTAAAATAAATAAACTTTCAATTAAACACAATATAACACAGCTTAGGATAGCTTTTTTTAGTAAGGGCTTCTAATTTATGGTTCTTGGTGGCAATGTTTTTTTCTGCTTTCCATGTAATCCTAACTTTGAATTTAAAAACCTCAATATATATAATTAGCATATGCACACTCAGTTATGTTGGTCTTTTAACTCGTAAAATTTAGCAAATAATTGAATTCGACGTTTTATGTCGTGAAAAATTATGCAGATCGAGGATTTTATCCACTAAGGCTTAAGAGCAGGTGTCTGTAAGATTCGAACTATATTGAAAAGTCGCTGCCACACTATCTCACCGAATTGGCCAAAAATTGGCATGTAGACTTGATTTGGGGTCTTTAATAAGGAATAGGTAACTTTAGGTTCTAATTCCTCCTATTTCGGAAATTACCGACACGGCCGGTTTTAGGGTGCTTCGGACCGGTGCCATATTGGTTAATAGAAGATGTTTTTGAGCCTTCGACTACAACCCTGTCTTCAAAGCTTATCTTCCTTTGCCGATACACATTGAAAGAACTATCCCTCTTCATTGTATTTTTAGAAACTACTTCGAAATTGACAACATTTTCGCAACGATCGATTAAACTTTTGGTGGGTATATATTTTGAATTTTTTACACCCATAAAATTAACAGAACTTCAAAGGCGTATATCTCTCTTGCCACATCGCTTTGAAGGTTGCCACTCAACCTGAATACTCATCGTTTGTAGTTAAATCTAGTTCGTTAATAAAAAAATTGGGCAAATTTAATGGAGCAGAAACAAAAGTAATGAATGGAAGAGTGTTCTAGCGACTTTGTCAATGAGCTTTACACCGATTACTCGCCAGGTGTTGTCAAAATTACAATCGATCATAGAAATTCTGTCACTAAATCTGAGTGGTCTATACAACAGAATTAGCCTCTGTAATATAAGCGATAGCTCTGCTGCGAAAAACAGTATAAAAAGGCAGATTGTATGAGGAAAAGGAAAATGAATTTGTTATATTTACGCTATGCTAAGTAAAATGCAGCCATCACAGTCAAACTGGAATTTTCCTGATTTTCCTCCAGTTCCTTTATCGAAAACAGAGCTTTTAAAATTAACCATAATGATGAAAATTGAAATGTATTACCTTACTCGACGACAAAGATGCCAATTTCCACCTAGATCGAAGAAAAGTAATATTTTCCCACGCATATCGCGGGTCAATCGTCACGTTCCTTGCAAGGCGTTACAACTCATGTGAAACCGCCTGGTTTCAAACAACTGAACTGAAGAATCCGTGAAAATCGTAGCCAGGCAATAAATAATGGCATTGATGTAAGTTATCATTATTAGTGAGCGAGGATGCGATGATAGTTCCAGCTACATGTATTTACAGCGTTTGAAGATTCAGTCAAACTCGGAAGACCTTAGATAACGACCTAAACCAGATTGTTTCTTTCAGTAAAATTACATGAAGAACAACTTAAGTCCAACTTTACTGTGTAATATAAAAGTGAAATAGAAAAACTCCACTGTGATGCTTTGAACCCGGGTCACTTGCTTTATAGCCTACATCCATATCCACTACACCATCGAGGACTAGCTGCCAAATCCAGTAATTTTTAAAATATACAGTCATGTTCTTATATATGCCGTACCCCATTACAATATTCGAAAGCTAACCGTTTTCAGTTCAGTGCTTAACCTCAATCACTGTAGATCAGTGCTAAACTCTCTACTGTGTTCTCTCCATAACTGGAGCTCTGTAGTTTTGGATTCTTCAGCTATTATAGCCTCATTCGTTCCATTACGGAAATAATGCGTTGTGTAAAATTCATAAGGTGTGCAATCTGGTTTAGGTCGTTGTTATCTAAGGTCTTCCGTCAAACTCATGAGACATGAGCCCTTGAAATAAACATCATTACTTCCGGTTTTGCAAATTGGGCGTAGCAAAGTAATAAATAGACTCATTCTGTCTTGTACACCATTAACAACAGTTTCAGTTATTTTGTTTCAATCACGCAACTCGTTTTGAGGAGATTCTTGGTCTTTCCATAAAATGTTTTGTGATAAACAGGAAAATTGGTTTGGAAGAGGTTGAGAAGAATGAGGGATGATCACAGGAGATAAGAAAAGTCCCCAGTCACCCCACCGAGGGGCTTCAAAACTGTGCGCAAATGCCCCACCCTAGGGACAATTCCAGACTTAAGTTTTCTTGAAAAAGCTTAAAATCGCTAGTCCATGTATGGATAACTCAAGAGAGTCCTAATTCTAAATAAAGGAAACAGCAAAGAAAATTCAGTTAGCGACCAGGTCCTGGTTGTTCAAACGTTGGATAGCGCTATCCACCGGACAAATCACTATCCAGCGGATAGCGTAATCAGTTTCCTTAATACTTATCCGGTGGATAGCGCTATCCAACGTTTGAACAACTGAAGCCTGAGTGTTTATCCGATATCGCGAATAGTAAGGGTGTTCTTTCACGGAGTGACTGAAGATGTGTCTGCAGTTTAATGTAAAATAATTCACCATGCTCACGGACCTTTCGACAATATAAGTGTACCGATTGATAATATCAGTGGTAAAAACGAACGCTTTTTACTGTAGGACGATGACGTCATCATACAAAAGGCATCCTCATTTTCTAACGGTCAAAAACTAACTTTCTCTGCTCGTAAACTCAAAGCGCCTCTGAAGACAAGTAGTAGTAATGTGCTCGTTAGTAAGACGTCCACCAAGCTGTGCCCATCGTACATAACCTATTGCATTTTCCATGTTAAAGGTGCGGCGCTTATTAGGGAGCGGCGCTTATTTCAACTACGGGTAAAAACACTAAGGGGAATATAGAGAGAACTCAGACTTCGGCAAGAAAAAGGACAAATATGCACACCTCGAACTGCTATATGAACCTGGTTTCGAAAGTTCCCGTACATTAAAACTTTAGAACTCACTAGTAGGTCGTGGTCTTGTTTGTCAAGCGATATGGTTTTGGTATCTTTTTATATCAAGCGCCGTAACAAAGGTAGGACGTTTATTTGTAAATGAAATTAGCGCTACGGCGCCTATTCCGTAGCGGCGTTTATTCGAGAAGCAGTGCTTAATCGATCATTTACGGTAACTGCTTGGAAAAAAAAGAAAAAATGAAAGAGATATTCTGTCACTTGGGAAGATAACCTTGATTTCATAGGTTCGTTGGTGTCAAACAGGTAACGTAGTGCTTTCGTCACTTGAAAAATTGGAAATTTTTGCTCTATTTTCCCTTGGCTTGGTGCCTTAGTGGTATATGCTTCTTTGGTCTTTATGTGAGCTCGGCTGAATTCATTATAGCTTTTCTTTCAAAAATATACTAGAAAAAAAAACGTTCCTCAGTTTCTATTTTTAGGCCCTGTTCACACTGAGATCGCTTAAATGAGATCGATCTGAGATCGATCTAAGATCGGTACTGAGATCGGTTCGAGATCGCATGAGGACCTGTTCACACCGACGCCTTCTAATCAGACAAATAATTTCTAACTTGGGGGGACTAAGTAGTTTGTTTACCCTCTGGCTTCGCGTGAGATGGGTTGCGTGACACCGCGGCTTTCTTTTTCGGGCGTTTCCTGACTTTTCACAGGAATCATTTTTTTTAAATAAGAATTGGTTTATGCTTAGGGAGCGTATATCGAGATCGTGGATGTACGCAGGAAGATTGGAGAGCACAAAAAAAGCAACTATAGCTTTTTGAGTGCTCTCCAGACTTCCCAAGTGCACCACATAGCCCATAGCCGAGAAAATCGCGAGAAAAACAAACGCTTCTATTGGCTGGTTATAAACACGCCACAATAGTCTAATTTGAAAGAAAATTCTGTTTTAAAACCTGGCAGTGAAAATGTGCGTATTCATTCGTTAAAACGAAGCTGAGAAACAAAGGTAAAAGAATCTTAAAGTTCACCTAAAGTTAACTTCGATGTTCGTAAGAAGACGTGGAGTATGGTTTGGATTCCGGTCAGTACGGACTGCGGACTGGGTATAGGGGTGATGAATGGTCCGTCAAAATTTTTAACTGTCGCAAACTTTTACCTTTGCTCGATTTGCTCGCAAAATTTAAACGAGTGCTCGCTTGCTCGTGCTCCCAAATTTTTGCGTTGCTCGCAAGCTCGCAAAGCAAATTTTTTATTTTTGCTCGTGCTCGCAAAAAAATCGCAGTGCTCGCAAAGACCATTCGTCACCCCTAGGTATAAAAATGCGGACTGCGGACTGAGTATAAAACACGGACTACGAACTATGTAAAAAGGTAAAACTGAGAGAAACGGAAAGCAGCTTGCATAAAACAGTAGTTCCAGCTCCTTGCGTCACACAAAAACATTCCGTAAGCCGGTCACGCGCAGCTGTCTATATTCTCCTCATGTGGAGAAGGAAAGCAAACTGCACTGACAAGGAATGTTACGCCGCTACTCAAGGCAACTGAAATTAAACTCTGAATTTTATTAAAAGAAGGAGTTAGAAGAGAACCGATCAAAGAAGCACCGAATAAAAAGAATCAATAGTATTGGTGTTAGCCGAGTCAGTAAAATTCTTAAAGATGCCTCTATTCCGTTTCAAATACAACCTCGTTCCCAGGTTCTCTCTCGCTCCTTAGGGACAGGTAGGAGAAAACCCTGGGAACGAGGTTGTTTCAAATAAAGCCTTGGGAATATGAGGAAATGAAGAACTCAGACGAGAAGGTCAGTATAGGGGCATTCCGTGAAGTAAAAAAGCAGTATTTAGGGGGGAGGGATTACTCAACTATACTTGAATAATAACCGAAATTTGAATCATCCAACTCAACGTTATATTCTACGCGATGATTATGATGACATGATTTACCCTCCTCGTGGACTTCGGAAGGGGGTACTTCTAGGAATTTTTTGGTGGGGTTCTGCATTCTGGTTCTCTAAATCCATACCCTATTTCAAAATAAAAAAATGTCATTTTCCACACCCATTTTCAGACCTGATCTCTAAAATCCATACTCATTTGCAGGCATAATTTAGCCTGTTCCAGGCTCTCAGATATAGAGGAGACTACCCAGTTTCCTCCCGTTATATTTTCGCGCTTTCTCAACCCTTCAGCACCCCTCAGCGGACCCAACTATCTCGGACCCTGGAACAGCCTAGGCCTGATTAGGCAGAAATTATGTCGTCATTAAATATTACAGATTAAAGCACAAGAGTAGATCATTCTCTTTTGAGCGCAAACAAAAAATTCTTCAAGTGCATTTCAAATTCGATCGCATATTTCTATTTCGTTCTTATTCATTTAGAACTGAAAACGATAAATTTTTGTCAGGCTCTTGATTCAGAAACCTCCACCAAGAATTCCTATCTTATACCCAGTCCGCAGCCTGCAGTCCACGTTTTATACCTAGTCCGTGTTTTATACCCAGTCCGTATTTTCCAGTCCGCGTTTTATACCTAGTCCATATTTTATACCCAGTCCGCAGTCCGTAGTCCGCAGTCCGCAGTCTACATTTCATTTTATACTGACCGGTATTTTTAAGCTAATGTCTTCTTTTGTAATTTGTCTTGTTTTTGCAAGGGAAATTTTCCTACCTCAGGCGGATTGTTCGGTTACAACAAAAGTGCATGATTTTTCGCTATTACTTTATAATTAACTTGTTTTCAAAATGAAAAACAAAGGTTAAAAACGGAGGGCACTTTATACAAATTGGATAATTTGCAATCTATTTCCAGCTAAATGTCAGTTTTTACGGCAAACTTTTCAACGACTCAGACTCTATTTTCACCGCTTTTGCTGTTGGTTTGAGTGCCTAGAAGGTCAATTCCAAAAAATCGAGGAAATTCTCCAGCACTACCATCGATTTTTGGACACTTAGTTGAAAAAAAAAGAGATCTAAATCCGAGTTCAGAGACACTGACTTTAGATGTTTCGCCCGGACTTTTTTCAGCACTGCTTCCAGTCACGTTCAGGAAAACCCCTGTTTCTTTACAGCTTTTGCGATGTCCGCATAAACGTCTGCGTTTCGGTGACTTTTGTCTATTTTATCTTGAATCCGACGGTAACCTAAGCAGCAATAAGAGCTCTGGCCTGTCTCCACCGTTCTCTATCTTTCTTAAGTTTTTGCAGGCATTTTTTGCAACTTGCAAAATACAAGTCCTCACGCGCGATTGGCTTGCGTGACTCTCAATGAGGAAAGGCTACTAAGCTAGATTGCTTTCAGGCCGTGTTTGCGTTCTCACTCAGCACGGAACAGCGTGGATCGATCTCAGACCGATCTCAGACCACCTCCTGAAGCGATCCAGGTTGGATCGATCCCAGATCGATCTCAAAAAAGTGCGAACGTTCACATTCAGGTCGTATAAAGGCCAGATCGATCTGAGATCGGTCTAGCCCCTAAGTGTGAACGGGGCCTTAGAGCACTGTCCAGTCAATTAAGTTTTTTTTAGGCAGGGAGAAGATCGTTTTTTGTTAACCTTTATAGATTTTTTTACGCATGTACGGGCCTGAGGAAATGTTACCTGAAAAGAAGCTACGATCCTAACTTTCTACCTTCGAGTCTCGACCTTTTCCCTAGCCATAAGTTTTTCCCTCAAGGATTTTTTCTTTGTTTTACATAATGATTGATCTTGCATGCTTATCCTGCGATTTTTAAGGCTTAGTCCTGTGCCGTATTCTGATGAGATCTACTTTATGTCGCTTTCCCCGATCTAACAGCTCCTCACCGTGAACAAAAACGGTTTTAATTGTGTCTATTCAGGGAACTCGCTAATATTTTTCCAGCGGTACGCACGTTGTTCCCAATTCCCCATAGTCCCTGTCTTGAGCGCTTTCATGTGCATTGGTTAAATTTTCTATTCATAAGCCTACTATGCATGGTTGTAATCGCGCGCGCATTCTGGCGTCATTTATCCTTAAAAAATTAGTTTATTGAAGAAAGGCTGAAGTAAAGGTGTCATGAGGCGTTTGTGTTTTTATGAACTATTTGACGCGGTCCTCTTTTTACGGCTTATGTCCGTTGGTGAAATTGCTACTTGGGTTTTCTTGGATTGAAAAGAGCGGGCCCTTTCTAAACGCTGCCGTTGTTTATGGGACCTTAGTATTCGGAACAGAATCAGTCGATGGCAAACAACGAAAATACTTTTATGTGGTAAGTTACAGTGATGAACTTTGCCTTGAGATGGTCATTTTTTGTTTGTACCTTCAGTGTTGATCCGAAAATGTTTTGTTATGGATGGGGGAGGGAGGGGGGGGGGGCAGAGATCAGAACATACACCACGTGTTGTTTACGAGACATTAAAGATATGGAAACTGTTAAACAGTCTTCTATATACAAATCAGAATAGTTGCAAATGCTTAAGGGAGGCCCTAACTATACAATGATTAGAAGGGCAATATTTGGAAAGGTGCATGGTCATGGAGTTTAGATTTGACTAAGCAGCCAATTTCCCGCCAAACATACTGGCGTTGAATGGCGCCAAAATTGTGTTCGCTCGCCCCGGGCTGGCTCGACTTTTGGGATACGGTCATAGAGTTTAATATAAACAATGAGTTCATCATCTATATAGCCTGCTCGCCCCAAGGTGATTGCATTTTGCTTTTGAGAGACCCATCAGTTACTTTTTGACCCTCTCCGGAATCAGAATTTATGTCCGTGTGGTGTAATACTGGTGGTGAGGTCAGTCTACAAGCCGAGTCGTGAAAAACACCGACACTTTAGCCTTTACGTTCAAAACATTTCTGGCTATTGGGAAAAAAAAGAAGGAGCTTAATATACCAAAATAAAATTTCATTTCAAATTTCACTTTGTGACCGTTCAAAAATTATTGTGAATCAGACTGAGTGAAAGTTCACTCAAATAGGGGGGCGAGGGGGTGGGGGAAGGAATTCTTAACAGTTCTAGTTTGCTAGAGAAAAAACTGGGCGAAGTGCAGAATACACGCAAGAAGGAGAAAGAGAATAAAAAAAACTTTCTGTTCAAAGTCGGGTGAAACGTTTAATAGCGTCAAGAAGACTGAATTGGATTAAGGTTGTTCATTTCACTTCCGTTCCAGCGTGCAGTTGCGCTTGACCTCCTAAAAATAGCTTCGTTTCCCACCGATCATTCCATGTAATATTTTTCCGACTTTTATTCAGTACGATCACGTAATTTGACTTGATGAGTTCTTTAACTTCATTTCATGTACTAGTTTTATATCTTACGCCGGAAAGATCTGCCAAATGTGCATAGAAGCAAAGGTAGGTTCCTGTTTACACGTGTAATATCGAATACCATATAATTCGCGTAAAGCCGCAGTGCACGGTTTGTTTTTCTAGCCTTTTGATAAAAATTGACAAAGTTTACGTTATCTTTGCCTGCGAAAATATGTAAGTTGTAGCTTTATACAGCGAAATACTACAGAGAAAATTGTAACTGTGCACACGAGCGGCTCCCAACTGGACTGGCAAATCGAAGAGCGAACTTGCGGCTAGTACTGTGTGTAACAAAATGTATAATTTTCATTTTAGCGCATATTTCAAGCTCTTCGCAAGATCAGAAACAAAAGATCATCTTTTTACATTACAAGTGAAGGTTTTTTAAGCGATAGATAGGCTTTAAGAGGCACGATCAATTTTTAAGAATTTTCTTTTCAAATATTCACCGAATTTCGTTTGGGAGTTTTAGCGGCCAAATGGCTGAACCATTGCGCATTCATGCAATTATAGTTCTGCTACATTACATTTGCCCAATTATTTTATTCAGCAGTCTAACTTATCTATAAACAAACTATGTTTAGTTAAAATGGCTTAGTCTAAATCGATGTGGCATGGGTGATATTGATCTTCCAATTTCTACCAAATTTGTGTACCTTTTAAGTACCGAAAAAGTGCCGTGAGAAGCTATAGCCGTTCGTAGCTCAGGCTTAACCATTTTCAGATAAGAGTAGGTAAATGAAAGGAGGAAGGATAGTTCTTTGTGACTGTATGAGTCACGATTAAGTTATTTCAATGTTAAGGCTAGAATTAATTATAGCAAACCTCTTTCAGTTCACCAACATGGCGGCCCCTCGAGGCCTCGTCAAAACTGTCATTCCTGTATCTTTGAAACCAAAGAGAATTCGAACCTTAGAATATGCATTCAGTATTTAGGACACCACTCTAAGACTACATGCCAAAACTCAGCCAAATCGATGAGGTACCGTGTCAGGCCGAAGTTCGAATTTTACAGACAATCACTCTTAAGGTGGCTGAACACAGTTTTGGCAGCTTGTGAGTATATGTCATTTGCCCAATCATGGCAAGAGAAAGGTTGCAGCTCACAAGCTGAAACTTGGCAAGTGAAAAATATACTGATGAAAGACTTTGATTGACAGGTAAAATGTGACGTTTTCGTTGTTTCCATGGCAACATGAACGATTAAATACAACCTTAAAATGTCACTGCCTTTTGGTTTTTCATAAATTGTGCATACAATTGTGCTCTCTTGAATAAACAACACAACAACTTGCTTAACATGGCGAACCTAAGCTCGCTGATCAACGCAGTCATCACATGGACAAGGGGGTCACGTGACTAGTGCTAAGGTCCCTATCTACAAACGTAAACAGTTTTCAGACAATTTTTAAGTGTGAAGTTCAAATCGAATTTGTCCCAAGCATCCCAGCCGCCTTGGGGCAATCACGTAGACATCCCAACAGTTATATTCAGCATCTACATCTTATCTCCTTCCACATCTGTCTTCAACAAGCACAACGTTTGTATAGGATGAACATAGACAGCATCATTGGTCTTGACCTTCACGGTCCGTAGTAGACTGGACCCGGTTACATCTTCAACACTGCCGAGATTCTAATGCTCTCTAGGGGTGTTCTCTTTAACAAGCAGAACCAAGGCGTCGAGTTTGACGTTAGGCAGTGCTCTTCGCCATTTACCTTGTTGAATTGAACTTGCCTCCACTTCTTTTTCTAAATGTCAGTCTTCTCAAAGACTCCAGAAGGCAAACAGATCTTTCTCTGCATCAATAGGTGGGCTAGTGTTTTTGCGGTTCAAGATCAGTCGGATTCTCTGAGTTTGCTGTGAGGGCTCTCTTCCACTAAGGATCTATTCAACGTCAGTAAGGAGTGTTCGTAGAACCACATGTCTCAGTTTGCGCCCGCAAAATGGACTTTAAGACTGTCGTTGCACTTTGAACCATGCGTTCCAACACGCCAGACATACTTGACCCAGTTGGGGGTTGAAATATCCATTTGCAGCGTCGTTATATCAACTCTCTCACTCTCTCTCTATCTACCCTTGGGTCCATTCTCGGAAATTCTTCTTCAATTCTCGTTCACACCCAACGAAGTTAGAACCATGGTCACATCGTAACTCCTTCATAGAGATAGATAGATAGATAGATAAACTTTGTTAATGTGTCAAGGCCACATAGCCTGGGAAAATCCCATACTAATTTGGGGACACAATTAACAGATATTAAAATATGTATAGGGATAATTCGAAATACTTAGAACTATATAAAATATTAACTTAAAGCTATATAAAATGAAATGATCGTGGTAAGCAGTTATTAGAATACTTAAAGCTGTATAAAATAATTATGAGGAGCAGAGGGGACAGCCCTTGCAGCCATCATCTATGAGCAGACTAATATCGTATTTACGTATCTGTTTCCTAAAAATATTTAACGTTTTAGCTGATCTTACGTTTGGGGATAATTTTCCGCACAATTTAGGGCCAAGATATCGCAAGGAATGTTTACCATATGTAACCGTATTAAAACTTGGGGTAGAAAAGTCTGACTGTCTTAAAAAGTAAGAAGAGTTATGATTATTAAAAATATTACAAATATAAATAGGACATAGCTTGTGCTTCACTCTGTACATTAGAATGCAAATATCCTGCAAGCGCCTGTTCATGAGTGTTGGTATCTGAGCTCTATTGAGTAATTGTGAATAGCTTGAAAGCTTGTCTCTATAAATGGCCCTCAATCCTCTTTCTTGCAACCTTTCTAGTTTTCGTGCGTCACTAGATCTACAAAATGCCAAACTAAATGACAGTACGTAAGGTACGGTAAGACTGCTGATTTAAACAGAACTAACTTAGCCTTTGTTGGAATTAAGTTTCTGAGTCTCATGATAACGCCGATCCTTTGACTTGCCTTCTTACAAATTGAGGTAATATGATCAGTGAAGTTAAGTTTGGAGTCAATTGTAACACCCAGGAGATTGAGATTTTCTACTGTTTTAATTTCCTCATTGTTCACATAAATTGCATGTGCCGCACTGTTATCCTGACTGTAGCCAATGTTCATAGTTTGATATTTTTTAAGATTTCCAGCAAGAAGATTGTGATCATACCACTTGGTAGCAGTGCGCGTACTGTCCCTTAGCTTAGATGTTACACTGGATTGGTTACAACCAGTATGGTAGATTTGATGGTCGTCTGCGTACATTGATAAGTTTGTCGTTACACAGTATGACAGGTCGTTCTGGAAGATGTTCCATAGCAACGGGCCTAGGGCAGAGCCCTGGGGGCACCCACGGCTGACGGTCCTGCATGAGCTGACATGATTTCCTAATTTCACACGGTACCTCTGGTTAGACAGATAGCTGTTTAGAAGCTGTATTGTGTTGTCCTGGAAACCATATGCTTTGAGCTTGCTCAGAAGCAATGGCGGATGTAGCGAGTCGAAAGCCTTTGACATGTCGGTCGATAGAATGCTCACAGGCAGTTTATTGTCTCTCGCCTTTCTCCATCCCTCCACTAAGTCAATCAGAGTTGTTTTGCAGCTGTGTACTTTACGGTAAGCAGACGAGTATTCATACATGTGACTGTCAAAACCAGCAGTAAGTTGCGTGCCAACTAGCTGCTCAAATACTTTGTCCACACATGGTAGAACAGTTATGGGCTGGTAATTTTCTTTAGAATACTTATCATCCTTTTTGTAAACAGGAGTCCAATCCCCACGCTTCCAGTCACTTGGTCATACACTGTTATGTATGCATGAATTAAAGAGATCAGTAAGTGGTTGAGATAGTTCTTTAGCTCCGATTTTCATGACTTTTGCCGGGATACCGTCGCAGCCAGTAGCCTTTTTAGTATTGAGCGACTCTAAAGCAGCTAGGACTTGTCGTTGCGTAACAGGTTTCACATTAGGGGTCAGGGACAAGTTCTCACTTTCTTGTTTAATTCTCTGGACACTAGGATGGTTTTTAAAATCGTCCATTGATTTGAGCTGTGCACTGTTTCCACCAATCCCATCCGCTATTGTGGCAAAGTAGTCTACCAGAACTTCGGCCACTTGTTTTTGATCTTTAACAACGGTTCCGTGAACACTTAGCTGAATCTCCTCAGTTTTTGAGTAGTCCTTTGCACTTAGAAAAGGCTTAAAAGTTTTGAAGAAGTCTCTTGGTTTAGTCTTGAGGTCTTCCGCCTTTTTTCTCCAATAGTCCTTTATCGCAACCCTTCTCTGCATTGTCGCTTCATTTCTTGCCTTTCGCGTACGCTCCCAGTTTTCCTGTGTTTTGTTTTTCAAATATTTTGACGTTGCCTGTCGCTTCGCTCTAATTGCGCTCTTCCATTTGGAAGTCATGTAAGGAACGTCTTTGTCCCACACTCTCATGCTTTTGACAGGTGCTACTTCATCCAATATATCATTCATTAGTAAATTCCAGGCGTGGGCGTGATCATCAACTTCATCAAACAATTGCACAATATGCCAGGGGGCCGTCGACAGGTGTTGTTTGAATACATCAGGTTCAAAATTTTTGAAGCTCCTGAAAGTAATTACTTTGGGCTTGTTTGAATTTACCCTCTCTTTTAGAACTCCGTAAATTAAAGCATGATCACTTAGCGATGGATAGTAGTTTCCAGAGTATTTAAAAAGTTCGGGTTTGTTGCTGAATATTACATCAATTAAAGTTTTCGTGACTTTTGTTCCCCGCATTTCCACTCGTGTAGGTTTCGTGATTAAGCATTCGAACCCTTGCTCGTTTTCAAGATCTAGTCACACTTTTCCCTCAGGCTTGTCTGGGCGTAATCTGTCTAGATTCAGGTCGCCAATTACTACTACAGAATTGCTTTGGGGACTGGCCCAGTTGCAAACGTCACTGAGCTCGTTCTCAAGCACTAGTCGGTAATCGCCGCACAAAGCTCTCGGCGGGCGATAGATTCCAAGAATAATAATATTGTTAATGATATATGAAATGAATCATATATGAACTGCGGAAATGAAATGAAATGAAGGTATGATCGTCGCAGTGAAACGCAATTTAAGCAATTGCGTAAAGAAGCCTGAAAAAAATTCAGGACTTCAACGGGGTTTGAACCCGTGACCTCGCGATACCGGTGCGATGCTCTACCAACTGAGCTATGAAGCCACTGACGTTGGGAGCAGGTCAATTATGGGTTCATATGTTTATATGATTCATTTCATATATCATTAACACTCATTTCTTTCACGGGAACATATGAACCCATAATTGACCTGCTCCCAACGTCAGTGGCTTCATAGCTCAGTTGGTAGAGCATCGCACCGGTATCGCGAGGTCACGGGTTCAAACCCCGTTGAAGTCCTGAATTTTTTTCAGGCTTCTTTACGCAATTGCTTAAATTGCGTTTCACTGCGACGATCATACCTTCATTTCAATAATAATATTGCCAGCGTCTATCTTAACTTCCAGCGTAAGAAGTTCAAGTGTTTTGTAATGCTTGCCAGGTTTAAGCCTTTTCTTGGTAAGAGAAGATGATACCAATGCCATAATACCTCCGCCTCCCTTTTTGCTATCGTTTCGATACAGCGCATAGCCAGGAATTGAGAATTGAGCGTCTGGGTAGCTCGCGTCAATCTTGGTTTCCCTGATAAAGGCTACATGAGCGCCAATCTTCTTAATAGTCGCAGCAAGTTCCTCGAATTTGTTTTGGATACTATTGATGTTTAGATGACACATCAATATATCTTTGCTGGCGTATTTCCTTTGAGATTCTAGCTGTGCATTTTCAGTAACAGTATCGTTCGATCTCTCTTAAAACCCTTGACTTGAAAGAATGACTTCCGAGTCCACATTTGTGATCAGTGGCTCCTCAGTGGAGTCTTGGCCAAAAAAGAGTCACTCAATGGCGGCAAGGCAGAAGTAGCACAGGTCCACTCAAGGTCAGGCTTGTCCAGACAGTACCGAAAGATTGTGCGCGACATATGTAGACATTTGGCATGTGACCATTTGTTGCAACCTGAGCACAAAATGGCGTCTTGATTATTCCTGACAGCCCTTTGACATTCGTTGCATGGATATTTTGGAGCTGTCTTCAACTTTCTAGGACCTGGATTTACCGAAACATCGCCACAAGCCAGTAAATCTCTCTCCAAATGAAAACTGCTCATTCCCTTGGCCGTATATTGCACTCTACAGGAGAGAAAGCGTTTCGCTCGAGACTTGAACTTGAAGTTAGCAATCGAGCGGTCGTTGACAGACAAGCCGGTAAGACAGCAAAAGCTGCTGTTGGAATTAATCATTTCTCCCCCTTCGATTTATAAAACACCTTGAACACATAATAAACTCATCATTGCCCATAGAGTTAAGCACTTCACGACGCACACAAGGGGTGGTTAAACAGGTAAACTGGCAACACCACCGTTTTGCCATAGCATCTTCAGGTCCCAAGTGACCAATACAGTGATCTAAGTTTTGAACAATCAGCTTGGTGACCGAATGGTTCCTGGGAAAAATTATCTGCTGGCCTAATGTACAGGTCAGCTTGAGCTAGCCACGGCCATTAACTCTCAGGACTCCACCTTTGTCAACTTTAGGATTCAGTGAAACAACCTTGCGTGACAGCTTGACCGCACCGTTGGACTTCAAATCTTTAATCTCCTGGCATACACTAACCCTTGGACAATCTTTTCAATTGCTGCTGTTGCTGCGTCGAAATCTTCAACAGTACGATGTTCAGTTCTGACGTTCTGTTTGTCCTTGACAAATTGTACAAAACGCAGGAGCCAGGCCATTCTGCGTCTGAGGCCAGACCAATCTGAACAGGTATTTAATAACAGTCAGAGGGGCCATTCTTCACACCTTTTTACGGCTTTGTCAAACAGGTTAGGGGAAAGTTGGGGAGAGTGTACTGGAACTTCCTTTTTAAAATCCAGCCCTTCATTAGGTACGAATTGCCTCTTCTCTGTGGGCCAACAGGTTTCCGGCTTCCACATAAGTCAGCTCCAATACTAAAAAATTTCACAGGGGCGTTCCTAGCTTTGCAATGATGAAGGCGCAATGAACTCATCCATCGTGGTACTCACTTCGCAGATATGATGACCCTCCACAACCAATCTCTGACGCATCTGAAAACACATGAAGCTGTAAATTGCATTGACGCAGGTCACTGTCAGACAGCAAATAGAACCAAAGGATAGACAACAAGTGTAACTCAGTGTTCGACGCTCTCTACTTAGACAAAAATCTTTGCTCAGGGGCTCATCCCAGCCTACGTCAGCCTTCCATAGGTCTTGAACCAGGCATAGTGCAGTTAAAGCCACTGGTGCTGCAAACCCCAGAGGGTCAAACAATGAACAAACAGTGGAGAGTATACCGCCCTTCGTTTCATGGCGAACTAGGCTTCGTATTTTGAACCCCAAGGTATCATCTTCAACGGATCACTGTATTCCAAGTGCACACTCTATTGGTAGCTCATCCAGGTCAAGGTTTAGATGGTATGTCATTTGGGACAGCACTTTGTAGTCTCTGGGAGTTCGACGTAAAGTTAGTCAAGTTAAATCTGCCTTGACTGTGACGTTTTATCATGTCCTGGGATGGGAGAATTGCAGAGTGTTCATCATTCTTAGAGGGAAGAACATAGTCAACATAGCAATTCTTCTTTACAGCTGTAATAACACTATAACTGTACTCTTCAACATTGTCATTGGTCACACAGCACAATGTTGAGTTTGCAATGCAGGGGGAGGACGCCGCTCCAAAATATGTTACTTACATTACGTATATATCAAGGAGATCATCATAATCTGTCCACCACAGGAACCTCAAGGAATCCTGGTCTTCCTCATGCACGCGTATCTGATGAAACATCTTTTAAATGTCAGCAGCTAAGGCAATTTTTCCCTATTGGAAATGTAGGAGAACACAAACTAAGTTGTGGGCCATATCTGGTCCAGTCAGCAAGTTCTTGTTAAGGGAAGTCCTTGATGACACTTGACTCCGTAAGGACCAGAAACGCATCAGCCCAAGGGATAACAACAGCCATCTTCAGGGACCCTAACTGCTTTCTGTAAATGCGCATATAACAGGTGTCGCTATTGTTTTGTAGTGAAATCTGCGAGGTTAATAACTACAAAAGGCGGAATTTGTACTTATCGTAAAGAGTGGTACTTTGTTGTTATTAGTCGTAAAGGAAGTCGTTTACGATTTGTCAAACATAGTTAATAATTGTGAAAGCCACGAATAATAACTACGTTTGACAGGCTTCGTAGTTAATAATCGTGAAATTTACTATTATTAACTATGTTTTGCAGGCTTTGTAGTTATTAATCGTAAGTTTGTCAATTTCTCCAGTAAAGCTAACAACCCCATTACAGAAAAGAAAACAAACTCAAAGTCTCAAAGGTCCCTGTGTTAACAAAAATACATCCCAGAAAACTTTTCGAGTGGTCAAAGTTTCCATTCAGCTTCTTTTTTGATCGATTTTTTTGTCTAAGAAAGCTAGTTTCTTTCGCTCTATTTTTTTCGACAACCTGACCTCGCCAGCGGGCGGCCTCGTTGAGTTTGTTGTGCACGAAATTAACCGATAACCGATATAAAAAGTGAAATGTTAATCCACATTTTTCAGTTCAAATTACTCTTCCTTTGAATTTTAACTTGGAGAGAGACATCTTAATCCTTCCCAAATGTAACGACAATGAATTAGTGCAGAATAATTCGCTATCGAAGTTTTTTTCCTTGCTTAAATCGTCGACACTTTCAACGCGTTGTTGATAATATACAACACTGGCGTGATCATGAACTTATACACTTGCCGTGCGAAATTTCATTATTACTGTTGACCACATTCCTGGACAAAGTAATGGTTTTCAATTTTAGTTTAACTCAAAAGCTTTCAGTATTTTTGTTATTGCCAGAGGGACAGCTTTTTTTGGAATTTTTCCTTAAATCTTTCGTTAAATCGTCGACAATTTCAACGCGTGGTAATTTATAACACTGGCTTGAATTTATACACTTGCCGTGAGAAATGTTATTACTAATGTTGACCACATTCCTGGAGAAAATTATGGCTTTAAATTTTAATTTATCTCAAAAGCTTTCACTATTTTTGTTATTGCCAGAGGCACATCTTTGTTTCTGAGATTTTTCCTTCCTCACCGAAAGCGGTCCATATATTTCGGCAGGGTTCAAGAAACAGTCGGTGTTCAGAGCATCCTCGGAGACCCAGGGGGCAGATAGTAGGGGCAGAAAAACACAAAAGTTTTCTGGCACCAATCAGAAACCAGAACAGCGGCGACCGTTGGAACTGGTCTGGTAAGACATTGTTCCAAGGGGCTCTTCTCGCCGTTCTTTACTTTTCTTCGTGCCATGTTTTTCCCCCCGTTTAGACTTTCTCTAGCTCCCACTATCTGCCCCTAATTCTCCGAGGATGTGTTCAGAGCAATTGCAGTATCAACAACTTGTATATTAGCATTCAGCCAGAAAAGAGAAAACGGACCGTGTTGTTTTTGCTGTTGGAAAATTTTCGTTGCTCGCCCCACGTTTAACAGGGTTTGCGAGCCAACTGAAATAACGTAATAATAATCGTATTCCAGCTCCGTGCCTTTAAGTGAGTTTGAACTGAACTAGCTGATTGACAGCCAGCCCTGTGATTGGACACGTTTGACAGCTCATCAACTTTGTTTTGACCTTCAGTAAAAGAAGGGAACAGAAGCCAGGAAAAGTGTTTAAGCATTTGTGGCGCAATCAACGAAAATTTTCCAACAGCGGGCGACACTGAACTATGATTCAAAGAATCAAAGAGACAGTTTCCTTTAAAGAGCGACTCTCTATAGGGACCGAGTGAGATTGAAAAAATGTGGCACAAGGTTGGAAAAATGGACCCCTTAATATTTCGTCCAGAGATAACCTATGGTATGCTAAGTATCGTGATATAAGTCTTAGGTTCTAGAGTTTTTACATTTTGAGAAAATTACGAAAAACCGTCGATAACTCGTGAAGCAGAAAAATCACAGAAATGAGGCCAAATTTCATGATCAGAAAATCGAACTCGCGTAAAGGCGCATAGCAAATTATGGTTTTCCTTAGTTTATAATTTTATTTAGGAGGTATTGCTAAGCTGCTTTGATGATATTTTAGACTTACAATTGTAATTCCGAATTCCTGGAGAGCAAGCGAAGAGAACGGAAATTTCTAGACTTTGAAAATCAAAAATTATATGCCGCTTTCAAACATCTCAAAACATACTCGGTATTATGTAGAATTCTTTCAAAATTCAATTATAGCAAGTACAAGAGCTGTTTTTGAACGTGATATACTTTTTTTCTTGGCAAACGTTATTCATTGCTTTCTTGTTGCTGCGCTTTTTAATATAGGGTCATATCTTGACGTCGACCTTGTACGCTGGTTCCAGGCTAAGCTTGTGCTACACTTTTGCGGAAAATCAACCAATATGATGCAATATCTACCTCTCAGTGAGTAACCTCTTGATATTCATTTAGTTTCTTGTATAATGAAAAAATTGCTAAGCGCAAGACGTAAATCTCGGTCTAGTGACTGTAACGCAATCTTTCCTTCGTCACTTCCGGACCAGGTGATATATTTTTTTTCTGACGGGGGAGGGGGAAAGAAGTTTTCCTATGCAAACAATTTATTTTTCTTGTTGATTGATGTTGCACGCAGTGCATTTAACGGTTCATTACATGGCCACTGCAACAATTTAATTAAGATTTTCCATCATGATATTAACATCCACAAGACTTTTTCATGTCTTTTGTTTCAAATATTTAATACAGTAATTCACTCAATTGCTTTCGTTCAAAATACATTTTTCTTTCAAGTTAAAATGGGACAACTTCCTGTTTTTCTCCTTAGCGCACTCAGCTATTGCTTAGCTTAGTGGGTAGAGGAAAATAGCTAAGAGTTCGTAACCACACCCTATTCACCCCCCCCCCCCCCCCAGTCCCCTGCCCCACCGCTGTGCTAACTTTGAATTTAAAGTGAGTGAAAACAAAATGTATTTGGGGTAAAGGACGGCCCATTCCATTTTTTTCTTAAAGAGGGAGGGGACTGGAAGATTTTGAAAACAAAATTGCGTGGGCGCAAGCCGGAAAACAAATTCCCTGCAGAGCGCAAACTTATATAAATCCCCTGCAGCATCTTAGTGACATGGATTCTAAGAAGGTCTTAATGTCTTTGCTCCTTTATAATGCATGTTAAGTGCGAAGTAACTTAATTATAAAACAAATAATGACAAGTTGGAGATAATGGGGGAGCACTGCCTTGCGCTAGGTTAACCTGTGCGAGTTCCGGCGATGGCGTGACCAAAGAACCTAACTTATCTCTCCAACACTACGAGCTGAATGCAATACAGCAAGTGCTGGATCGGACAAGAGTATCGGTTTGCAGGCGATATTAAACGGCAATGCGGCCAACAAACTTGGGGGAAGTCGCTGCGCAGACTTAACCGGCCCTGATGCAAGCGAGGCAATGCATCCTCCCAAGCGCAAACAAGAGAACGAATAAACAAATCGAAAATACGGAGCTAGATTGGCTGGAAGCGTCCAGAAACAATAACCATCCTGGGAGCCACAGACTTTAATGTAGATTGAGGAGTTCTGATATACAGCTGGTAACAGACCGAGGACCAGCAGCTGAGAAACTTTTATAAGCCAATCTGGCAAGCTGGCGGCGGCTGCAATGTTGGCCGCACCGATGCAAAAACCATGCCTTTTTCGGCTTTGATAAGGGAGGCCAGCGACCCTAGCACTATCCTTTAGGAGGTCGTATACGATGCCCCGGGTGACGTAACGACCTGATCCATGCTGCGGCCTAGCTCTTAGCTCATTCTCTCTTGCTTAGAGAAAATACTCTTGCATAGCTGCAACGACGCAAAGGGGGGGGGGGGGGGGGGGACAAGGTGCGAACTATAGTGAGTGACTTTTCCTAGCAGTGTCTGTCTTAGACGGTTTAGATATACTATTATGCGCTGTGAGCGCGCCAGGCTGGGGTGAAAAGTTATCAGTAACGCCAAGCTACTACGAAAGATTGGCCTGTCCAAAACTGCCAGTTTGAGATCGACTTAAGGCTAAGAAGCAAGTGCTGAGGGCACGCCAGACTTAAAACGGAGAACTAAAACTACAAGCCCCACGTACGTAACCTTGCTACAACGAGGAAGGCGAAGGCGGCCCAAATCATGGAAAAAATCCCAGAAACCCAATCAGCTTTCCAGGATGGTCACATTATTAATAAGCGCAAACCTTGCGTGCGTCTGATGGGCTGGAAGTGATTTCAGGTGTATCCGCCTGATACGAAAACCCTAAAAAGCCCCTTGGGGAAAAGAGGGAACGTATTCTCCCAGTAATGCACATACACAACCCCTAGAGAACGGAGCAACCAGTGCAACAAAATACAAGTTAGATGGTAGGTTTTAAACACAGTTCATAACGTGCAAAATCCATGATGTACAAGGGACCAGGTGCCAAGGCAGCAACAGAACTCTTGCAATGCAGACGACAGGCGAATTCAGACATCCCACTGCTTGGTGGCAAAGATAAAATTGACACAACATCCCACATGGCCAGTGGAGGCAGAAGGTAAGTGAGACGCGGACACTCCGTCACCTGGAGAGTCGAACCTCTGGGTGGGATGCGGAAATAAAGCAGTGCAGGTATGCAATTACAAAACAAAAAAAAAAACAGATTTAGACTGAGAAGGGATAGAAAGTGGCCCGGTATTCCCCGTATGGTTATACTAGGATAAATAACCACAGAGGCTCTTGGTCGGAGTACATTAACAAGGCAAGAGGGGCATGTGCGTACAACCAGAGACATAAGGCCAGGGGACAAAAACCTGATCCCAGTGAAACCGAGAATGAACGCATACTAGCGATGAGCAAACACATACACAAGAAACTATGAAATTATGGGGGTTAAATATCTCTGCGTATGATTGAATATACGCACACATATTTTATAAATAGACACATTTCATAATTAATGAACGTAGCTAACCCGGCAAAATTTAGGGATACCAAGCTATGGACTGGCCTGACCCAGAAGGTAACAGGGTCTGACAAGTATACCCAGAGACAAAGGTACGGGAGAATGGAGGGAAACACAGGGACAAATCAGCCCTATGTACCCATATACGATGGTCCAACAGTAGCAGGAAAGAGCATCACGACGGAAAGGCCGGGAAACGACCCTGCACACCTTCGCGAACAAAATAACTGGAACAGTATAGCCAAAAATAAACCACTGCTCTACCTTAAATCGAAATAACGAGAGAAAACTGCAAGAGCCAATAGTAAGAACTGTTAAAGACCGGCCTACATTGACCTGTTTGATTCTAGAAGAATAGCGACTGCACCAGAGTACCACGGTACATAAAAGGGTGGACAAGGGTATGCTATATAACTTTTCCCATACGAAACTAGCCTACCGTCCAAATAACGCTAGGAGAAGGTATCAAAGCTAATCAACAGTGATGTCATCAGAAACGAACAAGCACTTGAGAAAATGTAACTTAGAACTGCTTCGCTTGCCGAGGAACGGTATCAAGAGACAAAGGCTTCCAGCGGATATTTTAGCTATAAAATCTACTTAATGTCAACAATGTCATACGTCTAGTTTTTAACGGCGGGGAAGAGTATCTTATCCTGCCAGGTTGATACTTACGCGAACTTAAATTAGTCTTACTATGCTAACCTGGAACTTTGAAACACGTAGACGTAAAAATACATGCAGTGTATTTGTATGCCCGTCCAAGGGAAATGAAGCCTCTGAAACCGAGATGACTAGGTCCTCGTCGGACTTTACATTTTAAACATGGAAAAATAAATACTGTTCGAACTTCTCGAGAAGGGCAGCGAGACGGGGAGGAGAGGGAAGAACCCAGGCCTATTTTTTTCAGAATGCGTAACGCAATGCGGGAACAGGAGATCGGAACAGCGGGAACCGCACAAGAAATGTGACGAAGGAAAAAGTAACCTATTTGCTTAATGGCAAGCCTCATGTAAACAACAAGGGGAGGAAGCGAAGAGGCACACCGACGAAGCGGAATAAATGAAGAAAATAGTAAGATATAGAGAAAACACCGTACCTGAACAACAGCGGCACCCAAACGGGGGTGGACGTGGAAGTCGTAGCTAAGAAAGGAGGCGGCGACATGACGGAATCAAGCGAGAAGAAGCTTCCAGTGGAAATGTTAGCTGAAGAAAACAGCAGCAACCAAACGGCAGTAGAGGTAGAAAGCAGGCTGCGACAGAGTGAGCTGGACGATGACAAGAACCTGAGGAACCTGACCATGGAGATAAGATATGTTTTGGTGTATTACCAGTCCCGTTGTTTTGCCACAAGCCCGTGTTCTCGCTCAAAAGATGGTCAAGAGCGTAGTGCCAGAAATGGAAAGATCCCCTACGACGAACTGGATATTCAGGGATAGGTAACAAGCGACCGAAGAATGCGTGATGGCTGGTCCATGGAAAAGCAGGGTATTAAAGACGTGGATCTTCATAAAGCGTCCATGAAAGCCAGAACGATCTAACGTGTTGCACGGGGTCGAGGGGTCGAGGAAAGGTGTAAATGGATTTCGCGACGCGACTGAAGGACAAACCGCCAACAAATGGCGACTAAGCCGGTTAAGCGAAAGACGGAACCAATCCAAGAGGACTTGTAACTTTAGGCATCTAAAGGGGATGACGCATAGTAGCCCCCGAAAAATGTTTGAAAGGTTAACTGTAGATGGCTCGGCATAACAAAAGTACTGTAAAAATTTTACGAGAATAGTATACTGAGCGCTTAAACCTTGCTGAACACTGGAACCCAAGTGAACTCTGAACAGTTGTTCTAGGCTTTTATAGCTAGACGAATGTCTGCTGACATGAATAGTGCTTTCAAAATATTGGCCAACGCTGTGGCTCGTACTAGCCTGCTTAAGACAACAAGGCCGTAAAGTTGTACGCTAGAATACAAGGCATCTTAGAGCTCGCTGACCTTGACAACCTGACTACACAATTGCTTTGTTGAAAATGAACCGACATGAAAGGGTTACTGATAACAAGCGTCACGTTCCATTAACTACATCTTACTGGCGTGACAGTAAAGTGATACTGAAGAACGTATCCCTATGATTGCCCTCCTCCCATTCCCCTACCTCTCCCTTGTGCTAACTTTGGGCTTTACTTATCCGCTATGCAGCGACATTTTTGACAATACCCCTCAATTTTGTCTGCATAGGGCTGTTTACGTTTTGATGGATGCATCAACAGCAATGTCAAGCCCGGCGCAAATGTCTCTTAGTTTTGCAACCGATAACTTGGTTTCCCTCCAGAAGCAAATCATTTTCAGTTTCCAAAGAGATAGTTTTCGAGAATCATATAAAAGCGTGCGTCTACTTCTGTGTGTGTGTTTTTTTTCTCACTTTTGACGAAGTGAGCGCTCAAGGTTATACAATACACTTGAAAAGACCTAAACTCATTTTCCTGCACATAGCTTTATAAAGTTGTAAAGATTTTAATCCAGTGGAGTTTGTCCGCGTAATACGCCTTGTTTCTGAGTCAGTTGAATAATACTCATTGTTCCTCACTACGCAGAGTGTAACTGCAATTAAATAAAAGCCGATTTTAGTTGACTTATTCGTAACAAGAAAAGGTTCCATGAGTACGACATAAGTAGATAAAGATTGCGCCATTGGAGTCATGATTAAAACTAAGTAGCAATTCATGGATAAATAACTCGTGCATGGTGGATCGCACCGACAGCCCAATTTCCTGACTAACACCTTTTCCACTTCCATAAATGGCTCTGGCTTTGGCTCTTTCTTTTCCGGTTTCTTTTTCCGCCCATCGTATTTGAATGCAATGTAAGCCATTAAAGAAGCTGCCAGGTCGTTTCCCTCTATACACTCTTCGGTGAATTTCATTGCGTGAGTAATGAATGAAAGGTCGTAAATAGAAGCCGCATCAAAATAAGTTAGTGTGCCAGGGAGAATAAGAACTTTAAGTCTTGAAGGGTCTCCATTGGTTGCAATTATAAGGGATATGCATTATGAAAAGTAAAAAATACGTTAATAAAATCATTTTTAGTTTTAATGAACACTTACTCGCTATTGGAAGAGGAGGAAGTGTGCTATCCCCACTTCGTTGGCGTTTCCTCAGCAGAGTGCCACAATAACTTGATAGTAAACCCAAAGCGTACAGTTTTGTTAAAAACACGCTGTCTTTAACAAATCTGCCATGTAGCGATCGATTTCAACTTCATTTTGAAGAAAGAGAGTGCACATTCTTTTGCAGATGCCATTTTGAACTTTCTTGAAATAGAAAAAATGAAAGCGAATGAAGCGAATGAATCTGTAAGATTAACCTCTGCTTTTATGCTGTTCGTAGGTTGATATTTGCATATGAAAACTAAATCAGAAGGGAAAAAATACTTGAGACAAAATTGAAAATAGAACGTTGTTTTGCAGTCGAGTATAATGTGGATCTTTTACCGCACAGGTTTTAAGATAGACAGGAAAACTTAAGAGCCAATGTCTGTAATTTTCGAAAATCGGTTGACAGTCGTGAATTTTTGAATTTCTTCATATTTTGCCTAAATATTCTCTATAGTACACTAATTTCAAAAATCACGTTAAAACTTGTAACGGCTGTTTATTTTTTTCAGAATCGGGCAAAGTTTGAAAAACGCTAAATCGGCGCTCTTTCGAGTATGAAATTAGCGAAAATTGAGCCTTTTCTTCGCGCTCGTACATAAAAACGGAATAATATCTCTAAATGAAATCAGGTCACAAAACAGACACACACTTTTACTTTGTAATTCAGCAATTAACTTTAAATAAACCGTTTAAATGTGACTGTGCCGGCCGCAAGAAGAAACACTGTTTCGGCACTTTTCAAAAATGGCAAATTTGACCTAACTTCACCATCGTAAAAACCTACTTGGTACATGGAATTTCAATATGAAACAGGAAGTGCATTGAAGCATATCGTTTGCTGTTGTTTGTGTTAAAATATTTCTGGCGGCATTCCAAATGCGCTCCGTCGAGAGACCAAAAACTAAAGGGTATTTTGACACCAGGAAAGCGCGTGCAACAAGCAAGTTTCGACCCTCGGAATATTAATCTTCTATCGCAAACATACGTTACTTCGACATTTAAACCCTAGTCAGAGTTGTAACGGTTTCAGATTATATTTCGGCGTTTCTGTTTGGTTTAACATGATTCTTTTCAACTGATTTTTGCGATAAACCATAATGAAGAGTCACGAATATGCAGTTCAAATCACAGCTAGTAGAGGGGAATATTGTCGAAATACCCGCTTACTATAGTTTTAGTCGTATTGAAACCTTAAAATCAGAAACGTTTTTTACTTACCTGAACTTAAATGCTAGATGGGGTCACAGTACAGCAAACTAAATTCTGCACCACGGTAGAATCAACGTTAAGTTTGTATTTCTTTTCAGTCTGTCAACACGAGGGAAGATGACATTCCGGAAGTGCGTGACGC
This sequence comes from Porites divaricata, assembly GCA_038088405.1. NCBI lineage: Eukaryota > Metazoa > Cnidaria > Anthozoa > Scleractinia > Poritidae > Porites > Porites divaricata. The sequence goes on from JBBMOI010000003.1 coordinate 32,902,867, forward strand.
GTAACGCGTAACGCGCAGTAAAAGAACTTCCTGCAGACCTGCCAACCCCTGATAAAGGAAAATCTGGATACCCATGAAAAAATATCTGGAGATTCTACAAAAAATAGTGAGATTCTACTTTTTTCTCGATTAAGATTAAATAATCCCTCTTTCCACTACAATTGCTTTCCCGCGCTGCTCGTGAACTTGCAAAGACTACAGGGATACTCAGCATGGGATCGAGGTTTGGTTAATGGTTAACACGGCCGCTGCATAAAATTACTAGCGGAGGCCTAGGAACAAGGCAAAAATCGGCAGAAAAGCGGTAAACACAAGTGCAAATGTAACAGTGTAGAGTTCTGCTTTATTCACTTATCACTTTATCAGTTTATGTCACTAGCTTTCCATAAATTTTTCATTTTTTTATTTTACAGCTAATATTTCATTTCAGAATGATTTTCCCCCAAAAATCGTGAGATTGAGGAGTCTTGTCGTGAGGACGTGAGAAAAGGTAAAAAACCGTGAGACTCACGGCAGAACCGTGAGAGCTGGCAGGTCTGTTCCTGGTATAAGTGTTTTACGGTGCAAGTCTTTGTTTTATGTTCGTATAGCATCTCGCACATATTCAAACTTGGTTGGAGGCACCTGTGGCCCCAGTAATGCTGAAGACGCTGAATGTATTGCTATTATAGAAAAGATGTCGTGAGTCGCTTGTTATGCTCCCGACTTGAAAGTCACGTGAATATGTACGGCAATGATAAAAGTAAGGATGTCTACATTCACATTAGGTGTCATTGTTTGATCCACAAAATTGGCGCATGAAAATAAGAGTTTTTCCTCACCGCCGCTAAATGTTTGGTTCCGGGTGGCGGTGCAACAAGTCACGAGATACCGTTTCAGAACGGCCTACTGCATGCTGCTCATAAAGGGGTCCATAAAGGCACATTGATTGATGACTCTGTATGGCCTGAAGAAAATGATATACGCAGACGTTTTCTGAGCGACGAAGTTGCAGCTTTTACACTCCTTTTTCGTTTCGAAAATAGACGAGCATGCGAGCGCGCGAGAGAGAGCCCCTTGCGCTAGTGGTCAATAAATACCCTGCGGTTTTTATTTTCATGCGCGAAATCGACCATCTCCGAAAAGGAAATGGATCGACGATCCCTAAAGAAAAATCAGAGAGTCTGTGAACAGGCTTCGAAGGTGCTTGCTATTATTTTAGTGAACATTACAAAAGGTCTCAGGTGGTTATGTTAACGTCACGAAAAGTCTACTTATAGCTTGTTTAAGTTTAGGGCAGGAGGAGGAGATGGGTGTTTTGGTTGACATTGGGTTTTACATTAGGATCAACCCTACACATACAAAATACAAAAATTCATGTCTTTATCACTACATTTAGAGCTATCAGACTTTGTTTGATCCACAAAATTGGCGCATGAAAATGAAAGTTTTTCCTCACCACCGCTAAATGTTTGGTTCCGGGTGGCGGAGCACAAATCATGTTGTACCGTTCCAGAACAGCCTACTGGCTGCTGATTTAAAAGGGGTCCTTAAAGGCACATTAATTGACGACTGTGTGCGGCTTGAAGATAATGACATGCGCAGACTTTTTCTGAACGACGAACGTGCAACCTTTACACTTCTTTTTCTTTTCGAAAATGCCCACGGACTTCTTCTCTCCTCGATCCTCGCCGCTAGGCGGTCGTTTTTGCCTGAGAGATGCCACCACGAAGGAGTTTTAGCACACAAATCACTGCGGGTGCAGACCTAGTGAAAAGAGCATTCTGCATCTGAAATTTTAAATCGAAATTAAAGGCTATATTTTCAGCGTTTTCTTGTCTTTTCTCTGAAACGTATTTGGCTAAAAGATAGTAACTAAAATGGCTGAAGCATTTTAAAGCATTTTTCATTTACGCCAAGGATTTTGACGTTATGAAAAAGAACTTGTCAGTGAGTTGGTTTACTTTCTAGCCTGCGGACAAGTGCCTGGGAGTGGTGGCGGACAGCAGAGCCAGGTGACTATTCCTTGTTTTGGGTGGAAGCTAGCATGTACGTACATTCTGGTTTAATAAGGACCTTACGATCCGACAACGGCGACGTCCATGAAAACGTCGCTGAAAAATAGACTTCGCATCATTTTAAACTTTTTCGCGATTATCCCAATTCGCCCTGTTACTTAAAAGAAGGCGATTTTTGCTGGAGCTGAAGAGAGGCGAACGCGCTCAAGTTCGGACAGAGATGGTAGAATTTATCGCCTTGCCTTTCCCGTTCCCGAGTAAACTTAAAACTTGGGCATTTTACGTCGTAGTTGTGCAGTGAAGGCAAAGAAATGTACAAAAAAGCGTGATGCACGTGCAGAGTTGTTGTTTTGCTCATTAAACCTATTGTTTTTTGACGTTCCCGTTGCCGTCGTCGTCGTGGTTTCGTAAGGTCCGTAATAGCTCGTTTTGCACGCGTCCTATGCGGCTAAAAATAGCTCTGCACGCATGAGATCTCGTCGGGGTCTTCCATACTGGGTCAGATAATGTACAATTTGTCAACAGCAGGTTGAGGTCTCGCCAGAAAATGCCCTTGCTACAGAGGAACAAAGCAAATTCTACTTTCAGTAATTTAAACATGTTAAATACTTGTATTTCACTCATCAAATGTGTCCATTGTCCATTGTCGATTCAGTATGTTTTTTCAGGAATGTTCTTTTGCGGAGCATTGGCCAATTTTCTTTAAACAGTTTTACTCTACCTTCATTTTGCATATGTATGGCGTACGTGTACCTAAATCCCTCAATTCATACTGAGGTGATCGATAGAGAAGTCTCATATAGATAGAGAAGGCTCAGAAGGCTAAGTGCAAATAAAAGAAAACTAGTGTGAAAAGTTTTGCAGACTCGGCTTACTCTATTTGTTTTCTTTCTCGGTTTGAGTTTCGGCCGCCTGTACATCCTAAAATCAAGTTTAGTTCGACATGTTTTGGGGAATATAAAATATAAAACTAAAAAAAAAGAAATTAATTCTCATTTTATTTTTTCTTGTACACTCGTGCGATGATGTATCCTGTCTATACAGTTGCGTGACCAGACTCAAATCACACACGGGCTTTCATGCACGCAACACAGCGTTTAGTTTGAGTTAAAAAACGACGGAAGATTTCAGCAAACTGCGGCCACTTGCAGTTGAAGAGACTGCGGAAAGTAAATTCTTGTAGATCTCGTATCCCATTCAAAGCTAGCACGCCATTTCTAGCGGCTTTATTTTAAGTGCAGAAACTCCAGGTCAATATTTACACTACAAGAACTTAACAGCGTTGTCTTTTTCAGCTACTTGCGTGCAATCAAATGCAGTGTTAATCTACTTAGTTATTTTTTTATAACTATCAAATTGAAAAGCATTCTTCAAGAGATCTTAAGAGCTTCCCTTAATGTGCCCCTTATAAAAGAAGCTAAGTTTGCAAAAACTCCTGTGTACCTACCTTGCGGCTAGTTTGTTTAGCTTTGTTTCAGCGTTCCAACGTGCGAAACTGCCCTGCACGTTTCGGTGTCTCAGCGACGCACTTTTGTAATGCCGCAAAAAAATTTTTAACACAAGAAACGGCAAAGGATGTGCTTTAAAACAACGTTTGTTTCATGTTGAAATTCTATGTACCAATTGGGTTTTTTTGATGGCGAAGTTAGGTCAAATTTGCCATTTTTGAAAAGAGCCGAAATCGTGTTTCTTTTTGCGGCCGACAGTCACATTTAAACAGCTTATCTAAAGATAATTGCTGAATTATAAAGTACAAGTCTGTGTTTGTTTTGTGACTTGATTTCATTTAGAGATATCATCCCGTTTTTATGTACGAGCGCGAAGAAAATGCTTACTCCTCGCTAATTTCATACTCGAAAGAGCGCCGATTTAGCGTTTTTCAAACTTTGCCCGATTCTGGAAAAAAGAAAAAGCCGTTACAAGTTTTAATGTGATTTTTGAAATTAGTGTACTATAGAGATTATTTGGGTAAAATATGAAAAAATTCAAAAATTCACGACTGTCAACCGATTTTCGAAAATTACAGACATTGGCTCTTAAGTTTGAGACAAAATAAAAAGTTGAAAATACTTTAGGTTGAGACAAAATTGAAAATAAAAGTTGTCTGCAGTCGGTTTTATGCCCCCCCCCCCCCCCCCTGGGTATTAGTTACTTTTTGAAGTGAAATTTTACCTCACACGGTAAAGGAAAAAACACTTTAGATTGAGACATATTTTAAGTTATGAAGAGTTCGAAAGTTCCTTTTAACGCATTTTGAGAAAGACGATTTTAGGTAGATAATGGCTTACTTTCGTGACGACAGGTATTTGAGAATTCCTTGTGAATACGATCCAACAAACCGCCTCACTAAATTACCAAAGGAACTGTTTATGAAAATTATGTATAAAGCGTTTGCAGGAGAGGAAGCAGACAATCGACATCTACTTTGTCATGAAATTCGTAAATTGCCTGTTTGCCCGAAAACTCAGTGGGTTAGATGTTTTTCTAGAGCTAAACAGGAATTGATGCCGCTTAATCGTGCTTATCCGTCGGTGTGGAGAGCTTCAATATGTGATTCTTTTAAGATGATCTACCAAATGCCAAATCCTGAACCGAGAACCACTTGCTGTTCACGTTGTCATAAAATTATTGATCATCACCTTTCTGTGGGATTATCTACTGCTCTTTATCGTCTCCTCCATCCACCTTTGGGAGAAGAGATGATACCTGAGCTATTACAAAAAAGGATGAAGGATGTAATGTGCAGGTGCTTTGAGGATTTTTCAGTACATTGCCACACAAGAAGAAATATCTCCTGGTTTACGTAGTTGTCAAAGGATGGGATTTGTCCATCCTGTTTATAATTCGGTCAATCATTTATTTAATAGGCTAAGGCTTATTGAGCGAGCAGCTATGTATTATCAGGGAGTCCAAACTAATAAAAATGTTGTTGTTAAATCTTGTATTATTGTCTCCAGCATAATTATTTAAGTATTTTGGACAATAAACTTTAAAAAATTATATCTCTGCTGTTATTTACAGTTCCATATGAAGCTATACATCATTGGAAAGGCCAAAAATTAAACTTTCAGAAAAAAAATATTTCGAACTCAAGGAACCCATAATATTCCGCCAAAAAAAATTACTTAGGCACATTTCTGCCTAAAAATTTTTTCAAATTTATAAAGAATCTCATTTTGCCAGGCAATGTGTCTATTTGGTGTAATATGGTAGTAACAAAGTTTTTTTATCAATATCTAAGCAAAACAACCCGAAAATCTTTCGAAAATATAGAGCGGCTTGGAATTTTCTAATACATTTATTTTGATATGCTATCAGATTATGCTAATTGATTATCATAATTAGCATAATGTAATTGTATACTTCAGCGTCCCTCGTGGTAAAGTGCTGACATAACACAAACGCTTTGTTTTTTTCGGTTTTCATCGAAATATCGAGTTAAAGACAAGCAACCATGGATTTGCTGATGTAATTCATCAAAATAAGCAAGGATTTGACGGCTAAAGGCGAAGCGAAGGCCAAACGGGAAGGAATTCATTGTGTTTCAAAAACATGTGCTCCAGACTTTGGCAACTCGGCTTTAGTCGGCAATCGGCACGCAAGATTCAAACTGTTTTCTTACCTCGATTTCTCCCGGTTTTTTTGCTTGCTACCCTCCAGAATCCTTCAAAATAATTTGCTTGACTTGTATTTGGTTGAAATTCGTCGATACAAGCTTTCATTCTTCGCAAAAGAAGTCAATAAAACACCACACGCATCGGCAGACATTTTCTCAAAATTGGAAAGATCGTTGCGTGAAGCTCAAAACTCCCCGGGGGCTGGAACTAGGCACATAATTGGCTAAATCTATTAACTTCCTGTGGGCCAAATATGGGAGCAATCGGAAGTAACGCGATTTTTTGGCAAATTTGATGACCTCATTGTTCCTGAAGCTCCGATTTCCGCGACCCCTGAAGACAAAGAATTTCCGCTCAAGTTGAAAGAGAAATGTTTTACAGATTAATATCACTGTAATTTTCGTTTATATTTTTTTTAATTTTGTAGCATTTGACTCGCTATCGAAATGTGAGTCTGATGGAGAACAGATGAATATTCAAAGTTAAAACTGTACGCTTCATATTGCTTTCTGTAAAATTTGCGATAATTAATAAACAGTAACAGTAACAGTTCCTCTTCATTGACTCCATCGAACAATTATTTGATTTTTTAAAAGTTGCAAGAATGTTGCTTATTCATCTTAATAAACATATTAAGTTTATTGCATTAGTTGAAAATGAGTTTTATGTAGAATGCTGCATTTAAAACTTTTATTTCGTGATTGCAGCAACTGCTTCACTTTTAAGATTTGAAATTAAAGAAGAGCAACGTCACCAAACAGGGGAAGGATGGTTAAGGAATTCATCTCAAAATGAGCATGAATGTATTAATTATCAACATATTCTTATGAATTTTGCAAGATCAGTTCTTGATCAATCTAGTCTGCATAAATTTATTACAATAGTTAATAATCATGCGCTTTCCGCATTTTTTCTATTTCAAGAAAGTTCAAAATGGCATCTGTAAAAGAATTGTGCACTCTCCTTCTTCAAAATGAAGTTGAAATCGATCGCTACATGGCAAATTTTGTTAAAGACAGCGAGTTTTTAACAAAACTGTACGCTTCAAATGACAAGGAACTCTAACTTTTGCGACCCTTAACAGCCTTTAAGCAAAACGATGCAAAATGGGGATTACTATCAAGTTATTGTGGCACTCTTTTGAGGAAACGCCAACGAAGTGGGAAGAGCACACTTCCTCCTCTTCCAATAGCGAGTAAGTGTTCATCAAAACTAAAAATGATTTTATTCATAATAAGTTTTATTAACGTACTTTTTACTTTTCAGAATGCATATCCCTTATAATTGCAACCAATGGAGACCCTCAAGCCTTAAAGTTCTTATTCACCCTGGCATACTAACTAATTTTGATGAGGCTTCTATTTACGACCTTTCATTCATTGCTCACGCAATGAAATTCACAGAAGAGTCTATAGAGGGAAACTACCTGGCAGCTTCTTTAATGGCTTACATTGCATTCAAATACGATGGGCGCAAAAAGAAACCGGAAAAGAAAGAGCCAAAGCCAGAGCCATTTATGGAAGTGGAAAAGGTGTTAGTCAGGAAATTGAGCTGTCGGTGCGATCAACCATGCACGAGTTATTTATCCATGAATTGCTACTTAGTTAAGCATGACTCCAATGGCGCAGGCTTTATCTCCTTAGGTCGTACTCATGGAACCTTTTCTTGTTGTATCATTCAACTGACTCAGAAACAAACAAACCAATGATGCAATGTATTAAGCATAGTATGTCAACTTTGTGCCAGATGTGAAATGTTTTATCATTACCGACAATATCGGTGAAAAAACATTGTAATCATATTGCTGTTTTTGATCAATAAATGTATTAGTGTTGCATTTTTGAGCGGTTATCCTTGTTTTATTGCGCTACGGTAAAACATGTTTTTATTACTGTTGCGTGACTCTCTCACTTAGTTGTCACTTGGGGCCCCTAGTTTTAGAACAATGAGTAAATGGACATTTTCCGCCAAGGTCTACTTAACGTTGTTGGTGTTTTAGAGGAACAGCTTACTTTGACTATCTGAGAACTGTTTTAGGCTTTATTAATTGATATGTATGAAACGTTGTTAATGAATAAATGTAATTACGGTGTCTTTTGATTGAAATTAAACATGAAAAACTTTGCATTTTGAGTAGTTGACTTTGTTCATTGTGTTACTGATGCGTAACTCTTGCACTCAGTGGTCAAACGGGTCCCCTATTTTTAGAACAATGAGTAAGTGGACATTTCCCCCTCTCTTTGTTCTAAAAATAGGGGACCCGTTTGACCACTATTACTACTAAGCGTTCTTCTACTTCTGCATCAAAAGGTATCTTGTTGAACATAATTCCTAAAACGTTAGATGCGCTACGAAGGGGACCTATTAGCGTGTTCACCTGCCATGGTCAAATTGGTAAATACAATTAGTACAAATTACAAAAACTCGCTTTCCGGCCAGTAACTAGCCCTTTTTCAGATATATATTATTATTCCCTTTTATCTAGCTTCAGGAAATCATTAGCAATGGACCTGCCTGTCACGTATTGCTTACATGAAGAGTATTTATTAACGTATTGCTTACATGAAGTATTGTGAGCAGCTTATATATATAGCGAAGTCTTTTGTAAGCACGTGGGATTTTTGTAATTAAAGATGATAAGCTTCGAGTCGAGTGTTCGCCGTTGTTGGAGTTCTTACTGAGTATTATCCCTGCGATACGTTACATGGTGTCAGGAGTAGTGGAAGTGTTTGGTGCCTATATTTTGCTCGTAGTCATGCCGGGCGGCGAGGGAGCGCCGGTGGTCGAAACTCCAACTTCTGTTTTGCAGAATGTACCGTTTCCGTCGAGACTGGAAACCAAAGGAAATCTAGCAAGCAACTGGAAACGCTTTTGTCGTATGTGGACGAATTACGAAGTGGCCTCTCGCCTGATTAAGCAGCCGAAGGAGGAGAGAACGGCGACATTACTCACGTGTTTGGGTCCCGATACTTTAGAAATTGTTGATGGGCTCAGCTTTGCGAGTGAAGAGGAGCGTAAGGATATTGATGTTGTTCTTGAAAAATTAGAAGCGTTTTGCGTCGGCGAGACGAATGAAATTTACGAGCGTTATCAGTTTAACAAGCGTGACCAAGAGTCTGGCGAGTCCGTTGACTCGTATGTAGCAACCCTTCGTACTTTGGCAAAAACATGTAATTACGGTTCGCTTTTGGATAGTCTTATTCGTGACAGGATCGTCGTTGGAATAAGAGACAATGGCACTCGTAAGCGTCTTCTACAGGAGCCAAAACTTACTTTAACCAGATGTATCGACATTTGTAGGTCGAGCGAGGCAACTGCTTTGCAATTACAAGCGATGGGTAATCACGAGGAGCTTAAATTTGTTTCGGATGGAAAGTCGAAATCCAGAGCTTCTGAAGATTCTAAGCTCTCTGAGAAAGCTTGTAGCCCTGTCATTCTGTGTAAATTTTGCGGTAAGCGGCACATGAAAAGAAGAGAGGAATGCCCTGCGTGGGGAAAGAATTGTAACAAATGTGGAGAGAAAAATCATTTTGCTGCGAAGTGTTCTTTGAAGCAGCCGCGTAGGCAGCGTGCTAAGCCCTTCAAGCAGAAAAAGAAGAAACAACAGGTCAATGCCATGAGTGATGATTCTTCGTCAGAGGAATATCTGCTCACTGTAAACTCAGAGTCGGTGGATAGTGTTGAATCCCAGAAGTTGTACGCTAGGATGGTGATTAATGGCCATGATGTTCGGTTTCAACTAGACAGTGGAGCAACAGTCAATATTCTGCCTATAAGAGATTACAAACGAGTTTGCGAAGATCCTGAACTTAATGAGCTGGAAGCCTCTTTGGCAGTTTTGAATATGTACAATGGTACCAAGATACGCCCACTCGGTAAAAAGAGGATTAGTATGCGTAATCCGAAGAACAATAGAAAGTACAACCTTGAGTTTCAGATTGTTGGTGAAGAAAACAAGCCATTGCTTGGAGCATCTGCTATACAAGGAATGCAGCTAATTACAGTAAACACGCAGAACATTCTGGTTGTTGAAGGTTCACAGAGCTCCGAAGGTCTTACCTTGCCTCAAGTTGTTATGCAGTACAAGGATGTCTTTGAGGGAGATGGTATGCTGGAAGACAAACTACATCTTCACGTGGATCAGAACGTAAAACCAGTACAGATGCCTGCTCGCAAACCACCTATTGCCTTGAAGGAGAAATACAAAATGGAGCTTGAGAGATTGGTGCAAAGGGGAATTATAGCAGCGGTTTCAGAACCAACAGAGTGGATTTCATCTACTGTAGTGGTATTAAAACCCAATGGCAAGTTGCGCGTATGTCTCGATCCAAAGCCCCTTAACAAAGCCTTAAAGAGAAACCATTATCCCTTGCCAACTATTGATGATCTACTACTTGAACTGTCTAGGGCACAAGTCTTCTCTGTGGTTGACGTTAAGAATGGATTTTGGCATGTGCCTTTAGATGATGAGAGCAGTAAGCTGACAACCTTTGCTACACCCTGGGGCCGTTTTCGGTGGTTAAGGATGCCTTTTGGTATTTCCCCAGCCCCGGAGGAATTTCAGCGTAGGCTTGACGAGGCAATAGAAGGACTTGATGGAGTCAGAACTGTTGCAGATGACATCATTGTGTTTGGTGTTGGAGACACAAAGGATGCGGCCCTGCGAGACCATGACACTAAGTTCCTGAATTTGTTGGAGCGCTGTCGTCAGAAGCACATCACGTTGAACAAGGACAAGCTCAAGTTCAAACTCCATGAGCTGTCATATGTTGGTCATGTCATTTCAGCTGAGGGGTTGAAACCCGATCCGGCCAAGGTAGAGGCAATACTGGATATGCCGTCACCTTCTGACAAGCAAGGAGTTCGCAGATTTATGGGAATGGTGAATTATTTGCAGAAATTTGCGCCTGGTTTGTCAGAGCATACGAAACCTATCAGGGACTTACTAAAGGAGGATGTTGAATTTGTGTGGGAGGAAAGTGTCCATGGGAAGTGCTTCAAGTGTGTCAAGGCCGTGATAGCTTCTGCACCTGTCCTTAAGTTCTTTGACCCAAGGGAGGAAGTTGTGTTACAATGTGATGCTTCTCAGCACGGTTTGGGTGCATGTCTTATGCAGAATGGGCAACCTGTGGCGTATGCTTCTCGGTCGTTGACATCAGCAGAGTCAAACTATGCACAAATTGAGAAGGAACTCTTGGCTATTCTTTTTGGAGTTGAAAAGTTTGAGAGTTATGTCTATGGTAAGAGGTTCAAAGTAGAGACTGATCATAAGCCACTGGAATCAATACTCAGCAAGAGTTTGTTGAGTGCTCCTAAACGTCTTCAGAGAATGATGCTGCGCTTGCAGAACTTTGATTTTGAAGTGGAGTACAAGAGAGGTGCTCTTCTCCATGTAGCTGATACCCTCAGTAGAGCTTACCTACCCTGTGTGCAGATTAAGGATCCAAGAGAGGAAGTCTGCCTCACATTAGATTCTAGAACTTCTCTAGAAAAGGAAGTGGAAAGTGTTAATGCATTCAGCTTTCTGTCTGTTACACCTCATGGCCTGGCTAGAGTCCGGCAGAGTACAGAGGCAGATGGTGAAATGGCCCTCCTAAAGGCCATAATTCAAGCAGGGTGGCCAGATACCCTAGAGGAAGTCCCATGGCGTGTGAAGGACTATTTTCACTTTAGAGATGAACTCGCAGTGCAAGATGGGTTGATTTTGAAAGGTGAGAGGCTAGTGATTCCTCTGAGTATGAGAGAAGAAGTCAAGCAGAAACTGCATCAGAGCCATCTTGGAATACAGAGTTGTCTCAGAAGAGGTAGAGAGGTTGTTTACTGGCCCAAGATGGGTAAGGACATTGAAGATTTCATTTCCAATTGCAATGTTTGCAAGAGCTATCAACCAAATCAGCAGAAAGAACCGATGATTAGTCATGAGATCCCAACAAGACCGTGGGAGAAAGTAGGCTGTGATCTGTTTGACTTTGAGGACAAACATTATTTGGTTTGTGTGGATTACTACTCTGACTACTTCGAGCTAGACAGAATTTGTGACAAGAAAGGCAAGGAGGTAATCTCTAAGCTGAAGTCTCAGTTTGCTCGACATGGGATACCCGTCCAAGTCTTTAGTGACAATGGTCCACCCTTCAGTTCGAAGGAGTTTCAGAAATTTGCATCAGCCTATGAGTTTGAACACTTAACCAGTTCTCCGCGCTACCCTCAGTCCAACGGGAAGGTAGAGAATGCTGTTAAAATTGCACAAAGTATCATGGTGAAAGCACGAGATGCAGGTTCAGACCCAAATTTGTCACTCTTGGATTACCGGAACACTCCAGCTGAGGGAGTCGGAAGTTCTCCTTCGCAGCGATTGTTTGGTCGGAGGACTAGAACACTGCTGCCAACTTCTTCAAGACTACTTGTTCCAGAAACAGTTCAGGGTGTCCCACACAAGCTGAAAGAGAGAAAGGCTAAACAGACTTACTACTACAACAGGGGTGCCAAAGAGCTGAGTAAATTGGAGCCTGGGGATGTAGTGCATATCAAACCTGACAGAGATTCCAAGAGATGGGCTAAAGCCACTGTGGCCAAGGAGGTCGACATTAGGTCATACCAGGTCCGCACTGAGGATGGCCGGACCTACAGAAGGAACAGGAGACATCTCAGGCTCTCCAGGCAGCCATTCTTCAGAGCCATACCTCCTAAGTCTCCAAGTCAACAAGACCAATCTGTCACTGAGGCTGACCTTCCAAGCTGTCCTGTATCTATTTCTGCCAATATGGAAGTTTCGGGTGGTGCCACTATCATCCAGTCAGAACCAAAACCAAGCAACGAACCTGTTTCCAGATCCAATGATGTCAGTTCAGTTCCTGTTTCTGCCACCTCTACCCCTGCGCCTGCTGTGACAACCACCAGGAGCAGCCGAGTGGTTCGCAGGCCACTAAGATATGACTCTTGATAACAGAACTCTAATCACGTGAACTTTTTTTTTTCCTAGCCGTTTGTTTCTTTGTTCTGTTTTGTTTCCTTTCTTGTTATTGTTATTGCTAGCTAGTCTTTTTGTTTTACTTTTTTTTGTGAAGGGGGGATGTCACGTATTGCTTACATGAAGAGTATTTATTAACGTATTGCTTACATGAAGTATTGTGAGCAGCTTATATATATAGCGAAGTCTTTTGTAAGCACGTGGGATTTTTGTAATTAAAGATGATAAGCTTCGAGTCGAGTGTTCGCCGTTGTTGGAGTTCTTACTGAGTATTATCCCTGCGATACGTTACACTGCCCAGGCATATGACTTTTGGAGCAAAAACTAGATAGGATTTCTAGTTTGTTGCACAGTCACTAGAAAATGGGAAAAGTAAATGTGTTGCGTGTCTAAACACCAATTCAAAGTATTGCATACAAAGAACTCTCCTTCGAAATAGGCTTGTGATTACAAATAAAAAGTTACAAAAAACCAAAACGAAAACGTTGTATGCTAGTAAGGAAGAAAATGAAGAAATTTGCAAGAGCAAGACAAAAATATCCACGCGGATGTATTTGCGGCACGTGATCACTTAGATGTAATGATGGCGTGGCATTGATCTGGGTCTACATTCCAGCAACCTCGTTCCCAGGGTTTTCCTCTACCCGCTCAAAGGAGAGCGGGTAGGAGAGAACCCTAGGAACGAGGTTGATTTTTCAGTTCAATTAGTTACTTCATTTCTTGCCTCTTTTCATTAGAAATATTCAATACAAAACTCAATAGATACCCAGAGGATGCTTTATATACAAGACATGGGTCCAGGTCCTGCAAAAATATTGCACAAGCCAGAGAAAGGTGACACTTAAAAAATGCTGGAGCCGTATGAAAAGGCCGGTGGCTGAGTACGGCAACAAGACACAGGACAATTAGCGAAGAACATCAAAATTATTTGCCTCCAAACACCCATTTGAAAGGTAAACTGCCATCGGAGTATTATCTCAGGTTTACTGGGTAGTTTGTAATGGTAACAGGACTGAGAGGAGTCCAATTCGGTCTGTAATCATACGAGTGATTAACAAAATCGGACGACCGCGTAGCGGGAGTCCGATTTGTTTAATCACGAGTATGATTGCAGACCGAATTGGACGAGACGAAGTTCTGTTACCAATTAATCATAACATTAACAAAATTTGTGATATAATAGGCTATTTTTTAAATCAGAACAAAAGAAATTCGAAATTTTGTTTTGCTAGCAGTGAAAAAAAAAGAGCCATTTAAGCGCGCGCGTGATGGCGTGTACTGTCCAATTACTTAGGCATGACGCGTACTGTCCTATTAAACTGTCCAATTAGGCTGAAATCAGGGCAGTTGATAGCCAATCAGATTTGACAATTTTGTTATAGTTATGATTATAATGGGAAATGGCAGGGTTTTTCAATGGTTTGCTCAGAAAGTGAGCTAAGGTTAGTGGAATTGTTTACATTTCCTGGTTAAACAAAATCTCTTCGAAAGGTAAAATTGGCTCAACTTTCGTGGGGCCGCTCGCCTCAGGAATACCTTTTGCCAAGAAAAAAGTATATTGCGTTCAAAAACAGTTCTTGTACTTGCTAGAATTGAATTTTGAAAGAATTCTACATAATACCGAGTATGTTTTGAGATGTTTGAAAACGGTATACAATTTTTGAAAGTGGGTGTTACTAAACAGAGCAACGCAGTAACGAGTAACGAGAAAATGAGTAACGGGATAAAAATTCAAGAGGTAAAAAAATCCTAATGAAAGAAAAAACATAAACATAGTTGTAATATCCTAATAATGACCTTTACCAATCTCAAAAAATATGTGTATTCCAAAAAGTGCTTAAAACAACGACGTCAAACCCCCCAATCTACCCCTCCCTCCAGCAAAGTCGAAGGTATTTTCGTGCCGAAAAAGTCATCTGGCTACAGCTGTTGTTTGCAATTGAATATGCCTACTGTGATCCAGCAGATAGACCAGACAGAGTGACAAAACGTTCCGTTTATCGTTCACCTTAAAAGGTTATTTCCTACAGCTCAGGATCAGGAAGACTATTTTAAAAGAGCAGAGTTTCTGAACAATTGTCACAAATCATTGAATGTTTACAACTGAACAAAACTGCATATACTGGTAGTTTAACTGCCACGCAGGCTACCCATGTAGTAGCATCACCAACATCGACATCTGCATCAGTAACATTGATTTTCGTATGGTTAGTTAGATCACGCTGTATACGTTGTGCTTATTGAGATCGTGAAGAAAAGAAACAGAAAGTTAGTTTTGTGATGCATTCTTTTTTAGACAGGGTATGGGATTACCCTAAGTTTCAAGGTTTCAGTGTGAACAATTGTGATAACTGATGGATTAATTAAATTTTGTAAGAAGATAAAGGACAGAGCGCAAAAACCGCTGGACATGCGCACTAGAGCTCTTGCCTCTGTTTCTTGTATTCCCACCTTTCGATTTTCAAAATGGCGGAGGACTAATCAGAATCTAACACGTCACTGCGGACGCTGCCAAGCCGCTGTCCTCGCTCTGACAATTTTTCAACATCGTTAAACGGAATCTGTCAGCATTCAGCCATGTCTTGGCGACGCTAGCGAAAAGATCGGACTTAAACAGGTTCTCTAAAGCAGCGATGTTTGTGACCAGCTTTGGAGCCTATTTTGAAGCTTGTTGTTTCGAAGGAGGGCAGGGTTTTTGCGTTTCTTAAGGTGGTCGCTTACTCTTTAAGGTCAGGAAAGAGAAATGTTGGAGGTAAATAGTTTTTGTAAAACATATCAAATATGACTTTTTTTTCGTTTCTATGAAAATTTTTTATAGCTCTTTAAAAGTGGACTATTGTTTCATGACTTAAGAATGACAAGGAAGGCTTGTTCAAGGCGAAGTTGGAAGAACTACAAGTATATTTACGTCATTTACCGCGTTGCTTCGCAATTTTTGTTTCTACTGACAGTGTACGGAATTCGATTTGCAACTGGTTTTCACGAAAATTGAAATCTAGAACTTTGTAATCTCACCTGTAAAAGTGGTTATCTACAGATATTTTTAGTAGTAAAGTTCGGTTGATGTATATTGTGTTTTTTGAGGCGCTAAATATAAATACACCTTGGTGACACTGAATCGTTGTGATTGCTCACGTTGTTTTCTCAGCGAAATGACGGCTACAGTGCAGCTGGAAAAGGCATTCTTCTAGTTTTAAACAGCAGCAAAGGCATTTTTCTTGTGACATTGTTCTAGGAGCCGGTCAAGATTTAGGGAGTATTTGGGAGTGGGGGCTTGGGAAATTTTTTTAGGTTCTACAAAAATGCCATGTAAATCTGTATTTCTGTTACAAATAAAATATATAGAAAAATGTAAATTATTGTGACAACTTAAAATTGGTGGGGGGGGGGGGGAAGTAAAATTATATTACTATGCGATGAAAGGAAGCAGAGGGGGGGGGGGTCCTTCCAAAAACAATTTTAAAAAAGGTTGGAAAAAATCAAAATAAAAAGTCCACAAGAAACTTGAAGGTGGGTGCTTCTAGTTTTAACTTTATTATTATGATCCAGACTATCTTTTAAAACACATTTCATCATCTACCCTCCTCCCTTCCTCCAAATAGAAGTTCACTTTTTCAACCTAAGTTTAATGTTAGACTAAGCCACTGAGGTGGAACAGGAAGTCATTAATACATATAATAACCTTTTCCATTTCACTGGCCACAATAATGATCTGCTGTTTCTCAAACAATGGAAAGGTGCAGTGATCAGCCTTCTCAAGATATGTTGCATGCTCAGTCATTATTTTTAACTCATTTACTCCTGGGAATATTGCAGAAAATTGTTTTTTTGAAGCTAATCAAGCTGTTTTCTGGTCACTGCCTCGCTACAACAAGCCAAAATGCTGTTCGTGAGTTGAGCACTTCCCAGAGCCTTCTGTTCCAGGTGCAAAGTATCAGCTTCCAACATTTGATCATGCTCAGAAAGCAAAATTTCAAGCTAGTTTTTAGGTTTAAAAGTGACACAGCGGTCTTGACATTTATTTTTCGCTTCCTCTCCTCCCATTGATAGGAAATGTTTTAGGAATTAAAGCTTGTTGGATGATAGGATTAGATAGAAGGAAGTGTAAGCGAGTAGTGGAACAAGATTTCAAGGGGAATGGGTTTATAGTTAAGCACTAAATGTTGTGATGGGTTGTTTACAGTAACTGGCATCCCAAACTTGTTGTTTTCCTATCACTTAGGGAATGCAACCAGTGATAAATTCATTAAAAAGTGTAAAAAAATACACAAGTGTGGCTACTGTTTTAAGAGCCCAAAATAATAACTTCACTGGTAGATATTTTCGCTTGTGAAAGTTTTATTGTATTGACCCCGATGACAAACAATAACTAAACCAATGAATTTCTCATGGAGTTGCACCGTTCACCATCTTCCAGTTTTTCTTTTTGTTAGTTCAATAACCACACAGTAGTTCAGTAAGCACACAACAGATCAATAACCATAACAGTAATAAATAATAAATAAATGTGATGAAGGTGACATACAATGATAATGAGATATGACGGGGTTTTTCTTTTTGTTAGTTCAATAACCACACAGCAGTTCAATAAGTACACAACAGATCAATAACCATAACAGTAGTTCAATGACGACACATCAGTTCATTGAGCGCAAACTACATACAACTGCGGGAAGAATAGCCACAAATACGTTAGTTATTTTTTATTAACAACGCATAGCATTAAGTACGTGGTAAATACTCATTTAGCTATGGTACGAGAACTAAATAGATAAATAGCTATGTTACATTGTTATTAAGTTCTAGTGAGCTCACTAATATAGACGAGAACATAGACTGATGTTATTTTAAATAATTTAGTCCGCTCAGAAGGTCTGTCATTCTCATCAGGGGCACAGTTAACAGACCTGGAAAGAGAATCAGCGGCGAAAGGGTAAAGCCAATTCGGTCTGGAGAAAACTTTAACGAAAACCCGAAGAAGCGCGCGTTGGTAAAGCAGATAAAAATAACAGTTAACCGTGGATGAAATCTTGTTTTTTGACTCTCTTTCCGCACGTTTCAAACCGTGGTACCACAGCTGGCCCTACGTGCTTGAGTTGACTACCATCAATCTATGTTTAAAAATAGTTATTTTTACCGTACAAGTCCTGAACTTCCAACTTTCTTGGTCGATTCAAACTTCAAAGGCAGCTGCTCGTTTCCTGACCATATTTCAAAAATCTGCTTTTGATACGATAATGTCTGTGCAAATATAAGAGATCATAACAATTACAGGCGACGCTTCAGAAAGGTACCAACATTTTTCTTTCCAAAAAGGAATTAGAAATATAGTTTCAAATGCGTCTAACTCACCGCAGCTTAAATAAAAACAACTGGTAAGATGACTCCACTTTGTTTTCTTCACCAGTCTCGACCCAGAGCTCTTCTGCGCATGTAGAGGAGAGAGATCAAGAGCTCTGGGGAACCCTGGAGGCAAGATTGTCTCTGATTGGTTTCAGCCATGGGGGGCAAGCAGCGAGGTCTGGAACCGAGTTTACATGATCGCCCCAGTTAAGAAATTTGGCCGAGTAAGACTGAGTACCATTTTCCTTCAAAACAAATATGGCGGAGAGTGCAGACATGGAAGGACGATGAGTTTTGGCTCGGTTTTAAGTTTTGCCGCGTCCAAACATCAAGAATAGGTTTTCAATAATATTTTTAATGGAATTTTTGGACATCAGGAGGCGTGATGTATGAACAGTTCATGGGTGACTTCACTTATCGTGATTCGGCATCTCGGGAAGTTCAGTTTAATATTTTTAAGCTTCGTGAATTTTCGAGCAACCAGCCTAGTCTCCATCTCTTATATTTTTCCACCTACAGTAGTATTAAGAACTCTCTTCCTTATCCTAAACATATGCTGCGAACTCACTCTATTAGTATGAGTCTTGCAACGCTGTTCGTAAGTTTGTTTCTAAACCGGGAGCCACAACAAATATTTATGGACAAAAATACAGAATGCTGGGCCAATTTAGTAAAAGCCAGGGTAAATTTTCCAGTCACTTTGCTTCACATATACTGGGTCTGTCAGTATAAGCTATTTTTTAATATCAGAGGGCTGGGAGCTTTTTACTGAACCTTCACTGGAATATCATTGGAGTGATAATAAATGTCCAACAGCAATACTGTATTTAGTAGTTGTGTACTAGATAAGTGACTTCGGTTTCAAGTATTTCCTTGAAGTTGTTTGTACAAAAATTACCCTGTTATTCTTAATTTTACTTGAAATGGTTATAATGGGTTAGTGTGGGGACAAGAGGCTTATCCAGTTGATAGTAAGAGTGAATACATCAGAGAGGAGTATGCATTGAGAAAATCCGTCAAAGGACTGAAGTACAAGAAACAAACAAAAGAAAATTAAATGTTTTGCAAAGTTTATAAAGAGAGCAGAAGGAGCTTGAAAAATTTACAACTCCAATTGTTTTTGTAAAATTGATTTTTTGTGAACCATCAAAAGAAGTTATTGCACCTTTAGCCCAATCCCTTCAGCAGTTTTTTCTCGTTCTTTTTGGCTTAGATGGGCATGTGCTGCCCATCTAGGCTGGTGACTATTTCACCCTTTAGAGTTTTGAACAGGGTGTCTGTTTGGGCTGTGAAGGTTGATGAAGAGCAGTCTATCGTTACATTTTTGGTACCACCATTTGTTCCCCAAGTTTTTTCCCTGTTTCTAAGTTTAAAAGCTAAGTTAATTCTGTATGCCATATGAAATGAATTAGAATTATAAAATAAGGTCTCTTGGCTTAAAAAGGGTAGGGAAATAAACAATGTGTCCTACTACCAATACTCTCTTTGAGTGTAAGCCCAGAGAGGTGATCTCACATGTTAATACCTTTTGCCACTTGTTGTAACATCAAAGTCAGTGAATGTTTATGGTCTCTGAAAAATGGTTTTGCCTGCCTCAACACAAGTCTCTAACTGTTATTGTTGACTCCAAATAAATATATTATCTTCATAATATGATTTTGCATTTTTTCCAAGGCATCCTATGGTGTTTTTCATATCCAATTACAAGGCAATTTTTAAGTTGAGAGGGTTTGACTACATTTATATACAGACACAAACTAACCTGGCAGGTTGATTTCCAAAGGTGTAAAAAATTACATGCAACTGTATGGCAAAAACTGATCCCAGTGGCCAAAGGAAAGGCAAAAATAGAAATGTCACCATTTTCCTGACCATAATCTTGTTTCAAGGGGCAGTGTAGTTTTTGGAATTTATCATTTTTTCCCTCTTTGTTTGCAGCAAAAAACACTTGAATGAGGACTCAAACTGAAGGCAGTGTAATAGCTGCTGTCATGAAAAGAGAATTCCAAACACAAAAAATAATTACCCTTTCATTTGCGTAAGATTCATTTGATAGAAACTACGGTAAAGTTTAAATTAAAACACACGAAGAACGAAACTTATTAATAAACATATCAACATGTGCAAAATCAAGAGAGAATGATCTCTTAGCAAAATTTATTTACCTTCTAGTACATAAAAAACTACATGAACTACGAGATTTGACCATGCCACTCAATCATCCGACGCAACTCTGCCAGGATAAGTTCACAACCAAGGATGTAAAATTAAGAATCTCAATCATCATTTCTTCTCGCAGTCTTAAATGTGTAGTAAAACCGTAAACAACTCTGACAACTCTTCTACTCGACCACAGCCGCCGCACTTTTTTCAGTTTCGCAAAGAATTACTTTTAGGCCTTTCACCTGAAAATATAAACTCTTCTACATACGTGTTGGAGGGTCGGCCTTCCTTTTAGTCTTGTGGGTCTTCTAAACAGAAACACATTTTAAGCAAAAGGTCGGACATCGAGGAACATGTTCACTGGCTTCGTTCTTAGCGTAGTAAACCGCATGTAATGACAAACGCAAGACCAGAAGAAAGGAAAACGTAAGCTCCACATTCCCGTGGAAAAAAATTGGTAACAGCAAAGAAAGCAAAGACCAACTGGACCAAAAGCGAACTCACTTCACACCGTTGGAATCGCTGCGAAGACGAACTTGTTGTTATTCCCAACCGGTTACGCGCATGCTCGCTACAGTTCTCGGATGATTGACAGATTTCTTAACTGGGGCGATCATGGAAAGCCGAAAAGCGGCAAGATCAAAGGCCGTTGCTTGCCCCCCCCCCCCCCCCCCCCTGGTTTCAGCAAAAAACAATAAAAGTGTTTCTGATTGGTCTATTCAAGTTTGCACGAGGGCGGTTGAACGTGCGACATGTCTGGCGTGTGAGCGGGTTTTTCCCTAGACATGTTGAAGTAAACACGGCCGGCCGATTCTTGAAAACAACATTTGAACGACTAATTAGGCAGAATTACTGGATTTTCCAATTTTCAAATAAAATAGCTTAGCTACATATCGAAAATTGAACAGTGAACCAGAAAAAGAATTGAATGCAAAAAAATAAAATAAAAACACACCGACATCTTTGCCAGCTATAAGTTAAGAAGCATGACATTGCCGGTTTTTCTTCGACTTCAACGTTATCGTGTTAACACGATCGAAGAATCAGAGTATGATTGAAAACTTCAGCTTCTTGTCGTAAATTGCCCAAAAACAGACTTGCAAGAAAAAAAAACAGAAAAAGTAAAAGTGATACGTGTACAATGCGACTAGATATTTATAGTTCTCTTCTTTTCCCACGATATCACATTTCAAAGCTGCTTCGCTGAAGTGTTAATGTTCATGAACAAACATAAATAAAAGGACGCTAAATTCATATTTTGGAAAGTTTTATTGGAATTTCCATACGTTTATTTTAACAAGCCATTCGGGTTTCACTTACCGCCTCGTGAAGTAGTCCACAGAATTATTAATCAACTGCCAAGCATACGCAAACTATCTGTGATTGGGAACGTTTAACGGTATTTTCTCAGCAGCTACCACAAAAGCCTTGGATACCTGAAAATTCTTCACGGCCGTCAACTGAATTTCTTCAGTTTTAATACCGAAGCAACACAACACTTCGCGATGAAGCAGATATAAAAGAAGCAAAAAGTTTGGGTTGCAATTGGATCAAAGAGCATGCACTGTGAGGCCCAAATAGCCAGATTTTGGCTACTCCGGGGCAGAGTTTCCCAGAGCTTACGGGCGCATTCCCAAACCCGTAAGCACTGGGGTCAAGAATGTTTCTTCACTCGATGGCTTACGTCATTTCATATCATGCGCAATTTCTTCAAATGTTAACCGGCAACCGCGGTGAACTTTCGCGCATTTTGAAGGAGTTACGTCATAGTAATCCGGCCTGGTGTACATCTCAATAATACAAGTCATTGGTCCATCATTACACAAAAGGAGAAAAGTATTAATTTTATCCCAATGAAATAGAGCAACTCTGCAATAAGAACGATCCTGGCGTGAATGAAGACATACTGTTCCATTCCATTTACAGCAATGAAAAATAATTTCCATCAATCAAGAAATCTAATCTGAAGAGAATTAGGGTAGTTGCCCTTCTATACAACCTCATCTCTTTTTATGGTTTCTGTTTCCTACAACAAAAGAAGTAATAAAATGATTATGGTAGATGTACAGTTTGGTTTATGAGAAATTATCTTATTATTTATTATACTTTGAAGAAAAGAAAAAGAAAAATCTACAGGGACAGAACAAATAAAAATTAGTAACTGCAATTAATAAACAGCAAAAGAAATGAGCTTCATACATGTAAACAATCATCCACATGCTAAAACATTATTTGTAGCATGCTGTAAAATGTCTATCAAACACCAATAGCAGGTTATCATCATGACAAACAAATAACTTCAAGAGTTTGGATTTCTCACCTGTTTGCCTGTGTCGAGGACGATGATGATGACCTCGATATGAAACTTTTGGATCTCTGCAACTCGAATGTGAATCCGAATTAAAAGGAGGCGAAGTGGGACGCTTTAATTTGAAATCAAAGCTATGAAAGCTGTTCGACCACACGAAGTTCATTCATGAAATAAGGCGATTCTGGCCAGCCAAACGCATTTTCAAAGTATGGACGATCAAAGCTGAAAGCCTTTGGGTATAATCAATAGCAAGTTCCCTTCTGTAGCTGTTCCCGTGAGCAAAGGATGTAATATTTCAGCTTTCAGCAAACTGACATCAGATGCTCGAATTTGTAATACCGTATAAACACTCGATGTTTACATATACGGTGGACATCGCAAACGGCGCTTTCAGTAACCTCACGCACAGAGTTTTGAAGGCAATTAAACAGTAGGTTTCATAAGTTTCATTTAAGGTTTCTTGCTAAATTGATTATTTCTTTCTCTATCAATTGCAAGTCGATCCTAGGCATTCTTGGTACGAACAGCAGTCTTGTAGGTCCTTGTAGTTTCGCATCCCTCCCTCACGCTCAGCCGCCATTCGATCTTCAATTTTCACGGGTTTTGCGCAGGCGCAGTTACGCAAAACAGGCCAAATTACGTCATTATCCACTAGCCAATCAGCGGTTTTTGCGCTCTGTCCCGAAGAGATCAATTGTGAAAAATGGCTTATTCAGCTATTTCATCAAGCTGTTCTTTCTGCGATATTAAGTCGCACTTAGCCAGCTGTCACTTGTCTAAGTGTAGCAAAGTCAATGATTTTAGCGAGAGTAAGTATTTGAGGTTTTGTAGGTATTCGGAACTGAAATGACAATCTGCCCCAGGCACAGACCAGGGGGGGGAAGCTACTTCCCATACATTCTCATATTAATGAAATCCAAACGATGTTCTCACAACTTGCAAAGCGATCAGCAAGGGTCTTGCCAGCGGATTTGTGTACTGATCATGCGCATTACGTCCAAAATCCATAGATCAACGGTCTTGAGAGAAAACAAAAACATGGCGGTCGAAGGCGGGACTGTTTCTCACTATTATATTTTGGTAATTCGCAAATTTATTGATTTGATGTCGCTTTTCAGACATATTTGTGGTTTTCTTTTTCTGTTAAACAATTTCCCTCTGCAGAGTTTGATATATGCAACATATAGCTCCGTACTGATAAGAACCGCCGAAGAGTTGAGCTATCGAGCAGTGTTTTGCAGCAAACCTTAGAAAAGTTAAAGTCGCTTCAAGGTACAGAGCTTTCAGTAGTAGTTGTGATTTGTTTATTAGGATCGTTTTGAATTTTAACATTGGATTTAAAAATACTCCATAAAATGATGGCGGTCGGTCGCAGTTGTATTTGCTCCGCTTCAATTTTATTTTTATTTTTGTTCTGTTGTCTAAGTCGTTCGTTGTGTCATCCGAGTACGTTCCTTTTTGGTTTTTGTCGTGTTTTAAACGATGGTGAAGTTGCGATGAACATTGATGAAATGGATTTGTACCTTGCAATTTGCTCGTCATGGATGAAATCGACCCGCCATCTTGGATTACAATCCTCAACAAAGACGAGCCGCTACTTTACTTCGCGAATACCTTACACACCAAACTCTATTTCTACTTTCAATGTTACTCGACTTCGGCTGGCAACCAGCGGTGACATCAATCCTAACCCTGGTCCTTCTATTACATCGTTTACAACAAATCGCTTTCGGTAGCGCCATGAATTGCAACGACGTCGTAACCCTTGTAACCTCGTGCAAATCAAGTGTGAATCTGATCTTCATCTTAGGGGGTGTTTACATGAGAAAACTCGCACCGGCGCGAGTTTCATACCGACATAACTTTTTGATTTCGTATCGCGTTTACATGATGACTGGGTTATTTCACATATGATCTCGTTATTTGAAGGTACACTTCATGTTGATAAAATGCACGTATGATTCAAAATCGCGAACATTAGACCGATTTGACACTGAAACGGGTGGTCCTTTCGTGTTTACATGATACCGTTGCGAGATTTCGTACTGGAGTGAAATTCTCGCCCCGGTGCGACAACCGGAGTGAACTCACGCCGGGGCGACTCGCGCCGGCATGACTTTTTGTGGTGGTATCATGTAAACAAATGTAGAGCCATGAGAGGGAACCGGAGTGAACTCGTCGCCGCGCGAAAGTCGCCCCGGTGTCATGTAAACACCCCCTTAGAACATCGACAACTAATCTGAATATGTCAGGATTGGAAGTCAAGAGTGGAATTACCGACATGGTTTGGCCTATCAATACTGTGGAAAGTCGAAGAACTTTTCCTTCTTAAGTTAAAAATTTGCATACTGCTGCTAACAAGAATAATCTTGTGCAGATTTGCATTACTTCGAACAGGAAACCTGTTATCTCCAACAAATCTACTTTATCGGCTCCGAAGTGGTGTTTGTTTGGCCTCCTGAATTGTAGATCAGTCCGCAATAAGTATCTCTCTATCGAGGACTATGTTGTGGACAAGGATTTTGATATTTTTGCTATTACCGAGACCTGGCTCAACACTGGGGATTATGATAATTTCGTAATCGGAAGTCTTACCCCAAATGGCTATCGCTTTTTACACTCTGCTCGTGATGGAAGAGGTGGTGGCGTCGGATTGCTTTTCAAAAGTTCGTTGCCAGTTAAGCAGACATCAAAGGTCTATCTGGACACCTTCATTTCCTTTGAAGCCATCGAAAGTGCATGAAGTTAAGGTTTTTTCGCAATCTGTTTCCATCCTTCTTGTCTATCGTCCTCCACCGTCATCTGGAAACAATCTTTCTACTGAGCTTTTTATGAATGAATTTTCGTCGCTTTTAGAATCCTATATCACTAAAACTGGTTCACTTGTAATCGCTGGTGATTTTAATTTTCATATTGATGATACAACTGATACTGCGGCGGCTAATTTCCTGAGCTTATTGGAGTCATTTGATTTACAACAATATGTTCGTAGTTGCCCCCACAGAGCTGGACATACTTTGGATCTGGTCATCACTCGTGATGCTGAATATATTTAAAATGGTATTTCAGTTGATGATTCCTCTGAGATATCGGATCATTACACTGTTTGTGCTGATCTTCGTTTTGTTAAGCCTAATTGGGAAAGGAAGCGTATTTGTGGGCGGAAATTAAAGGCCATCAACTTGGAGCATTTTCGACAAGATGTTGCATTGTCTCCTCTTTTGTCTGAAGCATCCAATGATTTACTTACACTGCTTCACTTGTATAATTCGGAGTTATCTACTGTTTTGGATAAGCATGCGCCATTAAAATCGCGCATTGTTACTATACGTCCCGCTGCTCCATGGTTTAGTGAGGAGATTAAACTGGAGAGAAGAGTTCGTCGCCGACTGGAAAGGAGATGGCGTAGGACTAGATTGCCCGAAGATCGTCTGCGTTTTATTGAACAAAATCGTATTTTCAATGAGCTATTACTCTCTGTCCGCTCACAATATTACACCAAGCTTATTGATGATAATTGCCTTAATCAGAGGAAACTGTTTGGCATTGTCGGTAAGTTGTTACATCGGAGTCCTGCACCGCAGTATCCATCTTGCTCTTCCGTGGTGGATCTTGCAAATAAATTCATTGGCTTTTTTGGTGAGAAGATTATTACTATTCGACATGAACTGGAATCGAACCCTAAGCAGGGAACTTATTTATTTAATGAAGTGACGGTAGCAACAACTAGACTCCATCATTTGAGCTGTCCTTCATATTCGACCTTACTTCAGATTGTGCACCCTTTGGCGTCAAAGTCTTGTGAACTTGACCCTGTCCCCTCTAGAATACTCCTTGGTTGTCTTGATCTCCTTTGCCCTGTGATCTGGAAAATTGTTAAGCTGTCTTTAGAGACCTCTGTCATGCCCACTGAACTTAAACAAGCTGTAATTCGTCCTTTGTTGAAAAAGCCGAGTCTTGATTATCAGGAATTTAAGAACTTTCGGCCGATCTCTAACCTCACCTTCTTGTCCAAAGTCATTGAGAAGGTAGTGGCTTTGCAGCTTGTTGACTACATTGACAACAATGGTCTGTGTGAAGTCTTTCAATCTGCCTACCGTGCTCACCACAGCACCGAAACGGCTCTTCTCAGAGTCTACAATGACATTGCTATGTCCATTGACGATCAAAAATCTGTTGTTTTAGTTCTACTGGACCTGTCTGCTGCTTTTGACACAGTTGATCATTCTCTTCTCCTTGCTAGACTATCTACCCGTTTTGGCATATGTGACCAGGTACTGGACTGGTTTCGTTCATATCGATCTGATCGCACTCAGTATGTCAGAATCCAAGATGTCTCTTCTGATGTGCATGCCTTACCTTATGGTGTACCTCAGGGTTCCGTGTTGGGCCCCTTACTGTATTCTTTGTACTCATGGTCTATCTTATCACTTTTATGCTGATGATACACAGCTATATTTATCTTTTGAAACGTCATCGCCTGAAGATTTGTCAACATGTACATCTGCTCTTGAAGATTGTGTTAATGATATTAACCTTTGGATGTTAAATAACAAGCTGAAGCTGAACAGTGGGAAGACTGAAATTATAATTTTTTCATCTTCCTATCGCACACGTCCTGCGTTAAAAAACCTGGTGATTGCCTCTGACACTGTTGACTGTTCAACTACTGCTAAAAATATTGGGGTTATTTTTAATAACTCTCTATCGATGTTGCCGCACTTTACTGCTGTTTGTAAGTCTTCGTTTTTTCATTTACGCAATATTTTTAAGATTCGCAAGTTTCTCTCTCACGATACATGTAAAACTCTAATTCCTGCATTTGTTACTGCAAGGATCGACTATTGTAACTCATTGCTCTACGGTCAGCCTAAATGTATCTTGAAACGTTTACAGAGTGTCCTAAATAGTGCTGCTAGGCTTATTCACCTTACTAGTAGATATGAGCATGTTACGCCGTTGCTTATTCAACTTCATTGGCTACCAATTGAACAAAGGATAACTTTCAAAATTGCAGTAATTACATTTAAGGCGCTTCATGGTGCTGCACCTAGCTATATCACTGATCTCATCAAGCCTTATACACCTGGTAGACTTCTTTGATCCTCCAATCAACTTTTACTTTCTACGTCTAAATTTAATCTTAAAACTTATGGTGGCCGGTCTTTTACTATTGCTGCACCTTCTGTTTGGAATGCACTTCCATTCGAACTTAGATCTTGTAATTCCCTTTCTTCTTTTAAATCTAAGCTCAAGACTTGGCTTTTTAAAATTGGTTATGATGTTGTAGTATAGAATGATGATGTTTTTATAGGATGACAATCATGTAGTTTTGTAGTTTTGTAGGTTTAGGATTTTGTTGTTATTTTTATTATGTAAAGCGCCTTTGACCATTGGGAATTTTTATAGGATGACAATGTACTTTTGTAGTTTTGTAGGTTTAGGTTTTTGTTGTTATTTTTATTATGTAAAGCGCTTTTGGACCATTGGGAATTAGCGCTCTATAAATATTGTATATTATTATTATTATATTATTTAAGGTGTTGACTGATCGTAATAAATTAAACAAAGTGAAATGTTATGAAGTCTGAATGTTTATTCAGTTATGATATGTAGAGCTGTAAGCTCATATTTATATAGCTCTCTGAATATACTTGCTTCCGATAAAATTGACACTTTCTCCAGTAATTTTTTATCAGCATCAAGTTATCCTTGCCCAGCAAAAACGATGTAACCTATAAATCAATCGAGCGCGTTGTTGTTGGTTAAGATGTAACGCGGTTGCGTTTTCGGTCAGTATAAAACATGGACTGCGGACTGGGTATAAAATACGGACTAGGTATAAAACGCGGACTACGGACTGAGTATAAAACACGGACTAGGTAAAAAGGGCGAGCTACGAACTATGTATATAAAAATTAACAGCCTTAGAAAGGTAAAAATTAAGAGAAACGGAAAGCGGGCTTGCATAAAACAGTAGTTCCAGCTCCTTGCCTCACACAAAAACATCCCGTAAGCCGGTCACGCAGTCTATATATTCTCCTCATGTGGAGAAGGAAAGCATACTGCTCGGGCAAGAAAGGTTATGCCGCTATTCAAGGCAACTGAAATTAAACTCTGAACGAATCAGAGAAGCACCGAATAAAAGGAATAGTATTGGTGTTAGCCGAGTCAGAGTAAAATTCCTAAAGATACCTCTATTCCTTCAAATAAATCCTTGGGAATATGAGGAAATGAAAAACTCAGACAAGAAGGTCAATATAGGGGCATTCCACGAGGTAAAAAGCAGTATTTAGGCGGGAGGGATTACTCACCTATACGTGAATAATAACCGAAATGAATCATCCAACCCAACGTTATATTCTACGCGATGATTAGGATGACATGATTTACACCCTGCTCCGGAACCCCGGGAGGGGGTACTGCTAGGAATTTTTTGGTGGAGTTACGCCCCCTGGTTCTCTAAATCCTTACGCTGTTTCAGAATAAAAAATGTCATTTTCCACACCCGTTTTCAGACCTGGCCTAATTTAGCCTGTCCCAGGCTCTCAAATAAAGAGGAGACTACCCAGTTTCCTCTCGTTGTATTTTCGCACTTTCTCAATTTAGCGGACCCAACTATCTCGGAGCCTGGAACAGGCTTGGCCTAATTAGGCAGAAATTATGTCATCGTTATAAATTTATAGATTAGAGCGCAACAGTAGATCATTCTCTCTAGAGCGCAAACAAAAAAATTCTTAAATCTAGAATTGAAAACGATAAATACATTCGCACATGTACGCTCCCGTAGTTTCCTCGAAAACCATACCCGATTCCAAATCAAAATAGGCAAAGTGTTTTCAGACCACCAAAACGGCCCATATACCCTACCCTTTAGGGCGGCAAATGCGTATATGGCTTATATAAGAGAGTACCCCCCGGGTCCTGCCTCCTTTCATGGTTGTTAGAGACCTAGACCATGTCTAAAACGGGTTAAGGTGGCTGAACACAGTTTCACGGGCGGTCAGCGGTGACTCGCGTGACCGCGCGTGTTTTAAATTAGACAAACAAACATGGCGGCGCAAAAAGCAAAGGTACACAGAAGACGATTTCTCAAAAAGTACTCATTAAAAGTTTGTGATATTTGGCAGAATTTTTACTTTTATAGTATTTTAAATAATGAGAACTTTAAAATGGAAGTTGAACAGACGATTTTTGTGACACATTTAATAATTACAGTACAATCATATTAATGGTTATATATGTCTAAAAACCCGTCTGTTAAAATTTGGTCAAATAAGTTTCAAATGGTTATGATTAATTATAGTAAGGTTGGTGCAAGTTAATAGGAAAATCTAATGAGCGAATTTTATGTGAACTGGACAAAAGTGGAATTTTAGGGTTGTATTCAATCGTTCATGTTGCCATGGAAACTACAAAATCGTCAAATTTTACCCGTCAGTCAAAAGCTTTCATCAGTATATTATTCACTTGCCAAGTTTCAGCTTGTGAGCTGCAACCTTTCTCTTGCCATGATTTGGCAAAGGACATGTACTCAGAAACTGCCAAAACTGTGTTCAGCCACCTTAAGAAGATAGCGTTTTTGTCAGGCTCTTGATTCAAGGAACCTCCACCAAGAATTTCTATTTTATACCCAGTCCGTATTTTCCAGTCCGCGTTTTATACCTAGTCCGTATTTTATACCCAGTCCGCAGTCCGCAGTCCATGTTTTATACTGACTGGTTGCGTTTTAGTTCCCCCCGCAATTTCAGTACCGAAAGACAAATACGATATGCAAGAAAAACAAAGATGCATGATATTATTTTTTCAATTTTTTAAGCATTTCTGATTCCCTCTGCCGGTTCTCTTCTTGCTTCTAAAAAGTCTAAAATATTTACTGTGGGAAAATACTGCAATTATCCGCTTACCATCACTTTAATAGGGTGACCGCTTTGCAAGTTGTGAGAACATCGTTTCTCGGTCCCAGACCTCGTCTCTTCCCCCCCTGGCACAGACACTAAATAGCCTGTGTACAGACCCCCCTCCCCTCAGGAAAAAAGGGGCCCCTTCTCTGAGGGGGGTTGGAGTGGTGTGTACACAGGCTAACACTAAAATGACAATCTGCCTAAGGCACAGACACCTACTTGGCAGGCTTTTGCGAGCGCCAAGGTCTTGTTAATAGGCTCGATTGGAAGCCGCTGTTCTGAAAAATGAGCCCCCAACGGACCGGAAGACGGCCGAAATCGAGCCTAAGGTCTTGTCAATACCCCGGTCATACTCTGGATCATACTGGCAAAATAACTACTGTGGCAGGAAGAAATGTCGTGAATTTCCAGATAGCCATCGAAATAAGTCAAAGTTTTGTCCCACCACGTAAGTATCATTCTTTTTCCTTCTTCATGCAAAACATTTTCTAAACGTACAGTGATATTCTAATTTCTCTATTCCACATTTTATCTTGCGATGTTTTCTGATGTTCGTTTCCTGTTTATTTGAGCTTGCAAAGATAGTTTATTTATTTCTATTTTTTGACAGCCGTGAATCTTGCCCTAATCAATTCTTACCTTTAAAATACTATACATAAAGGTTAATCCGTGTGTTGTAAAACAAGAGCATTATAAAGTTAATGGGAAAAAAAGAAAGAAATGTCTACACGGAGTCAGGATTCAACCTCTTCCCCAGGGCTTTCCCGCCCCTGCCGTTTTCTAAGAGGAATGTCCTGGCGACGAGGCTAGGAGTGATTAGGGTCGAGGTGTCGTTCACGTGACTGTATGAAAAGTATTTCATTCTTGTAATAAAAATATTTCTTTGAACTTAAACATGTCTTTAGTTTTGCAAAAATTAGTGAGACTTAAAAGTACCAGAATATTCAGTTCAACTTTATATAGCCGATTTGCTCCTCCTGTACATGTTGCAAACAACTTGAAAAAACTTGACGGCAAAGGGTCGAGAAGAGTACGATGAACAGTCAGCAACCATGTCCACACCTTTGCCGGAGAGGTTTATTGGACAAGATTTCTCTGTTTTTCATGTTTTGATAAAAACAATTTCTCCAGATTCCTTTTTTTTTGGTATTTGTACCCTCTTGAACAATGTACCATCCATACTCTCTCCCCCCTGTTCCATCTACTTTTACAAGCATTTGTACTTAAAGGGGTGGAATTTCTCCTGTGTATATTAATTTCTGAAAAATTAAGTCCTTCTACTTTTTCCTTAAATTCTTGAACTTACTTCTTTTTTGTTTAAGAACCAGGGTCCTAAAGTGGTTTAGGGCTCCGGGGCTCCGGACAAAAATAAACAGGGCTCCAGGGCTCCAGGGCTCCCGAGAAATTGATCAAGGGCTCCAAAAACAAATCCAAAAGCAAATCCTAGACTTGAGAAAATACAGCTTTTTCTATTTTTTAAACGCTGATTTTATGTGTTTCTTCACTCTACTCGTGTTTGACAGTTATCTAGAGTTATTTATCAATCATGATCAATGGATACGCTTATATAATATTTGACACAGTGAACATACCACGATCCAAAAGTTTGAAAAGTTTTTCTTCGTCGTGGCATTTTCGCCAGTAGTTTCAAGTGAAAAAAAAATCATGTCGATTGCAGAGGAAGAAAGAGAAGGTGAAGGATCCAATGAGCCTACGTTGATCCGCTATATGGGTTTTTCCATTGTCTAGGTAGGACAAAAGCTTAAAAACCTCAATCAAGCAGTACATATCTCAGTAATGTGGAGTTTAAACCTGTATAAATGATGCAGTTAAAAAGTGTGGATTGCAGCGCACGCTCAAAATAGCATCAGTACAATGAAAAGAACTCGAATGTTAGTTAGCCTCAGTCTAGTTTACTGGTTTTTTACTATCTTCTTTCCGACTCCCAGCAAACAACAAAAAAAGCACGTTATGACGCTATCTGTGTGTAAGAATGTTCGAATTTTAATTTTTGGTCTACGGTCTCCGCAGCAAACGTTTTGAGGGCTCCAGGCTCTACAGTAAAATAATATTAGGGCTCCGGGCTCCAAGGAAAAACAATTAGGGCTCACGGGCTCCGGGCACTCCCACTCCCCCCCCCCCCCCCCCCCCGTTTGGGACCCTGAAGAACCACCAAAGACGCTGCTAAGGCTTCAATAAGCGCACTCGGCATTTTCTATTCTTCACATAGTGAAATGCCCACCCTTTCATATACATGAAGCCTGGAAAAGATAGCCCATCATAGGGAGTTCCCCCCACCCCCAGGCCAAGTCCGTGCTCACCTATTGCCAGCCCACGTTGGACTCTAGGCCCGTTTGAGTCAATACCTAAAGCTAGTCCTAAGCGTAAACAATAAGGCAATGGACGAAATAACCAATGTGATGAGCTTGAATATAAGTTGAACTTGACCATAGAGGTCTGGTGCAAGAAGACGAGGAGTTCGAAAGGCAAAAGCTTGTTACAAAAATCGCTGAGAATTGAGACCACAAGACCCTCAGTCAGAAGCTTTCAACCTATGCGTATTTCAAAATCAACATAGTCAGTTCAACGTGGTAATGCTAAAAAAATCTTGTGTCGCTTTGAAATACCATTCAAATCCAGGGAAAGAAAAGGAGACCTAATTGACAAACTTTCGTCTTTCATACAAGAGTGCAAGTGCTTTTCTCCATCTACTCAGGATTGAACACAGGGATCCTTAATTTAGTGTGATTAACAGCCGGCAAAAACTTTTGGGATTATCGTAAACAAAAACTATGCCTTTTTCTGCATGCCAAATTCCTAATTTTTACTGAAACGTTTTTTGCAAATTGGCGATAAACACAATGCCCTGTTAATACCACCCTAAAGTTTATAGGGTAGCCTATAGTTAGCTAGGGATCTAGGAAATGTGTATGTTGCCTAAAGGACTTTGCAGGTGTGGTCTTGTGGTATCGCACTGGTATTCCTGAAGTTGTTTCTGAGCTATTTCCAAAATATTAATTGTTAATTCTGTAATTGAAAATATTGTGCTACTGCTCGTGAATAAGACCAAGTGACTACTTCGTACCTATTTGTCATGGTTACCATCGGCTGTCATAACCCTATCCTAGTGGCAGCAGGGGATACTGACTCAGTTAAAACGGTCATAGAATGAATAAATACAACAGCACGGTATTTCCCACCCAGTAGAGAATCGGAATAAACTGTGATTAAATTGTATGATTATCAATAACTATGACTTCAAAAAAGATATAATAACATATAAGAACTCATCGATACACGGCCCCTCTGGGGGAATGCGTGACGGGCCATAGCAATCAAAATATTTTAATTCGAGTAAACATATCGTCTTTTGCTGCTTCTTCCTCGTAAAAGAAACCGACCTAAGGGGATTCTAAGTCGTATATCTTTCGTGTTTTTCCGTGGAAAGAAGAGATATTTTTCCCTTAAAAATGTGAAATACAAGGGTTATATTTTCTATCAATTTGTTGAAACGACGCAGCTAAGGCTAATTTGGATACGGAGAATGAAGTCACGTTCATCGTCGACAAGAGAAAAACCCTAGAAAAAGCGATTACCAAGTTTTCTCCACAAGTTTTCAAAAGTCCAACATTTAAAGGGTCTAATGAAATTTGGCGATAATTAGAAACGTTAAAGCTTTGGAAATTAGTCGATGAGATGCGGACCGTTACAATTCCAGCTTTGTTGTCAAAATGGCGAATTTTGGAACATTAACGGAACTTAATACAGCACGCAAAGAAGAGTGCCCACAAATTTTATTGCATTAAGAAGCAGACTGGTCTTAGTACTTCTGATTTATCATAGACTAGAGTCTGGGTCAGGTGCCACTGTTGCGAAATTACCGTCCAACTCTAGTTATGCAAATTACTTTTCCTGCTGATCAAATTAAAGGTCATTTTAAAAAAATCATATCTCAGCCAACTTTCCACAGAATGCAACCATTAAACCTTGAAACTATTAACGAGAGTTAAAACTTTTGTGTGTAAAATAATCTGCTTATTCGGCCTTGTTCGGCCAGCTTATTCGGCCTTTAGAGCCCTAAAGTTTCACCAAAATTGCACCACTTTCGATGGCAAACTGGCTAGTTTTAGGTGACCTAGAAAATCTTCCTGTAAAATATAGAAAAAATTGAGTTGGTCAAAATAAATGTGATATTTCTTCATGGGATAGGATAAGTATCTTCCACTGAAAAAATCAGGGCAATCTGTGATAGACCGAAATTTGCCTTATCGGTTATTTCGCGGACAGCCTCTTAAAACTGGATGCAGCGTTCAAAATTAGGTATGTGAAAGGGGTACCATTTGTTACTAGAGGGTATACAAAAGGGGTACCTTTTTTGTCTAAAACGGTACGTACAAAGGGTAAGGGGTTAGTCGCTGGGGCGGAGCCTCATAAAAAATTCAGTGACTAGTACATTTCAGTGTGAGTATTGTCAAAGTTTTACATTCAAAAGATGCGATAAATTCAAACTAAAATGTACTAGTCATGGAGGTATGTATTGTCCGCATTAATTTGCCAAAATTAGCATAACGTCAAAACAGTGAATGTTGTAACGCAGATTTTTGGCCGATTCGTAGGATAGGTTTGCCTTGAAATTTCAAAATGTTGCAGTGAATCAATCTTAATGAAAGTTTCAGACATTTTTATATACATTATGATGATTATGTGAAGAGATTTTAAAAAAATTCGTTCGAGTCGTTTCGGAGATATTCAAGAAAGCGCTAAAATTCCAAATTCTGAATGAAGTTGCACTTATACAGGTGGTGAGAAAACGGGTTAGTTTTCAAGATCGCAAGGACGAAAGTACACCAAAATTTCCTAGCATCAAAATATGATATGAAGCAGCATTCTGACGCTACTTAAGAATAATTTGAGTCATTTATAACGACTTTATTAAATAATCTATCACGGCTATTGAAAATTTAAGGTTTGAAATATATTTTCGTTTTAGTCGAATTCAAACATACAGAATTTTTTACTTCTTACGGAGATTGTTTGCAAAACACCAAACTTTAAGTTCCTAGTGTTGGATTAGCAGGTCTAGATCACACAAAATTTGGCTTTTATCAGTTTCAAAGTTTTTTGTATATTGTTGTCATAGTAATATCGATTATACTTAAAACTACATTTTCACAAATTTCAATCCATGGCCAGTTACTGGTGAAAATTTTATAGCGATCGGACAAGGAAAAAACCACTTTTAAGGCGATTGAAAAATATCGGTATGGCCTCTGAAAAACTGTATCGAAACACCTCAAATACATGCTGAAAGATAACGTAGATCGAAGCAGCCTGGCCCCGGTTGCTCGAAAGATGGTTAACTCTTAACCAGTGGTTAAACGGGCTAACCGATGGTTAAAAATTAACCGTAGGTTAGATTCGGTTGCTCAAACGCTGGTTAGTGTTAACCGTAGGTTAAATTTCTTCTAACTAAGCGTTAAATTTAACGTACCTCGCTACGAGTGTTAACTTGTTAACCATCAGTTAAAATGACGTGCGCTGCAAAATCAGCAAAACAACATGGTGGTTGATTTGCTTTTTCGCTTCATTTTGTTAGTGGTTGTTAATCTCGGAAATGTTTACTGTTGCTGAATCGTAAATGATTCTCCTCAAGTAAACGCCGAGAATCGCAAGCTGCAAGAGACTTCCCAATGTTTTGCGAGACACTTGTCGGCCATATGTTCTTCAAATGCGACGGAATGAGTTAAAGTACGGCTTTTACTGTCAAAAACATGCTTGTTTTTCTCGAATTTATCTTTCAATTCTTGATAAATAAAGCTCTACTGGCTTCAAATAGCGTGGACCCGCAGAATTTCATTGGCAAAAGAATTAAAGACAATAAATTTCCATATTCGTCTGTTGCTGGCTTTCGTGGCGCAATAGGCAATGGATCAAGTTAACGTGTCGGAGGTCCGGGGTTCAATACTTGCCTTAGGTAATTTCTTTTTCTTTTTTTTTGGTCCTTTTGTTTTTGGTTCTTTTGTTTTTGTTTTATTTTTGACAGACTTAAAATATACCGGTAGACTAATTACAGATTCATTTTCACATTTCATTTCTAAAGTACAGTAACTAATAATTAAAACTTGTCAAACCTGTTCGGAGATGGTTAAAGTCTGGCATATTTTATTTAACCATTGGTTAGCTAACAAAGGATTATGCATCAGTCAATTCCACCTGCGCCCAGCCCCCCCCCGGGCTAACCCCCGGGAATTAGCCTTTTTTTTCTCATGGATGGCAAATTCCCGGGGGCTGGAGCACTTAAGCTGTCAAATGCCCGGCGGTGGGGACGAAAGTAGAGGGCGAATGCCCCGCCCCCGGGATCGTTTTAATCCCAGTTTTCATTTTCGTGCGCTGCAATAGATCGCAAAGTTGTTCTAGCAAAGAAATGAAGCGTGTTTTGAGGCCCAATTCACGTTTTCTGGAGTTCGAAGGTCGCAAAATGACTTGAATGAGTTGGCAGCAGTTGCAAACCGATGATGAAAAACCATACAGGCACAAAAACACCGCTAAAATTGTGGCCTGATGTGAAACGCGTAAATATTTCTAACACAGACGTCTTTAATTATACATATTGTAGTCCTTGATTTCAAATTTGCAAGTTTTAATATTTCCAAAAGCCGGAATTTTATTAATTACCATATAGAATGAATCAAATGCGGCCTGTTGCGAAAAACGCGACAATTCATTCACGCTCTCGCTATTTGCTTTGAAATTATGGCTTTTTAGATTACAGTACACATTGAAATTATAAAAAACATATCTTTAAAAACGTCGACAAGTTTTTCTAGCCCTTGCTGGACAAGCCAATCCGCCACAAACTGCTGATCTTTATCTCGGAAATTCTCCATGTTGACCACGTTTTAAAGTTAACAACGTGCGTGTCAAAAGCCCGGGGGTGCCCCCGGGGTTGGCCAATGCCCGGCCCCCGGGTCGCGCTAAATTAGCTAAAGCCCCTCCCCCGGGACTGGGCGCAGGTGGAATTGACTGATGCATTAGCGTCAGCTTAACAGACCTTCGAGCAACGGGAATTTAACCAACAGTTAGTTAACCCACGGTTAGCTAATTTAAACAGCCGTTACCAACTAACATATGGTTAAATTAACCATCTTTCGAGCAACCGGGGCCAGGTGTATTTCCTCGACAGTAATAGTGTGACAGTGGAGCTCCTTCCTAGCTGTAGCGTTTTTTCAAGCACAAATTAAAACATGTTGGCGAGGAGGTAAACTGTAAGTCTAATAATACTATATTTACAAACCTATGATGAGAAGAAGTGCGAATTGTATTATTTGAAAAGATCAGATGGATCAGGTTATTTTTAAAATACATCAATAAAAGGAAACTTTAAACATATTAACGTGCAATGTGCCAGGAATATCAACCATACCTTGCTCTTAAAGATATCAGTTGTTTCAGAGCAAATGGCTGTGCTATGGTTTTATTTCATTATAACCATGGTTTAAATTTTGTTTTCCTTTGTTTGGGGGTACGGTAATATGAACTTTGTGATTATGAGTTCAAAACAAATAGAATAAATTTCAAACTCAGGATAAAAGTGAACCACAACTGAGCTGCAATATTAAGTGTTGCAAGTATACATGGGGAAGTACTTT
This sequence comes from Porites divaricata, assembly GCA_038088405.1. Lineage (NCBI taxonomy): Eukaryota > Metazoa > Cnidaria > Anthozoa > Scleractinia > Poritidae > Porites > Porites divaricata. The sequence continues at coordinate 32,940,818 of JBBMOI010000003.1, forward strand.
GGTTGGAAGGTTCTTTCTAAAGGCTAGCTGTTAAAATATGCGTGGGAAGCTCTCTGAGTGCTTTTTTTCTTCTAGGGGGACTCCTTCAATGTTTTTGCAGAGGGGAGCTCCGCTTCTCTTCTTCTTTTGTGGAGAAAAATATTTCAAGCTCAGTGTAAAACTGAATGTGTCAAGCTGCTTAATTAGCTTGATTCTGTAATATTGCAGTGCACCTACCATCAAGCATCACATCATCAATTTTGCAAAGGTTGGCAGCTTATTAGGAGGTGGTTGATAAGCCTTCAAGCAAGCTGTCTGTAGTTTTGGAAATAAAGAGTTCAAGGTCTCACACAGGGAGGCAAAAAGATTGGAGTGCCAATATGTTTTTCAGTAAACACGCAACTGTATGTGGATAGTAGCCACATTACACTTACTCAGTGTTTCATGTAAAATAATACAACAGATCTTGGTACCCATTTTCCCTGATTTTATTTCCCCTCCAGGGGGCATAATTTCTTTTAACATATCCGGGTTTTCAAAAAAGGGGCAGGAAGCTTTTAAATGAATCAAAATTCATTTAATGAAGCACAGTATCAAAGAATTTAAAGAGAAGAATCAGACTAGAGTAACAGTAACCCAGAGGGGAGGAGGGGGGGCTCACTGAAGTTTTATACGAAGAAGCTCCACCCCAGGGACCAACCCCTTACTCTTTGTATGTACCGTTTTAGACAGAAAAGGTACCCCTTTTGTATACCCTCTAGTAACAAATGGTACCCCTTTCACATACCTCATTTTGAACGCTGCATCCAGTTTTAACTGCTGTAAATACACCATCTTTACAATATGAATAAATCACTAAAACAGGTTTTCTTGTCTCTCACATCCATAAAATGCGTCTGTGACTGATCTCATTTTGGTCCTTCAACTGAGTGAAATGACAGATGTCCCTTTCATATACTTCAGCTGTAAAAGTCCCCTTCCCTTTCATACATACATACATACGTACATACTTTATTGCAAGTCCCTAAAGAGGGCTTTTCAGTTACAAAGTTACTAATCAACTAATCAACTAAAATAGCTAAATAAATTACCAAACACATAAGATAATAAATATAAGTTTAAAAAAGTGAAATACAATAGATCATTCACTATTTACAAATTCATAGATTGATCAGAGAAAAGTAGGTTAACAATTTTTTTCCTAAAAACTTTGACAGAATCTGAAAAATTAACATTGTCTCTTAGATTATTCCAGAGCTTAGCACCGCGGTAGGTGAAGGACCGCTGACCAGTGGTTAGGCGGCACCTTGGAATGTTAAGTTGATCACATTGTCTAGTATTTCTAGTGTGAGTTTGTGAACGCAGAGTAAATTTCTCGATTAGGTAGTCAGGCACAAGTTTATTAATACATTTGTACATCATCACTGCATCGTTCAAGTAAATTCAGTCATTAACAGGCAGCCCATTTAGTGATTTGATAGCTTGTGAGATAAGATCAAACTTTTTGAGGCCAAGAACAACACAGGCGGCATCATATACCTGAAGCCTGAAAAAGGTACCCCTTTTGAGGGGGAGCCTTTCTATTTAGGCCATTATAGTACCCCCTCCTCCTGCACCGAGAACAGCACTTGATACAGTGACATTGTATGGTATGAATTGCACCAAACGTTTCGTGCCCATGAAGAGGTACTTTGATTATTTTACGACAATTTTCATTTTTCTTCAAAAGAAAGGGAGGGGTTTGGAATCTCATTCTTAGGGGGTGGGGGTGAGGATCTGCAGTGAGTGAGAATCTTTCATTCAATGCAATCCAGTGGTTTTGATTCAGGAAAGGGTCATCAGGGGTATTTCACAGAAAGACAAATGGCCACTGTACGACTTTGAACTTTACTGATTAGGGTTAGGAAAATGAGTGAATTAGGTTCCATTAGGGTCATTATACTGGTCTATACTGGGCAAACTGACCTGAAACAAATTGTTAACAAACAAAATAATAAAATGATATTATTTTATTTTCGTGGATCAGTGAAACACTTCAATATCGTGAATCCTTGCAGTGTAGTAGATCTAATAATATTAAAAGCAGAACCAGACTGTTAAAGTAGTCTTAGTAATTATGTGATGACATGGTCAATAACATTTTTCAAAGCAGTCATCGCAATCAAAGGAAATAGGAGAAGTCGGCACGCAAGCTACCTGTAGTCCATGAGCCAAGACATCTTAAATTGTTTCTGAGGGGGGTGGGGGACGGTTTTTTATTTTGGCACGAATACATGTTTAAGGCTTACAACAAAAAATACTTCAAAAAGTGCTGATTCAATATGGAGAAAACTGGCGAAAAGTTTATTGTAAGTAAAGTGCTGTACTCGTTTTGTCTAAATCTCAATAGGGTGTTACCATGGTAACTGTTACAGACACTATTTTTTTTAACACCAAAGCATTATTAGCATCGTTATTTTTGTAAGCTATTTACTTTTTATGAACTATAAAGAATTTCACAGGCTTTAAAGCTCATTAATGTTCCCGCAAGTCAACCAGTTCATTTGTTTGACAATTGTTGTAATTCTTTTAATAGCAAATAATAATAAAATAAAAACTTAAAATAGATTTGAGACTAATGGACTGACCAAAATTTGTAAAGTGTTTTCTTCTATTATTTTTTAAATGAAAGAAAAGCCGGCACATTTTAATAATAGTCCAGTGTCCGCTATTTCATGAAAGTTTCATTCCAGATTGTATACCCCATGATGCAATTCAAACTTATTATCCTTGAGCGGCCATCTTGGAAAATGGTGTGCAGACAAAATGGTAAGAGAATGGTGTTTTTATACAGATCTTCCCCTTAATTTCGATTCGTAGTTGTGCAAGATAAACTCAAGTAACGTCTGTAAGTTTCTGTATAATATATTTTGTTTTTTAAAAGCTTAAATTCCCACAAAACAGTACTAGGATAATTGTAAGTAGTCTGTCAGATTTTGTTCTCACTACAGCGCCGATACTGAAGTTTTTGGCTTGGAAACGGTCAAATCCAACGTAGAAGTTATGTGTTCAATACGTTTTGCTTGTGTTAAGGAAATAAGGTATTTTGCTTCTTTTCTCTAGTGGCATTTGAAGAGTTTCAGAAAACAAGCTAGTGTATACAAGGATATGGCAGAAATTGCGCCAGTAAGTTGTACTACAAAGCGCTCAATGTCCAGCTCGGTACAGAAACCTAACTGGAATAGGTGCCTTTGTCATGTAAAAGAAAATGTTCAAGGTCAATTAACATCATTTACTAGTAAAAGCTGGGAAAAGTTTCAAAGGTGCTCGACTCGGAGAAGGGATGCAATCTGGTTGACAATGAAGGACTACTGGAACGAGGGACCGAAAGGGGGATATCACCGGCAATGCTACCAATAATACACAGACATAAACAAAGTGCCTAAGGAGGAACAAAGTCATTGCAATACCAGAGAGGATCGAGATGGAGAGTCTCTTGGGCAGTCCAGTGACATTGAGCCTTCGTTTAAGAGGGTCTGTAGGTCACAAATTCAAACATTTGACATTGATAAATGTGCAATTTGTCAGAAGGACAAAGTCATGAAAGCCTACGGCAAAGGAGCAAGAACAAGAGAACCAATTACACTAAACATCAGTGAATTTGGTAGTGCCATTTTGATAAAAGTAGCCCGGATTCGGAATGACAGCCCCACATTGATGGACGAGACACTATAGCTATGGAGATCAAGTATCATCGATCGTGCTACAAAAATTATGCCCACTGGCTAAGTTAGAAGAACAGAATTGTCAACAAGAAGATCCCGGAACTGAGGTTTATGACAGAGCATTTGGTAAACTCAAAGAATTTGTTGAAAAAGAAGTCATTGCTGCGGCAAAAGCCATTCCGATGTCAACCCTTATTGAAAAAATACACTTCCTTCCTTACAGAAGAAGGAGTAGATGTAGTGACGTACAGGTCCACTAAGCTGAAGAACCGGCTTACGCGTTTTTTTGGAGAACGACTGTCCTTTCATCGACCATCGAACCAAAACCAATCAGAACTAGTCTATGGTTCGCACGTCAAAACAGGAGAGGTGGTAGAAACTGTGTTCAAGAGTACCACGTCTGTTGATGAAGAGCAAATGGCAAACAATGACAGTGATCCGGATTTAAGCGGTCAGCGGTCAGCGATGATGATGGCCGCGTTTCTTTGAAGCTGGATAGTTTTGCGTTATTTGTTGCCTTTTGTGTCTTTAAACGCCTTAGTTTTCTTCGTGCAAGAGTTTCTGTGTAAGAGTTCCTGTTGTCTTTATTTGAATATGTCAAAGAAAGGAAAGTAGCAAGACGTGACTGACGATACTTTTGAATGGTATGTGAAGGACTGCCTGGAAACGATTCGACAGGATGTCGAAACCATAAGGAACAATCAAACAAAATTCAAAGAAGACTTAAAACCTTTCGAACAAAAACTCGAAAGAACTACAGAGTCGTTTAATCTAAAGTTCGATACTCTAAACGGCGAAGTCCATGTGGCCATGACCAGAGTTGATAAATTGGAGGAGGAGGTCAGCAAGCTCGCTACTAATGTCAACTAAGCGTACGAAAGGCTTTCATCATTGGAACGTTACTCAAGAGATTTCAATCGACGATTTTACAACATTCCCGAGGACTCAAATGAGAACTGTATTGAAAAATTGAAGACCACACTATCCAACGATTTGGGGATCAAACCCGTGATAGAGAACGCGCATAGGACTAGGGGACCCAGGACTGGCGCTTCAAATGACCCGAGACCTGTCATTGCCAAGTTTCTTTATCGTCCGGAACGTCTTCAGGTAATCCAGAATAAGAGAAGTCTAAAGAATGGTGTGAGAATATCTGACGACTTAATTTGGGAGGACCGACAAAAAAAGAAGAAGTTAAAAGAAATCATGAAACAAGCGTATGAGGAGGGAAAGAAACCCCGTTTTCACCACAGTCATTTGTATATTGATGGGGTTCTATATAAACGTGGCTAGACTTTGAACATTACTTGTATGTATCGTTTGTGATAAATTTTATGTAAATGGCTCGAAACGAAAATGATCCTGACTTGAATTTACAATCTTTCAATGACCACGGGATTTTTACTATCGATGAATTGAATGAATTATTCCCCGTTGTCAAGCCATACTTTTCTGCGTTACACTTAAATATTAGAAGTTTAAATCAACACTTTGCTGATTTATGTAACTTATTAGATTCTACTCCTTTTACTTTTGATTTTATTGGATGCTCGGAGACTTGGCTCTCACCTCATAGTTATTCAGATTGTTTTTCAATCCCAGGTTGTCTTTATAAATGATAATCGTACTTATTCGTCTGGCGGCGGAGTAGGATTGTATGTAAAATCTGATCGCAACTTTCATTTACGGGATGACTTGAAAATAGATATTATAGAAAATGTGTGGATAGAAACACAAGACTTAATTATTGGTGTTATATATAAACCGCCTAGTTTATCTAATCGTGATTTCTTACATAAGCTTGGGGAAAATTTGCATACACTTTACCTCTCCAAGAAGAAATGTTTGATTATGGGTGACGATAATATCAACACGCTTAAACAAAGTAACATATCAAAAGAATACCTAAATTTGGTACGCTCTGAAGGCTTCAGTCCTTTAATATTTGAGGCAACTCGGGTTACTGAATCTAACCAGACTTGTATTGATCATATTCATACCAATGTTTCGTTACCATCTACGAGTGGAAGCATTGCCGTGGAAATAGCTGATCACCTTTCAGTTTTTACTATTTTGTACAATTTAGATCAAACCCCTTTCCCAGACAAGCTTGAATATAGAGTCTTTAAAAGATTCGACAGTGGGCTATTCAAGACGGCATTAAGTCAGGTAGATTGGTCTCCAGTTTTTATTACTAGCGATGTCAATGAGTGTTTAACTAGATTCCTTCACATTTTCAATCGGATAAGTAACCAAGATGCCCCGTTGAAATCAACTAAGGTGAAAAATTGTACTCTCAAACCATGGATAACTCCAGGTCTGAAAAAGTCAATGAAGGTGAGTGACAAACTGTACAAAAAATGGTTAACAACACGAAATATACTGTTTTTGAACAAATACAAGATTTATCGTAATAAAATAGTCTCCATAAATAAATATTATTAACAAAAGGCGCCCCTCTTCTCATATTGACAAACTCCAAATTGATGACAAAGAATATTTACAACCAAATTCTATTTCTAATGTTATGAAGAAATATTTCTGCAACATACCTACTCGACTTGCCTCTAAACTGCCCAAATCAAATCGTTTTTTTGGCTCTTTTTTAAAATCGACAGGATATAAATTTTGTTTTACACTAATGCATGAAATAGAAGTTTTTCTAATTCTTGATAATCTTGATGGTAAAAAGTCGTTTGGTGTGGATAAACTTCACCCTTATTTGGCCTCAGTCGGAGCATTTCAAATTTTTCGTCCTATAACGTATATAATTAATCTGTCCATCAAGCAAAGAACTTTTCCTGATAATCTAAAAATCGCTAAAGTGATTCCTATCTTTAAACAGGGATCCCGTTCACTGTGCGATAATTATAGACCAATATCAGTTCTTCCAGTATTAAGTAAAGTTTTAAGCCAGGCAGTACCACTGTGGACTGTCTTGTTGATCTCATTGAAGAAATCTCTACGTGTCTAGATCAAGGAGATTATGCTGTATCAATATTTTTAGATTTGAGTAAAGCATTCGATACCGTCAATCATTCTATTGTATTATCAAAGCTATTGTCCTATGGCATTCAAAAACCTCATATCGACTGGTTCAAATCGTATCTTAATAAAAGAAAGCAGAGAGTTTTTGTAAATGGTAACATTTCTGACATCATGTCAATTACTTCTGGTGTACCCCAAGGATCAATTTTAGGACCATTGTTATTCTTGATATATATAAATGACTTTACTCAATCTTCTGATTTTTTCTCCATGAGACTATTTGCAGACGATACCTCTTTAACAGCTTCAGCTAAAAATATAGATGAACTCTTATTTGAGATAAATAAAGAACTACCTAATATTTATGACTGGCTATGTGCAAATAAATTAACCTTAAATCTAAGAAAAACTAAACATCTTATCTTTCACCCTCGTCAGAAAGTAGATTATAACTTATTATTTCCGCTATCGATAGCTGGACAATGCTTAGAGCAAGTATCCAAAATTGAATACTTAGGTATCTATATTGACAGCCACCTATCCTGGCATGACCATATCGACTATGTGTGTGATAGAGTCAGCAAGAGTATTAATATTATGACAAAGATAAAAAGTTATCTAGGTAATCAATGCTACTATTCTCTTGTTTACCCACATCTCATATATGGTAGCTTATTGAGGGGAAATAATTATGATAATCCATTATCACAGCTCATACGTCTGCAAAATAAAGCAGTTAGGATAATGAATGACGTTCCTTTACGAGATCATATCACTCCTCATTATGTTCATCTAGGTCTATTAAATTTCGTGATATTGTTAAAATGTACAATTGTTTGTTTTTATATGACTATGTCTCTGATAATAAGCCGTGTAATTTTCCATTATTACTTGTATCTGAGCAACATGATTATTTTACACGAAGTGCATCTGCCCAGCAATTACAGATTCCCCACTCAAGAATTAATATTCGAAAGTTCTGCCCCAACGATCTCCCCCTTCATATTCGCAAACAATAATCAAAAATCCTGTTCAAAAAGGCACTTAAAATATATTATCTTGCTCAGTATTGACTTGTGTGTGTGTGTGTGTGAGTGTTTGTGTTTTTTGTGAAAAACAAAACTACAAAAGAATAAAGTCAATTAATCTTGTTAAAGGGCCATGATTAGTTCACTATAATGTGCCCTTCTCCATTCTAATTTTCTTCTTTTATTTTTTATTTTATTTTTATTTTTTTAATTTTTTTTATTTCAATCTCTATCAACACTTACACAAACAAAAACAAAAAATAATAATAATGATAATAATAGTAATAAAATAAAATTACAAGAACACTTTACAATGAATTACAGTAAATTATTACGTATTACAGGGTTGCTACTTACTGGTTAAATATAGATATAGCTAGCCTACAAACTTCTTCTCAATTAAAGGTTTCCATTTATTATAATAATATTCAGGTGAATTAACGCTTACTGCAATTTGTTTTTCTATCTCAGCTTTGTTTACCATTATAGTTAGATAAACATTTAATAACAAAGGCTCTTCTGTGATACTGCAGCAGTAGAGATAATATTTCGCAAGTAGTAAGAGATGATTAGTTAACTTATTGAGGTGGTTGTTACCAATAATACCGTACAAGATATTGATGGTTGATAATTCTAGCCTTACTGAGACGTGAGACTTGTATCAATACAGGAAAGCTTCCCAGAACTCTGAGACAAATTGACACGAGACAAGCATGTGTTTAAGATCTTGTTTTGTCTTCAAGCAGAGATAACAGAGATCGCTATTGGCGATATTATCTCTGAACAATTTTTCCTTAGTGAAAACTATGTCGTGTAAAATCTTGTATTGGAACATAATTAGCTTTGTTTCTTTCGTGCTAGAGAAAGCCAAATTAAAGTAATCGTTTATGCGGTCTGGTGGTAACCCACTATCAATAAGGCGTTGTGTGGCTGTAGGTACCTCAAATATGTGATTAACAAAAATCTTAAGTATAGCCTTAGTTGTTAATGCCTTCAAGCTCTGACCTTGCTATGAAAGTTGTTCTTGTTGTGCGTTCGTTTGTTTGATAGATTTTTTATATTCATTTGGAATAGCGTTTGTTACTCCGTAATACGTCCAAAAATTTGTATTTATTTGGTAGCGGGTTTTAAATTCTTCGTAAGTAATGAAATCAAGATTATGATCTAGAAGGTTTTCTATAGTGGAAACTCCTCTACTAAACCAGGTTCGAAAGAAGATTGTATTCTTATCGATTTTGATATCTCTGTTGTTCCATATGATCATGTTTTTTTATATCTGACTTAGTATTATCTTGCATATCCTTAAACTCAAACCATTATTGCAGTGTTCTTGTATAAAAGAGCGGTAACTCCTTAATGCTGATATCTTTGCTGCTGCAGTAGCACTTAGAGAGGAAGGAAAAACCTCCCAAGTGTGAAGTGGCTTTATTAGGAATAACCGTCCATGCTGAATTCTCATTCAGTCTAAAACGCTTTATCCAAATGCATTTTAAGGCTTTGTTCATTAAGGAAAAATCAATCATGTTCAATCCCCCATTCTCGCGTTCGCCAATAATCGTGTTCCTCTTTATTTTGGCTATTTTGTTGTCCCAGATAAAGTTAAAGGGGATCTTGTTTACCTGGTCACAGAATTTCTCAGGGACTGGAAGAACAGACGCAATGAAAATAAGTTTTGAGAGGCCTAGAGATTTTACGATATTTATTTTTCCAAGTAGAGTTAATTTTAGTCTCTTCCAGTTATTCAGTGTGTTTTCCAAAGCATCTAATTTGTCATAAAAATTCTTTTGCAGTTCGAAAAATGTACTCCTAATACAAAGACAGATTCCTTTGGCCACTTGAAGTTGAAAGGGGTATCTTCTCTATTCTTCCATTTTCCGAGCCATATAGCTTCTGACTTCGTGGGGTTGATTTTAAGCCCTGAACATCTTTCAAATTTTTCCAGAAACTGCAACAATACGTTCATCTATTCTTGATTCCTCAGAAAAACCGTTGTGTCATCCGCATACTGCGTTAATTTAATTTCACAGGAACCCACTACGATGCCTTCGATTTTAGGATTTTGTATTATTGCAAGTGCTAGTATTTCGATACCTAAAACAAAAAGCAATTATTATGTGCACGTAGTTTAAGCAACTATTGTATTATTGAATACAATTACTGTATTACTGTACAATTAATGTATTATTATTTTAAAACTAATGTATTAAAGGATGGAGTAAAAAAAATTATAAAAAAAATTTAACAAATGCACATTCTTGTGCATTTGTTAAATTTTTTTTATAATTTTTATTTAAATTTTTTTTTTTTTTTTGACTTAAGCCGTCAAGTTTACCATACGGCTAAAACAATACAAAAGTTAGTGGCCAACATGAAACCAACAATGCCATGGCCACCATCATCAAAAGATCTAGAGTGTGAGATTGAGATAGTACCTGATCTGCTCTACAATATGATGGCATGGATTCTATCAACAAAGTCCGAATATTCTGTTGAAAGAGTTTCAGACTTCTCACCGGAGGTCCATCGCCTCGCCCTCTCTCTTTCTCAGGATTTGATACATTCTGCCACTCGAGGACTCATAAAAACGCCAAAACATGTAGTCCTTCCGATGACTGTAAAGAGCCTGACAGGGAACGTTGAACTGATAACCATTCTTAACAGATTTGGACATGGTTTATCATACTCCCAAGTAGAGGAAGTGGAGACAGCTCTGGCAGAAATGCAGATTGCAAAGCAACAGAATGGGGTCTTTATACCAAGTGTCTGCTACCCTAATGTACCAGGCGTTTTCTGCTGGGATAACAACGACCTACAAGAGGAAACCTTGTCAGGTAAATTGTACTCCAAATTGAAAGTAAACCGCTCATACACTTTGTTTCTGGCGTATGAGAAAAAGGTTTCCAATTTGTAACTAGAAAAACTATGAAAAGTGGTCTTTCTTGTGGATTTTAGTAAATAGTTTCCGTTCTGGACCAATTGGTTAGGTAGGTTAAAATATCGACCAACAGCCAGGATTTGTAGTATTCATTTAAGTCCTTTTATTGTTGATTAAGGCACGTTTTGCCATTAATATTTCCTCTGTTATTTGCTCTGCAGGTAAGGGAACGACTCACTACACTAATGGCATTGTTATTCAACGCAAACCTCTTAGCTGTGCTCTACCACTTGAAACTTCCAATAACCAGAATCTCTCCCCAAAACGTTCTATTTCCTGCATCCCTACTGACGTAATTCCATATCATTCTGGACCTAGACAGGGGCCTGATACGCTCCAAATTGACCTCACCACTATTAAGCAAGCCTCCCCGGAAATTGCAGCTTATGCACGGGTCATCGACTTTGGCTAGATAACTCTGCAGAATGCCGATCAAAGACAAGCTATTTTCATTGGAAGACAATCCAAGTCAGGTTATACCAGCGTGGTCGGGCTTCAACATCAAACTACGCGAGGATAGTGTCCCACGTGAATGTTCAGTTGCCTATTGCCAAGTTATTGAAGCCAGTCCCACAGAATTTCCCACAGTGTATACAATGTTGCAAAGATCTTTACAAATGGCTGACCAGCTCGGGCAACATGATGTTATTGTTGTTTTCGATCAAGCGATCTACGCAAAAGCACTTGAAGTACTATGGCAGAACAACGACCAGTTTCAGCGATTGGTTGTCCGGATTGGCTCTTTTCATACCATCTGTGCCTTCCTTGCAGCTATTGGTAAGCGATTCGGAGATGCGGGCCTTGCAGATGTTTTGGTTGAAAGTGGTATTGTGGCCTCAGGATCTGGGGTTATTGAAGGTCGTCATTACAACCGAGCTGTACGTACACATAAGGTACACATAGCTTGATTATGTCTTTATAGAGCCGAGTGGATAATATCTTGATGATTCCAACAAGATCATAACTTCACTTTCACCTTTTTTAATCTATGCTACACAAATAAAATAAACAAATTTTTTGAACCTTTTGTTATTTTAGATTGTGTTTGAAGCAATGCACCGACTACAGTGGATGGGTTTTAAGTCATGGCTGCAACGCAGTGGTCACTGTGCCAACCGCATGATCCTTGTTGGTGCCATAGAGGATCTCCGCAAAGAATTTAGCACAGAGGAATTTAACAGGCTTCTATCCATGCCCGATTTCCGAGAAATTTTCGATCTTTACAAGGAATACTGTAAAGAAGACAATGGTCCGCTAAAGGTGTTTTGGAATAGCTACCTGGAGATGGTGGAGGTGCTGATGAATTTCGTAAGAGCAACCAGGGAAGGGAACTGGGCCATGCATCTTGAAGGCATCAAGGAGATGCTACCATGGTTCTTTGCCTGCAACCATACTAATTATGCTCGTTACCTTCGAGTGTACTTAGCCCACATGATGTTGCTGCCGAAAACTCACCCAGAGGCAAATACCCTCTTGTTAAATGGTGATTTTGGAGTCGAACAACATCCCATGGATTTTCACAGATACCGGTAGATCAAACAATTGAACAGACACTAAACAGAAGCACTAAAACAAAGGGGGGGATTGTTGGGTTCAGCCTAAGGAAAGGTGCTGTACAGCGATGGATGATTACAGCTCACTCCCGTGCTGCTTTCGTAGACAAGGGTCGGAAGATGACAACAAATGTTCAAGAAAGCCAACGCAGACTGCACAAGGAGGCAAGCTCAGCTCGCATGAAAAGAGATGAGGATGACGTAAAGAAAGTTTTCGAAGTTATCAGCAACTGCCGCAACCCGTTTGAGCCATCTGAGAAACTTCTTAGCCCTAACTCTGGGTATGTTGCCAGTGAAAGCATGAAGGCCGACCTGCTCCTGAAGAAGGGCGCGACAGCTTTGATGGCTTTCGTAGAAGAAAGACTGGTGACAAATTCAACAGGTTTCTTTCAAACACTCCCCAGACTAAAGCTAGGAAGTTTCCGTGATGCACAGAAGAAGACCTCTGTAGCAGGAGGAGACAGGAACTTCATAATCAGAGCAGACAGGAACTTATTTGCCCGCCTTCTAGTCATAGGACAGAGTCGCCAGATGGATCTCAAGGACTTGCTGAGTCAAGAGCTTGGTCCGCTTCCATGGTCGTTGGTCTGATGGTTCATTAGCCAAGACAAAGAAAGCAATTCTTTCCAAGCTACTCGAAAATGGAGTAGAATGCCTGCCGACTTTACCTGATCTGACAACAGCAATCATCATTGACGCCATGGCGATGCTGCAGACGCTAGTAAGAATACCTGATAGATTTTCTGAGCTGGCAGACATGGTGATGACCAGAATTCTGATAGAGGCTGGAGAGGCCGCAAGAATCGACTTTGTAGGAGTTCAATATCCAGCTAACTCAATTAAAAACACCGAGAGGAACAAGCGAGGCAGAGGTGGTGAGACAGTCATCAACATTACCAATGGTCAACAGTTCTGCCCTCGTCAATGGAGGAAGTTCATGGCAAATGGACCTAACAAAACCGGTCTCCTAAACTTCCTTGCCCGTGAGTGGTCAGAGAATGCAGTCTACGCTGATAAAATCAAAGAACACACTCTCTTTATCACTCACGGTGGCAAATGCACCAAACTCTCCGCCTCTGACGGTACAATTACTGCATGCACAGTTTTGGAACTTTGCAGCAATCAAGAGGAAGCTGATACCAGGATGCTCCTCCATGCAAATCATGCTTCTCAAAATGGATATCAGCACATTGCTATAAAGTCATCTGATACAGATGTAGAAGTTCTAGCTTGCTATTACCAAGCCGTCATTGCTGCTGACATAACACTGATCAGCGGCACTAAAAGCAGATCTCGCATGGTGAGTATCCGACAAGTATGTGAAAAGCTTGGCCGAGAGATATGTGAAGCACTTCCAAGCCTACATGCGATAACCGGTTGTGATAGTGTCAGTGCTTTTGCTACCAAAGGAAAGAAGAAAGCACTCGATATTGTGCAGTTGAATCCAGCTCTGAGGCAAATTGTCGGTAGTATTGGTGAGAGGCTCCCTCCTAATGACGAAGATTTAAAGAAGATGGAACGATTTGTATGTGCCTTGTACAATGACCCTAGATGCAACGATGTAAACGAACTCAGGTACAAGTTGTTATGCAAGTCACACCAGCTTCCACCAACAAAAGGAGCTCTGACATACCACCTCAAGCGTGCTAACTATCAGGCCTTCCTCTGGAAGCATGCCCAAGAGACACAAACGGACCAGGCGCCCGATGGCCATGGTTGGCAGATGAAAGAGGGCCAACTGGAAATCTACTGGACTAACCAGGCACCAGCCCCCGATGCTGTGATGGAGCTTGTATGCTCCGGCTGCAAAGGATTGTGTCAAACACGACTATGCTCTTGTGTTGGCAGTGGTATTCCTTGCATTGAGGCATGTACATGCCAAGATAACTGCGTCAACTGTGTTAGCAAGGAAGATAGTGGAGATGATGATGATAGTGATGACAATACTGATGTTGATGATAATGATGACGATACTGAAGATAAAAATGACAGTTAAATTCAGATTTGGTGACGCTAATTAGTATCGGCTGTCTAGTTGATGTATTTAAATCTATAAGTTGAATGTTTACAAGAATGTAATTTGATCGTCGAAACAGGCTAGATATGATTTTCCTCTCATTGAATCAGAATGGATCATATCCCCCCTTAAATATGACTTAAAAGTAGTTTTTGATCAGGAAAAAGCCAGTTGTGAAATGGAAGACCAAGTCATGGGGATATAAGGATCTTTTGACATCGCAGATGCTTCGATGATCATCATCAAAATAAAAACAGTGTAATATACGTGTATTAGAAGTTTAGTAGGCAACCGTTGCCATGGCAACAATATAAACAGCTACTGTGTGTATAACCTTTTAGTTATCGTAATAAAAATCGGCAAATTTCATTAAACGCATTTGATCGCGTTCGTTAGAACGCATCCTAATCTGGTGTTCCTGTGGATGTAAGGCAGAAATTTTCTAGCTATCATCGGCGACTGCAAATTAGCTGCCCCTATTAATTTCTTAGGGGCACCTCGGCCGGGAAGTTGGACTTCTTTTGACTCAAGGAATTTCCGTAATTCTTCAGTAAGTGACGAACGCTGATCCGTAATCAATTATTACCACTACCTTCTAAAAGGTATTAATGTTTAGAGGTCACAAAGCTCTTCCCCCACCCTACCCCCAGCTAAATTTGTATTTACCTGCAAGGGCTTCAGTTATGCAGTATTCCCGAAAAATGTCAGGGGAGTAAGACCAAACATTTCTGTGCTTCCTGTTTTCAATTCCTTGTTTCCAAGAAACACTCACTACTACAAAGTAACCGGTAAAAGTCAGAAATGTAGCCCAATGCACTATTTAAATATTGACGGTTGTCATGGCAACTAAAACACTTTTGATGAGTTCGTTTCATAAAATTTGGTGAGGTTAGTATTTTTGCCCAGTTTGGTGTAAACCCGTTTGATATTTACACAGAAAGTTACCTTTTGCAGTTCTTGTACAATTGGGAAGCGCAATTTGTCCTTACTCACCCCCCTCAGAAACAGTTGATTTTCTCACTTAAGCACAGGTTACATAAAAAATAACAAGTAGATTATCAATTTATTGAATTCAAGCTTTAATTTGATACTAAATTCACTATGTCTTACGGGGGGTGCTACGAAAATTGATTTTTAGCCACATTTCAGGACTTGGCTCATGGACTACTGGTTACTTCGATGTATGTTATCTATCATGGAAAAGTAGTTCATTGCTTTGTGGGCTAGACTCAGTATAGATTCGCTGGAGTTCCAAATTAATATGGCTGTACATGTGCTTTGAGAGTTTTTGTCCCGATTGGCTTCTTTCAACTGCTGTTGGAGCATATTTTGTTTCCTACGGATAATTGTTTAGTAAAACGCAAAAAGGTGAAAAATGTCATGAAGGTATTACCTCCGTATTATTTCAAGCACCTCATGAGCATATAGTTCAAGTAAAATAGCGACGCTATACGACGTTTCTCTATCATCGATCATCGGCCATATTGGATTTTTATAGAGGTTACCGCTGACTACTTGTTCCCAGACTTCCGTTTTCCGCTCCCCGTTCCCGTTTTAGTAACATCCTCGATAAAACCCGCAACACGGAACATTCCGGAACATGAAAAAATAAAAATAATGTTCATGAAAAAAATAAACAAATAAAATAAAATAATAAAATAATTTTTATAAAAATTAATAGTAACATAAGATAACAAAAAAAAAAAAAAGAAAAAGAAGCTGGTATTAAATTCGAGCATGAGAAAACAATATTTTGTCGCAATTAATTTGTTGGAGACTTTGCAATGTATTTATATTTATCTGATAATTCGATTGCTTTGCTAACGTGTGTTTGTTGCTTTGAATTTTGTGACGTTCCATGGATTTTAGTGAACAGTAAACAGTATAGAAACTACTACAAATGTGAGTATTGTCCACTAAAATCCAAAGACAGGAGCTCCTAACCTCTTCTTAAGTTCAGAGTCTAGTCTGTAAGTGATTCATGTCCGTGACCTCAAGTAAGCAAATGTCGGTTATATACATAAGGAGACTATATGTTGGCTTGACACGAGTTACTTACAAAGTAAGTTACTTATAAATAAATTGCAAAGTTATCTCTCAAATAACTTTGCTCTCACCAGTTTTAAATTGTCGTCAGAGGATACCCAAATCACTTTGACAGCGGCTATCGCCAGTCCTTAACTTGCGACTCGAAAGACAGCTAAAATTCAGGCTAACTGATAACAGTTAGAAACTACCACTGCGCTACCACTGCCACTGCAACTATTTACGGCGAATGTGAATCTTATCCACTAAAGTCCAAAGCGACGAGCCCCGGAGCTCTTCTTATTACGGTCACAAGGCCGTAAATGGATAACTGTTAAACCACATGGCAAACAATTACAAGAGGTGGCTGTGTGTGAGGAAAGCTTGAAACCCCCACCCCCTTCTTGCGCCCCGTTTAATATAGTTTGAATATAGAAGCAAGCCTTCACTCATTTCTGTAATTGGATGGACCCTCAATCGCCTAACAAATAAATTGCGACAAAATATTGTTTTCTCATACTCGGAGATGATACCAGTTTCTTTTTCAATATTTCTTTATTTATCGTTGTTTTGTTGATGTTGTTATTATTATTTTGTGTTATTATTTAGTTTTACAAAACTTCTTTTTATTTATTTTTATTTTATTTTTTTTCTATATTGTTTTTTTTCATGAAATTATTTTATTTTTACATGTTCCGGGATGTTCCGGTATGTTTCGGAATGTTCCGTGTTCCTGGTTTTATCGACGTCCGTATGAAAGGTGTCTTGTAAGAAATCCGTATTATTCCAGCTTTTTCTGGCCGTGAATGTGTTTTTGGAAAATATATTTTTATTAATTCACGTTTTCGTTTTGGAAAGTGCTGAAGGTAATTTTCTCCATAATTCTGCTAGTCGTGTTCTCAGGTTTCAATTGCCTGAATGAGCGCTTTTCACGATCATGACACTTTGATAATTCGGTTTGACTAGGTTGATTGAATATATTTTCTCTAGTTTAAAAAAAAGGGTTCTCTTTCCATGCAATCGAATTGGAAGCTTTCAGCTAGTATTTTACAATGAGATGAAAGACAGATAAAATTGCCGCTTGCGCTCGTGTGAAGGCAGACAAAAAGGGCAAACTCGTGAGTCTCCAAAATACAAATCTGATCGAAATTTATTTTCAGATTTTGAGTCTAGAGAGGACACGGTCGGCTTTCTCTATTCTGGCTGAATGTCAATATATAATTTGTTGACACTGCAATCGCTCTGAACACCGACTGTTTCTTGAACACTGCTGAAATATATGAACCGCTTTCGGTGAGGAAGGAAAAATTCCAGAAACAAAGCTGTCCCGCTGGCAATAACAACAATAGTGAAAACTTTTGAGTTAAACTAAAATTGAAAACCGTTATTTTGTCCAGGAATGTGGTCAGCATTAATAATAACATTTCTCACGGCAAGTGTAAAAATTCATAATTACGCCAGTGTTATAAATTAGAAACAACGCGTTGAAATTGTCCACGATTTAAGGAAAGTTTTAAGGAAAAATTCCAGAAACAAAACTGTCCCTCTGGCAATTAAAACAAAGTGAAAGCTGTTGAGTTAAACTAACATTGAAAACCATTATTTTGTTCAGGAATGTGGTCTGTGGGCGAGGTACGAGTGCAGCTTTCTGCGGGTTGTTTGACTTCTTCTGGGTGGCGTTAAACACATGCAATATTCCTAGCTTTACGCTAGTATCAAGACTCAAGAGAGGTAAAGACTTGGTAATTTCCTTAGCAACAAGGAAACGGGTCATAGTTTTCTTTCCGGCGCGGACACCTTCAATTTCTGCATCGAAACAACCAATGAGGGGAAAAGGTTTCTTTTGCATACAATTGGCTATCAGTGGGTTGCAAAGAAATCTTCTCCTCCGCAGGCCAAAGCACTGGTCAACACGCTCGCTTACACGCTAGCAGAGGTGGAGGCCGAGACACTAGGCGACAAACTGGGCTATGCGCAGGCCGAGGCACTTCTCGACACGCTCGTTGACACGCTAGCAGAGGTGGAAGCCGAGACACTAGGCGACACATTGGGCGATGCGCAGGCCGAGGCACTGCTCGAGACGCTGGCTGACTCGCTAGCAGAGGTGAAGGCCGACACCCCTGGCGACACAAGGAGCGATCCGCAGGCCAAAGCACTGGTCGACACGCTCGCTTACACGCTAGCAGAGGTGGAGGCCGAGACACTTGGCGACACACTGGCCGATAGGCAGGCCGAGGAACTAATCGACACGCTGGCTGACATCCTAGCAGAGGTCTTGGCCGAGACACTAGGCGACAAACTGAGCTATGCGCAGGCCGAGGCACTTGTCGACACGCGCGTTGACACGCTAGCAGAGGTGGAAGCCGAGACACTAGGCGACACATTGGGCGATGCGCAGGCCGAGGCACTGCTCGAAACGCTGGCTGACACGCTAAAAGAGGTGGAGGGCGAGACACTTGGCGACACATGGGTCGATGCGCAAGCCGAGAGACTAGTCGACATGCTGGCTGACACGCTAGTAGAGGTGACGGCCGACACCCTTGCCGACACAAGGGGCGATGCGCAGGCCGAGGTACTGGTCGACACGCTGACTGACACGCTAGGAGAGGTGGAGGCCGAGAACCTTGGCGACACACTGGCCGATACGCAGGCCAAGGCACTTGTCGACAGGCTGGCTGACATGCTAGCAGAGGTCTTGGCCGAGACACTAGGCGACAAACTGGGCTATGCGCAGGCCGAGGCACTTGTCGACACGCTCGTTAACACGCTAGCAGAGGTGGAAGCCGAGACACTAGGCGACACATTGGGCGATGCGCAGGCCGAGGCACTGGTCGACACACTGGCTGACTCGCTAGCAGAGGTGGAGGCCGACACCCCTGGCGACACAAGGGGCGATCCGCAGGCCAAAGCACTGGTCGACACGCTCGCTTACATGCTAGCAGAGGTGGAGGCCGAGATACTTGGCGACACACTGGCCGATAGGCAGGCCAAGGCACTTGTCGACACGCTCGTTAACACGCTAGCAGAGGTGGAAGCCGAGACACTAGGCGACACATTGGGCGATGCGCAGGCCGATGCACTGCTCGAAACGCTGGCTGACACGCTAAAAGAGGTGGAGACCGAGACATTTGGCGACACATGGGTCGATGCGCAAGCCGAGAGACTAGTCGACATGCTGGCTGACACGCTAGTAGAGGTGGCGGCCAAGACCCTTGCCGACAAAACGGGCGATGCGCAGGCCGAGGTACTGACAGGCTAGCAGAGGTGGAGGCGGTGACACCTGGCGAAACACTGGACGATTCGCACGCACTGAATAACCTGCTAGGTGGCGGCCAAGACCCTTGGCGACACGCTGGCTGACACGGTACAAGAGATGGAGGAGTTGTCAGTAGGCGACACACGGGGCGGTGCGCAGGCACTGGTCGACACGCTGGCTGACACGGTACCAGAGATGGAGGAGTAGTCAGTATTCGACACACTGGGCGGTGCACAGACACTTGGCGACGCACTGGCTGAAACGCTAGCAGAGGTAGAGACGGTGACACCTGGCGACACACTGGGCGATGCGCACGCACTGAATAACCTGCTGGGAGAAACTTGGCGACACACTGAGCAATGCGCAGGCACTGGTCGACACGCTGGCTGACACGGTACAAGAGATGGAGGAGTTGTCAGTAGGCGACACACGGGGCGGTGCGCAGGCACTGGTTCGACGCACTGGCTGACACGGTACCAGATGTGGAGGAGTAGGCAGTAGGCGACACACGGGGCGGTCCGCACGCACTGAGTAACCTGCTGGGTGACACTTAGCGAAACAACAGTCAAAGCGTAGGCACTGGTAAAAAATCTGGCTGACACGATTGCAAAGGTGGAGGCTGTGAAACTAGGCGCCACACGGGACGATGGGCAAGCACTGGTCAACACGCTGGCTGACACGGTACCTGAGATGGAGGAGTAGTTAGTAGGCGACACACGGGGCGGTGCCCAGGCACTGGTCGACGCACTGGCTGACACTCTAGCAGAGTTGAAGGCGGTGACACCTGGCGACACACTGGGCGATGTGCACGCACTGAATGACCTGCTGGGTGACACTTGGCGAAATAACGGTCAATGCGCAGGCACTGGTCGAAAATCTGCCTGACACGATTGCGAAGGTGTAGGCCGAGAAACTAGGCGGCACATGGGGCGATGCGCAAAAACTGGTCAACAATTTTACTTACACGGTACCTGAGATGGAGGAGTAGTCAGTAGGCGACACACGGGGTGGTGAGGAGGCACTGGTCGACGCACTGGCTGACACGCTAGCAGAGGTGGAGGCAGTGACACCTGGCGACACACTGGGCGATGCGCACGCACTGAATGACCTTGTGGGTGACACTTGGCGACACACTGGGCAATGCGCAGGCACTGGTCGACACGCTGGCTGACACGGTACCAGAGATGGAGGAGTATTTAGTAGGCGAAACACGGGGCGGTGCGCAGGCACTGGTCGACGCACTGACTGACACGCTAGCAGAGGTAAAGGCAATGACACCTGGGGAAACACTGAACGATGCCCACGCACTGAATGACCTGCTGGGTGACACTTGGCGACACACTGGGCAATGCGCACGCACTGAATGACCTTGTGGGTGACACTTGGCGACACACTGGGCAATGCGCAGGCACTGGTCGACACGCTGGCTGACACGGTACCAGAGATGGAGAAGTACTCAGTAGGCGAGACACGGGTCGGTGCGCAGGCACTGGTCGACGCACTGGCGGACACTCTAGCAGAGTTGGAGGCGGTGACACCTGGCGACACACTGGGCGATGCGCAGGCACTGAATGACCTGCTAGGTGACACTTGGCGACTCGTTGGGCACTGCGCAGGCACTGGTCGACACGCTGGCTGAAACGGTACCAGAGATGGAGGAGGTGTCAGTAGGCGAAACACGGGGCGGTGCGCAGACACTGGTCGACGCATAGGCTGACACGCTTGCAGAGGTGGAGGCGGTGACACCTGGAAACACACTGGGCGATTTGCACGCACTGAATGACCTGCCGGGTGACACTTGGCGACACATTGGGCAATGCGGAGGCACTGGTCGACACGCTGGCTGACACGGTACCAGAGATGGAGGAAGAGTCAGTAGGCGACACACGGGGCGGTGCGCAGGCACTGGTCGACGCTCGGGCTGACACGCTAGCAGAGGTGGAGGCGGTGACACCTGGCGACACACTGGGCGATGCGCAGGCACTTAATGACCTGCTGGGTGATACGTGCGACACACTGGGCAATGCGCAGGCTCTGTTCAACACGGTGGCTGACACGGTACCAGTGTTATGGAGAGCTAATGTACATAGAAGCTTCTGGAGTTTTCCAGTCACGCAATGTTTGCACTATAACCTTCTATTGTCACGCAAAAGAACTGTCTGGAACATTTGGTGAATGATGTAATTCATGATGTAATGTTACAAGAATAGTAATCTTGAAAGCTCTTAGAACTATCTAGAACATGAACTGACTGTATATAAGGACTTAGCGAGCTTTTAGTTGTTGTTACGGCAGAGATTGATAAGAGAAGCTATGCTGGGAGAGCTATAGAAGTTCGCTGAGGAGTATTTTGAAGTTGTTGTTCCAAGTGGCTCCAGGACGTTTGGTGATAGCAGTGTGTACTGTGAGTTTGTGTCAGTGGTGACTGAAGGTTAATAATAGGCTCTAAGTAGTTTATAGTAAGGTTATATTGTTATAGTCGCTCCCAAGTTGTTTTTATCACTCGAAGTATAGTTTATTAAATTGGTTGATTTTAAGGAGTGTTTGTTTGGTATCTTTCTGTCGTTTGGATTCTACCGTAACAGAAATTGGGGGCCTGTCCGGGAGCAACGAGTTTTGGTTGTAGAATCTATTGTGTATATTGTTCAAGGATAAATAGTTTTCTGAAGGAGATAGTCGGAGTGAAGCAAGATGTCACAGTTTGATCCAGAACAGTTTATGTTAGAGCCCAGCGAAGGTGCATTTTATGACTTAAAGAAGAATGAGCTAATTTCTTTAGCTAAACACTTGAAACTAGAGGTTAAGAAGGCTATGAGAAAACATCAGATTCAAGATATCGTTATTAAGCACTTAGTGAGTCTGAACATTTTTGAAGAAGCAGTCTTAGAAACATATGAAGCATTTGACTCAGAAGAAAAGAGCCTACAATTTCAGTTAGAGCTTAAAAAGTTAGAAATGCAAGAAAGACTGGAAAGAGAAGAAAAGGAACGTCTGGAAAGGATGGAGAAAGAGAAGATGGAATTACAGCACGAGTTGGAAATGAAAAAGCTGGAACTACAATTGAAGTTAGGGTTAGATGCTACATGTAGTACTGAAGTTGTAAGTTTGATGTTACTAAATATATTAAGTTAGTACCACCATTTCAGGAGAGAGATGTCGATAAGTATTTTTTGCACTTTGAGAAAGTAGCAGGAAATCTTAAGTGTCATTGTCTGAGAAAGTGTTGTGGTCAACCGATTTGGCTGAAACTTGGCACAGAAGTTGGGTGTGATGAGATATTTCAAAGGCCACTTTGGCTCGATTATATGACTTTTAGTTTTGGAGTTACAGGGGGGGTCTCATTTTTTGCCCTTTGCGCACCAAAAATCCAGCCTTCCAGGGGGCATTTTGAAAGTGTGATAAGACCCCACTGGTAAATTGTGCTGCCAAATGAATTTGACCATGAACTCTACTATAATAGAGCTTTCAGTTCATGCATGTAACTTTGTCCTCAAGGTATTGCACAGAGAGGAGCCTGGGGCTAGAGTTTGGTCAAAATTGATGTTAAAATTACAGCCCAAAATAGCCATTTTTCAAAAATTCACTATATTCACCTGCCTTCTTGCCTATACCTATACCTATACCTATACCACTGTTTACTTTAGTCACCCAATTATCAAAATCAGTTGAGAAAAATTTGGCTTATTATGGTTTATTGAATTTTTGGAACAAACACTTCATGCCCCTCTAAGGCGATGCAAAATGGAATTTTGAGCATAATTCAGGCCATAAACAAACCAAATTGTTGACAAGAAGCCCTTATTCTGTATTTGGTAAGTGAAAATGAATTGTCAAAGCCAAATCAGTTTCGTTGTTTAGAAATACACCGATTCTTACCTTTAAATTGATCTAAAACGGTCCTCTGATTAGCACAAAAAACACATGATTTAGCAAAACAAAGGTGATTTTATTCTTTGAAAACCTAGTAACCACCATAGAAGACAAATGAAAGTGTTCTGACCAGGGGGGGGGGGGGAAAGCTACTTCCCATACATTCTCTTAAATGAAATCCAAACGATGTTCTCACAACTTGCAAAGCGATCAGCAAGGGTCTTGCCTTAAGGGTCTTGCCAGCGGATTTGGTACTGATCATGCGCATTACGTCAAATCCATAGATCAACGGTCTTGAGAAGAAACAAAAACATGGTGGTCGAAGGCGGGACTGTTTCTCACTATTATAATTTGGTAATTCGCAAATTTATTGATTTGATGTCGCTTTTCAGACACAGTGTGTGGTTTTCTTTTTCTGTAAAACAATTTCCCTCTGCAGAGTTTGGAATATGCAACATATAGCTCCGTACTGATAAGAACCGCCGAAGGGTTGAGCTATATCGAGCAGTGTTTTGCAGCAAACCTTAGGAAACTTAAAGTCGCTTCAAGGTACAGAGCGTTCAGTAGTAGTTCTGATTTGTTTATTAAAATCGTTTTGAATTTTAACTTTGGATTCAAGGTGTTGACTGATCGTAATAAACGAAGTGAAATGTTATGAAGTGTGAATGTTTATCTGATGTTAATTCAGTTATGATATGTAGAGCTGCAAGCTCATATTTATAAAGCTTTCTAAATATTCTTGCTTCCGATAAATTTGACACTTTCTCCAGTAATTTTTATCAGCATCAAGTTATCCTTGCTCGGCAAAAACGATGTAACCTATAAATCGATCGAGCGCGTTATTGTTGGTAAGATCTAACGCGGTTGCGTTTTAGTTTCCCCCGCAATTTCAGTACCGAAAGACAAATACGATATGCAAGAAGAACAAAGGTGCATGATATTATTTTTTTCAATTTTCTAAGCATTTCTGATTTCCTCTACCGGTTCGCTTCTTGCTTCTAAAAAGTCTAAAAATATTGACTGCCGGAAAAATGCTGCAATTATCCGCTGGCCATCACGCAGGGTGATCGCTTTGCAAGTTGTGAGAACATCGTTTCTCGGTCCCAGACCTCGTCTCTTCCCCCCCTGGTTCTGACGTAGATATAACGACCTTTTTACAAGATACTTATTATTCAGTTTCACGTCATATATCTAAGAATTACTCCAACCATGTTAAGTCTCCATATTTTGTCAAGCCCATTTTTTTATATTTTTACCAGATAAATTTAGCTTATCAGAAGGTTCGCTAACATATAATCTTCGTCTGACCTTGTAGTAGCCTGAATTGTTGGTTTTCACATGACGTCACTAAAATTCAAACTAAAAAACTATCAATCCTACCGAGATTTTACTTTCACGATGCATTAGAGCAGCTGAAAACTAATTTTCATACAAATTTTCCCTTCAGAAGGGTTCTTGGTTTTGTGATAGAGCACGCTTGAACTTCTAAGTTTTTGCGTGACGCGATATTTACATGACGGCCCAGAGAGCTGTCATGTAAGTTAAAAAAATGACTTATTTCAGGAAATTTTGCTATTTAAACAGTTCATGTATTAGAAAAAGTATTATTTTAATGTTTAAGAGTTTTTCGAGGAATAATTTCATGCTTTTGTAGCAAAACTCGGTAACAGATGTTTCTGTTGGTTTCCGTCCGCCATGTTGGAGCTCATCCAGGTGAGTACCAGCATGGCGTCTCCATACAAATCTCTATAAATTTGGGTAAAACATTTCTTCGGATATCTCGTATACCAAATATTTCTCTGACCTGAATCTTGGTGAGGGTCTTTGCATATGTACCTCCTTTCATTTCCCAGATTCTAGACTTTATCTATTGAACGGTTTTGATTTTGATTTTGATCTATTTTGAATGGCGTGACACTGAAAACCAGCAATAGTTGTTGTAAATACCCATCAGCAATGGAGTATGACCATACATACGTAGATTATACAAACATATACGAGCTTCAGTGAGCAGTATCGAGGTGAACTTTGATTTTCCGAGTCGTTTAGAGCTGAAAAAATGAAACCATCCATGCACAGTTAGGAGAGCTGGAAAACAAAAAGCTTGTTTTGCTTTTATGAAGAAAACAACCCAAACAAAGCCTTGCATTGAGATAATGGGATTGTTGTTTACATCAAGTTAGCTGGCCCGCCATTTTGGACTTGGAGGGTGTGGGGTCTGGACTGAGTTCCCGTCCAATCCTTCTCCTTTTCGCGGGAATTTTTCGTGTTTTCATCACGCGTGTACGAAATTCTAGAAAGTGATCTGTTTAAGGATAATTTTACGATGGCACTTTATTCCTTTGGAGAGGTAAATGACCAGTGCAGTGTCACGTCGTAAGCTGTGCAAGAAACAGGAATGCTTCCTTTGATGTCTTGCGATAGCGGCATGACTGCATGGGTAAAGCACAAGTAGAAGGGTTCAAGTGTGTCCGGGGAAGAAGAGGAAGACCTGGTGATACTAAAGCAACAGGTGATTCAAAAGATCGTTTAGGGATCATACACGCGCACAAATGGCTCTTATCGCGATTAACGGGACTCTTTTGCTCGAAGAGAGGCGATGATATATAATTTACGATACTGTCGTTTCAAATTGTTTGTTTATGGTTGATTCATTCCCATGTTAATTTCCTGGGTCCTTATTAAGAGCATTAAACATTCAACAAATTTATCAAAAAAAAGACAAGTACGATAAGGATAACTTGAAGGCTGTTTTTGGTCTGCTCGAGCTGCTTGTTTACATTCAGCTTGCCACGTACATACTCTTACCATGCAATGCACAAGTCAGTTACTGGTTTCCATTATTTATCCTTTTCGTCAAAGATCTTCGACAACATGCTGCATCTAAGTTTTTTTGATGAAATTGACATTTTCAGCGAGAAAATGTCATTAAAACGTCGTCGCAAAATCGACCGAATTAGTTGATATTATTGGATTTGCCTGGAATAATGCATAGGCAATCACACAAATATGTCGTACTTGAATGGGAATTGACTCTGAATCATTCTGGAAGAGCACGGAAGATTCGTGTATATTTGTAGAAAAATTTGTTGTTTATTTAATTAAAAAAATATTTAAAATAATGTCAACTATTGAATTAAAAAATAAATGAAAAAATATAGAGAAAATAAGACCGTTTTTTCAACGTTTTTGCCTGTGAAATGTTGCCAAAATTCGGTTGACTGTTCAAACTGCTATTCAGTATTTTCCTATATATACTGATATTCAAGTTCTAGTATTTTTCAATTTTTTTGTAATATTCTTGAGATTTTCTAAAATTCTTTTTGGTGTCTAAAATTCCCAAAACAATTCCTGCTGAATTATGTAGCTAAGCCTATTTTAAGTTTACTTGTCTTCGACGAAGCAGGCAAATAAAGGAGACCGGTGGAGTTTCAATGCAAGCCGGCTCGAAATTGTGCATTGCCAAACTTGGCACTGCTTGATAAGCGTGTCCACGTGACAAGCTGAATTTAAACAAACAGCTCGAGCAGACAAATACCGGCCTTCCAGTTATTCCTATTGTTGTTGTTGTTGTTGTTTTTTATAAAGATATTGCTGCGATGAGTTTGTTGAATGTTTAGTGGTCTTCGTAAGGACCCAGGGAATTAACAAGGGAATCAATCAACCTTAAACAAACAATTTGAAACGACAATATCGTAAATTATATATCATCGTCTCTCTTCAAGCAAAAGAGTCCCGTAAACCGCGATAAGAGCCATTTGTGCACGTGTATGATCCCTACCTGATCTTTTGTAGCTTTAGCATCACACACTTGAACCCCTACTTTTGCATTCACAATGCAGTCATGCCACTATCGCAAGACAACAAAGGAAGCGTTCTTGTTCCTTGTACAGCCCACAACGTGACACCACACTGGTAATTGACCCCTCCAAAGGAATAAAATGCCATCATAAAATTATCCTGAAACAGATCACGTTCTAGAACTTCGAACACACCTGATGAAAACACAAAAAAATTCCCGCGAAACGGGAGAAGGATTAGATGGGAACTCGGTCCAGTCCCCACACCCTCCAAGTCCAAAATGGCGGGCAGTTAATTTGATATAATGTCATTTGCATCATCTCGATGCAAGGCTTCCTTTGGGTTATTTTCCTTTAAAAAGCAACAAAAGCTTTTTGTTATCCAGCTCTCCTAACTGTGGATGGATGGTTTCATTTTTTCAGCTCTAAACTACTCGGAAAATCACAGTTCACCTCGATACTGTTCACTGAAGCTCGTATATGTTTGTATAACCACGTATGTATAGTCATGCTCCTTAGCAGATGGGTATTTACAACAACTATTCGGGCTATAACAAGGTCAGACGAAGATTATATGTTAACAAACCGTTTGATAAGCTAAATATATCTGGTAAAAATGTTTAAAAAATGGGCCTGACAAAATATGGAGACTTAACATACTTGGAGTAATGCTTAGAAATATGACGTGAAACTGATTATAAATCAAAGAAAAATTTAAGCATCTTGTAAAAAGATCGTTATATCTACGTCAGAACATCATTATTTGTGTTCTGGGGTGTTACCAGGTTTTCAAAGAATAAAATCACCTTTGTTTTGCTAAATCATGTGTTTTTTGTGCTAATCAGAGGCCCGTTTTAGATCAATTTAAAGGTAAGAATCGGTGTATTTCTAAACAACGAAACTGATTTGGCTTTGACAATTCATTTTCACTTACAAAATACAGAATAAGAGCTTCTTGTCAACAATTTAGTTTGTTTATGGCCTGAACTATGCTCAAAATTCCATTTTGCATTGCCTTAGAGGGGCATAAAGTGTTTGTTCCAAAAATTCAATAAACCGTAATAAGCCAAATTTTTCTCAACTGATTTTGATAATTGGGTGACTTAAGTATACAGTGGTATAGGTATGGAAGTTGTGCAAGAAGGCAGGTGAATATAGTGAAGTTTTGAAAAATGGCTATTTTGGGTTGTAATTTTAACATCAATTTTGACCAAACTCTAGCCCCAGGCTCCTCTCTGTGCAATACCTTGAGGACAAAGTTACATGCATGAACTGAAAGCTCTATTATAGTAGAGTTCATGGTCAAATTCATTTGGCAGCACAATTTACCAGTGGGGTCTTATCACACTTTCAAAATGCCCCCTGGAAGGCTGGATTTTTGGTGCGCAAAGGGCAAAAAATGAGACCCCCCCCGTAACTCCAAAACTAAAAGTCATATAATCGAGCCAAAGTGGCTTTTGAAATATCTCATCACACCCAACTTCTGTGCCAAGTTTCAGCCAAATCGGTTGACCAGAACTTTTGGCCCCTGGAACACTTTCTCAGACAATGACACTTAAGTGGCCCAAAGAGTATTGGGTAATGTTATTGCAGAGTGTATTAGTAGGCAAGGCCAGGGAAATATATACGCAACTAAGTGTAGAGCAAGCTGTAAGTTATGACACTGTTAAAGAGCTCATTCTTAAGGGTTACGAATTAGTTCCTGAAGCTTATCGTCAAAAGTTTAGAAACTGTGAGAAGTTAAGTAATCAAACTTACGTAGAATTTGCTAGGAGTAAGGAACAGTTATTTGATCGATGGTGTCATTCACAGAAGGTAGACAAAAGTCACGATAAGTTAAGACAGTTAATTTTAATAGAAGAATTTAAGAATGCGTTCACAGTGATGTCCGAACGTTCATCGATGAGCAGAAAGCAGAAACGTTGGAAGACGCAGCACGGTTAGCAGATGAGTTCTCATTAAGTCACAAGGTGACATTTGTGAACAAACCCCTTCGGCCCACCCGTACATCACCCACTCAAGTTCCACCCTCTAAAACACCACGCTGGCCTGGTAATCAAAGACGTCGACAGAGTGATGAGTGGTACCCAAAACAGAATCCAGGTAACGCCCCTGCAAATCGTGGTTTTAACTCTGAGCTACCAAGGAAAAACAAGAACATGCCAAATAGGCCCTTCAAGGCAATTATTTGTTATTACTGTGGAAAAGATGGACATATGATTTCAAATTGCCCAGAAAAGTTGAGAATGACACGACAACAGCATGGTGTCGAACCTAGGCCAACTGGTCTCATTGCTACTTCACTGTCTTTACCTGCTGTTAGTGAAGATATGCCTACCCAGTGTCACAATGTAAAGACTCAGTCAAGTCAAGTCGGTGACATCGGTGTTCCGTCGAAGCCTGTTATGGACATGTTTGAGCCCTTTATTCATGATGGTTCAGTGTAGTTATAAAGTGATATGTCCGACTGTACACCAATCAAGATTTTAAGAGATACTGGAGCTTTGCAGTCCTTGCTGTTGAGTGACACTTTGTCGTTTTCTGAGGAGTCGTCTGCTGGTGTGAGTGTTCTTATCAAGGGAGTTCATTGCTCTGAATACACTCCAGTCCCACTTCATACCGTTTACCTATCGTCAAACCTTGTGTATGGTCCCGTCAAAATTGGAGTACAGTCGTCGTTACCATTTGAGGGAGTACAGCTGATTCTAGGAAACGACCTTGCCGGAGAAAAAGTTGTTGTTAATGCTATTGTCACGGATAAGCCTTGTTTAGAGCAGCCTCCAGATCCAGTAGAGAAAGAAAATTCCTGGTTTGTATCCAGCATGTGTTGTCACTCGAGCCATGAGCAAGAAGAAAGAAAGCAGGGAAGATGAGGTCACATTAGCGGACACTATCATTGGTGAAGCCATGAAGAGTAAGCCATCCAGAACCCTTGTCCCCGAGCCAGCAGAAGTCGTTACCGAGGACGGTTTGGCATGTCAGGCTGATAGATGTCCACGCCTCATCTGATTGCAGAACAGCAAAGAGATCCAGCAGTTTCAAGCTTGTTTGCGAGAGTCGTTGATGAAAGTGAAGTCTCACAGAACCCCGCATGCTTCTTTACAAAGAACGGAGTGCTGATGAGAAAGTGGAGGCCACCTGATATTCCAGCTAAAGATGAGTGGGCTGTCAAGTATCAGATTGTTGTCCCGAAGAGTTATAAGCAGGAGATTTTAAGTTTGGCGCACGAGACTCCTCTGGCTGGCCACATGGGCATCAATAAAACTTGTGAGAAGATCCTTAACCATTTCTACTGGCCAAATGTAAGAAAGGATGTAGCAGAATTTTGTAAATCGTGCGATGCCTGTCAGATGGTTGGGAAACCAAATCAGACCATCCCAAAAGCCCCGCTGAAGCCAATACCAGCTGTCGAGGAGCCGTTTAGCAGAATTATTGTTGATTGTGTTGGTCCATTACCAAAGACGAGGTCTGGAAATCAGTATTTGTTGACTATCATGTGTGCGACTTCCAGGTTCCCCGAAGCAATACCCCTGAGAAACATCAAAGCCAAGACTATTGTCAAAGCTCTAACCAAGTTTTTCACACTAGTGGGTCTTCCAAGTTCCATTCAGTCAGATCAGGGTTCGAATTTTATGTCCGGAGTGTTTCAACAGGTCATGTACGAGCTTGGGGTCACAGTATAAGTCATCTGCATATCACCCTCAAAGTCAAGGAGCTCTTGAAAGATGGCACCAGACTCTGAATAACATGATGAGGATTTACTGCTTCGAAACTGAGAAAGAGTGGGACGAGGGTATTCATTAGCTGTTGTTTGCTGCAAGAGAGTCAGTGCAAGAGTCTCTAGGATTCAGTCCCTTCGAGCTTGTGTTTGGGCACACTGTGAGAGGACCTCTTAAGTTGCTTAAAAAGAAGTTATTATCTAACTGTAGTGTCCATTAATCTTTTACAGTATGTCTCAGATTTTCGTACTAAGCTTTTTAGAGCTTACGAATTAGCCAGAGCCAATCTTATTTCATCTCAGACATCTATGAAAGAGAGGTACGATGTAGATGCTGTAGAACGTAGTTTCAAGCCAGGGCAAAAGGTCCTTGCAATGTTGCCCGTACCTGGCAACCCATTACGCTCTAGATTTTTTGGACCATACGAGATTCAGAAGAAGTTAAATGATCTTAATTACATAGTAGTTACTCCAGATAGGCGTAAATAAACACAGCTATGTCATGTGAACATGTTAAAGCCTTACGTAGAAAGAAATAGTGATCTAGCCTTACAACCTGCAATTGTTAATGTAGTCGCTTCCGAGCCTAAAGAGGAATTAAGTAACGAGCTTAGTAGCAATGCTTTTAGTCCCACTGATACAACAAGACTCACGAACTCAGATGTGTAGCAGAACATGGATTCTAAGCTATCTCACCTAACACAAAGTCAACGACAGGACCTAAAGAAACTTCTGCTGGAGTTTGAGCACCTATTTCCTGATGTTCCTACAAGGACAGATCAGATTTATCATGATGTGGATGTCGGCAATGCTGATCCAGTTAAGCAACGCCCCTACAGGCTAAATCCGAAAAAGCAACAGTATCTTAAGGAAGAGATTAAGTATTTGCTTGAGAACGATTTCATTGAGCCGAGTAACAGTAGCTGGAGTTCTCCGTGTATCCTTGTTCCTAAACCAGATGGAAGTTACCGAATGTGTACGGATTACAGAAAGGTCAACAGCGTGACTAAGACGGACACATTTTCAATCCCAAGGATGGACGACTGTATTGATAAAGTAGGAAAAGCCAAATATGTAACGAAGCTCGACCTCCTTAAAGGATTCTGGCAAGTTCCGTTGACAGACCGTGCCAAGGAGATTTCAGCCTTTGTCACACCATATGGATTGTACCAGTACAAAATTATGCCATTTGGTATGAAGAATTCGCCAGCCTCCTTTCAACGCCTTGTTAACAAGGTAATTGCGGACCTTGAGGGCTGTAAGGCGTACATTGATGACGTGATTATTTATAGTGACACTTGGCAGGAACACTTAAGAATCATCTGTGAGTTCTTCAAGAGGTTGAGTAGAGCAAGGCTGACTATCAACCTTTCCAAAACCTGAGAGCAAAAGACAGTTGATGCGCTTTCTTGGTATGGCTGGATACCACCGGAGGTTTTGCTCCAATTTCGCCGCCGTCGCAGAACCATTGACCCAGTTACTTGCTAAGAGGGAGAAATTTATTTGGAGTGAAAAGTGTGATAAGGCATTTGAGAAATTAAAGGCCATGTTGCAAAGTGTCCCTGTACTAAGAGCGCCTGATTTTGGCTCTCCCTTCAAGTTCACCGTCGATGCAAGTGATGCAGCTGCTGGTGCAGTGCTGTTACAGGATGATGACGAAGGTGTGGAACACCCAGTGTGCTATTTTTCAAAGAAGTTCACCAAGAGTCAACAGAACTACTCCACTGTAGAGAAAGAGTGTTTGGCGTTAGTGCTAGCTATGCAACATTTTGAGGTCTATATGTTCTTCCAGTTCGCCTATTGTTGTTTATAGTGATCACAATCCCCTTGTTTTTCTTCACAAATTAAAGGACAAAAATCAGCGATTACTAAGGTGGAGTTTAATGTTGCAAGAATATCCGTTACACATTAAGCACATCAGAGGAAAAGACAATGTTATTGCGGACTGCCTCTCAAGAGCGTGAGTTTATTGCAAGAAAGTTTTGCAAACTTTCTTTTCTTGAAGGCGGAGAGTGTTATGGAGAGCTAATGTACATAGAAGCTTCTGGAGTTTTCCAGTCACGCAATGTTTGCACTAGAACCTTCTATTGTCACGCAAAAGAACTGTCTGGAACATTTGGTGAATGATGTAATTCATGATGTAATGTTACAAGAAGAGTAATCTTGAAAGCTCTTAGAACTATCTAGAACATGAACTGACTGTATATAAGGACTTAGCGAGCTTTTAGTTGTTGTTACGGCAGAGATTGATAAGAGAAGCTATGCTGGGAGGGCTATAGAAGTTCGCTGAGGAGTATTTTGAAGTTGTCGTTCCAAGTGGCTCCAGGACATTTGGTGATAGCAGTGTGTACTGTGAGTTTGTGTCAGTGGTGACTGAAGGTTAATAATAGGCTCTAAGTAGTTTATAGTAAGGTTATATTGTTATAGTCGCTCCCAAGTTGTTTTTATCACTCGAAGTATAGTTTATTAAATTGGTTGATTTTAAGGAAAATTTCTTCGGTATCTTTCTGTCGGTTGGCTTCTACCATAACACAAGAGATGGAGGAGTAAACAGTATTCGACACACAGGGCGGTCCACAGGCACTGAGCCACACACTGGTTGACACGCTAGCAGAGATGGAGGAGTTGTCCGTAGGCGACACACGGGGCGGTGCGGGGGCACTCGTCGACGCTCGGGCTTACAAGGTAGCAGAGGTGAAGGCGGTGACACCTGACGACACACTAAGCGATACGCACGCACTGAATGACCTGCTGGGTAACACTTGGTGACACACTGGGCGATACGCAGGCTCAGGTCGACACGGTGGCTGACACGGTACAAGAGATGGAGGAGTTGTCAGTAGGCGACACCCCAGGCAATGCGCAGGCACTGGTCTACAAGCTGGCTGCCACGGTACCAGAGATGGAGGAATAGTCAGTAGGCGACACAAGGGGCGGTGCGCAGGCACTGGTCGACGCACTGGCTGACAAGCTAGCAAAGGTGGAGGCGGTGACACCTGGCGACACACTGGGCGATGCGCACGCACTCAATGACCTGCTGAGTGACACTTGGCGACACACTTGGCAATGCGCAGGCACTGGTCGACACACTGGCCGACACGGTACCAGAGATGGAGGAGTAGTCAGTAGGCAAAGGAGGGGGCGGTGCGCAGGCACTGGTCGACGCACTGGCTAACACACTAGCAGAGATGGAGGCTTTGACACCTGGCGACACACTAGGCGATGCGCACGCAGTGAAGAACCTACTGAATGACACTTGGCGACACATTAGGAAATGCGCAGGCACTGGTCGACACGCTGGCTGACACGCTAGCAGAGGTTGAGGCGGTGACACCTGGAAAAAACACTGGGCGATGCGCACGCACTTAATGACCTGCTAGGTGACACTTGGCCACACACTGGGCAATACGCAGGCTCTGGTCAACAGGGTGGCTGAGACGGTACAAGAGATGGAGGAGTTGTCAGTAGGCGACACACCGGGCGGTGCGCAGGCACTTGTCGACGCACTGGCTGACACGCTAGCAGAGGTGGAGGCGGTACCACCTGGCGACAAACTGGACGATGCGCACGCACTGAATGACCTGGTTGGTGACACTTGGCGACACCCTAAGCAATGCGCAGTGACTGGTCGACACGCTGGCTGACATGGTACCAGAGATGGAGGAGTTGTCAGTAGGCGACAAACGGGGCGGTGCGTAGGCACTGGTCGCCGCTTGGGCTGACAAAATAGCAGGGTTGGAGGCGGTGACACATGGCGATACACTGGGCGATGCCCAAGTACTGAATCACCTGCTGGGTGACACTTGGCGACACATTGAGCAATGCGCAGGCACTGGTCCAAACTCTCGCTGACACGCTACCAGAGATGGAGGAGTACTCAGTATTTGACAAACGGGTCGGTCCACAGGCACTGGTCGACGCAATGGCTGACACGCTAGCAGAGGTGGAGGCGGTGAAACCTGGTGACCCACAGGGCGATGCGCACGCACTGAATGACCTTGTGGGTGACACGACGACACACCGGGCAATGCGCAGGCACTGGTCTACACGCTGGCTGACACGGTACCAGAGATGGAGGAGCAGTTAGT
The DNA here is from genome assembly GCA_038088405.1 of Porites divaricata. NCBI lineage: Eukaryota > Metazoa > Cnidaria > Anthozoa > Scleractinia > Poritidae > Porites > Porites divaricata. Next base: position 32,975,779 of record JBBMOI010000003.1, read on the forward strand.
AGGCGACACACCGGGCTTTGCGCAGGCATTGGTCGACGCTCGGGCTGCAACGCTAGCAGAGGTGGAGGCGGTGGCACCTGGCGACAAACTGGACGATGCGTACGGACTGAATGACCTGCTGGGTGACACTTGGCGACACACTAAGCAATGCGCAGTGACCGGTCGACACGCTTGCTGACACGGTACCAGAGATGGAGGAGTTGTCAGTAGGCGACACATGGGGCGGTGCCCAGGCACTGGTCGACGCACTTGCAGACACGGCACCATAGATGGAGGAGTAGTCACCATTCGACACATGGGGTGGTGCACAGGCATTGGGCGACGCACTGGCTGACACGCTAGCAGAGATGGAAGGGGTGACACCAGGCGACACACTGGCAGATGCGCACGCACTCTATAACCTGCTGGGTGACAGTTGGTGATACACAGGGAAATGAAGAGGCTCTGGTCGACACGCTGGCTGACACGGTACCAAACATGGAGAAGTAGTCAACATTTGACACTCGAGGCGGTGAACAGGTACTAGGCGACGCACTGGCTGACACGCTAGCAGAGATGGAGGGGGTGACACCAGGCGACACACTGGCAGATGCGCACGCACTCTATAACCTGCTGGGTGACAGTTGGTGATACACAGGGAAATGAAGAGGCTCTGGTAGACACGCTGGCTGACACGGTACCAAACATGGAGGAGTAGTCAGCATTTGACACTCGGGGCGGTGCTCAAGCACTGAATGACCTTGGGGGTGACACTTGGCGACACTCTGGGCAATACGCAGGCACTGGTCTACACGCTGGCTGACACGGTACCACAGATGGACGAGTTGTCAGTAGGCGACACACGGGGCCATGCGCAGGCACTGGTCGACGCACTGGCTGACACGCTAGCAGAGATGGAGGCGCTGACAACTGGTGACACACTGGGCGATATTCACGCACTGAATTACCTGCTGCTTAACACTTCGCGACACATTGGGCAACGCGCATTCACTGTTCGACAGGCTGGCTGACACTGTACAAGAGAAGGAGGAATTGTCAGTAGGCGACACACGGGTTTGCGCAGGCATCGGTCGACGCCTTGGCTGACACGCTAGCAGAGGTGGAGGCGTGGCCACCTGGCGACAAACTGGACGATGCGCACGCACTGAATGACCTCCTGGGTGACACTTGGCGACAAAGTAAGCAATGCGCAGTGACTGGTCGACACGCTGGCTGACATTTTACCAGAGATGGAGGAGTTGTCAGTAGGCGACACACGGGGCGGTGCGAAGGCACTTGTCGACGCACTGGCTGACACGCTAGCAGAGGTGGAGATTCTGACAACTGGTGACACACTGGGCGATATTCACGCACTGAATGACCTGCTGGGTGACACTTGGCGACACATTGGGCAATGCGAAGGCACTGTTTGACAGGCTGGCTGACACTGCATAAGAGAAGGAGCAGCTGTCAGTAGACGACACACAGGTTGGTGCGTAGGCACTGGTCGACGCTTGGGCTGAGAACATAGCAGGGTTGGAGGCGGTGACACCTGGCGACACACTAGGTGATGCGCACGCACTTAATGACCTGCTCGGTGACAGTTAGCGACACACTACGCAATACGCAGGCACTGGTCGACACGTTGGCTGACACGGTAGCAGAGGTGGAAACCGTGGCACCTGGTGACATACTGGGAGATGCGCACGCACTGAATGACCTCCTGTGTGCCTCTTGGCGACACACTGGGAAATGCGCAGGCTCTGTTCGACACGCTGGCCAACACGGTACCAAAGATGGAGGAGTTGTCAGTAGCCGACCCACGGGGCAGTGTGCAGGCACTGGTCGACGCACTGGCTGAGACGCTGGCAGAGGTGGAGGCGTTGAAACTTGGCGACACACTACGCGATGCGCACGCACTAAATGACCTCCTAGGTGACACTTGGCAACACATTGGGCAATGCCCAGGCACTGGTCGACACGCTTTCTGACACGGTACCAAAGATGAAGGAGTTGTCAGTAGGCGACACACAGGTCGGTGCGCAGGCAGTTGTCGACGCTCAGGCTGACGCGCTGGGAGAGGTTGAGGCGGTGAGACGTGGTGACACACTGGGAGATGCACACGCACTCAATGAACTGCTGTGTCACAGTTGGTGACACACTGGGCAATGACAAGGCTCTGGTCGACACGCTGGCTGACACGCTACCAGAGATGGAGGAGCACTCAGTATTTAAAAAACGGGTCGGTCCACAGGCACTTGTCGACGCATTGGCAGACACGCTAACAGAGGTGGAGGCGCTGACAACTGGTGACACACTGGGCGATTCGCAGGGACTGAATGACCTTCTAGGTGATACTTGCCGAGACATTGGGCAATGCGCAGTCACTTGTAGACATGCTGGCTGACTCGGTACCAGAGATGGAAGAGTTGTCAGTAGGTGACACATGAGGCTGTGCGGAGTCACTGAGCGACGCTTGGGCTGACAACGTAGCAGAGTTGAAGGCGGTGACACCTGGCGACACACTGGGTAATGCGCACGCACTAAATGATCTGCTGAGTGACACTTGGCGACACATTGGGCAAAGGGCAGGCACTGGTCGACACGCTGAGTGACACGGTACCAGAGATGAAGGAAAATTCACTAGGCGACACACGGGGCTGTGCATAGGCACTGGTCGACACTCAGGCTGACAAGGTAGCAGAGGTGGAGGCGGTGATACCTGGCGGCACACTGGGCGATGCGTACGCACTGAATGAGCTGCTGGGTGGCACTTATCGACACACTGGGCAATGTTTAGGCACTGGTCGACACGCTGGCAGACACGGTACCAGAGATAGAGGAGTAGTCAGCATTCGACACACGGGGCGGTTCCCAGGCACTGGGCGACGCACTAGGTGACACGCTAGCAGAGATGGAGGGTATGAAACCAGGCGACACACTGGGCGATGCACACGCACTGAATGACCTTGTGGGTGACACTTGGCGCCACACTGGGCGATGCGCAGGCACTGAATGACCTCCTGGGTGACACTTGGCGAGACATTGGGCAATGCGGAGTCACTTGTAGACATGCTGGCTGACTCGGTACCAGAGATGGAGGAGTTGTCAGTAGGCGACACATGGGGCTGTGTGGAGACACTGCGCGACGCTTGGGCTGACAAGGTAGCAGAGTTGGAGGCGGTGACACCTGGTGACACACTGGGTGATGTGCACGCACTGAATGACCTGTTGGGTGACAGTTGGCGATACACTGGGAAATGAGGAGGCTCTGGTCGACATGCTGGCTGACACGGTACCAAACATGGAGGAGTAGTCAGCATTTGACACTCGGGGCGGTGCACAGGCACTGGGCGACGCACTGGCTGACATGCTAGCAGAGGTAGAGGGGGTGACACCCGGCGACACACTGGGCGATGCGCACGCACTGAATGACCTTGTGGGTGACACTTGGCGACACACTGGGCGATGCGCAGGCACTGAATGACCTGCTGGGTGACACTTGACGAGACATTGGGCAATGCGCAGTCAGTTGTAGACATGCTGGCTGACTCGGTACCAGAGATGGAGGAGTTGTCAGTAGGCGACATATGGGGCTGTGCGGAGGCACTAAGCGACGCTTGGGCTGACAAGGTAGCAGAGTTGGAGGCGGTGACACCTGGTGACACACTGGGTGATGTGCACGCTCTGAATGACTTGTTGGGTGACAGTTGGCGATACACTGGGAAATGAGGAGGCTCTGGTCGACATGCTGGCTGACACGGTACCAAACATGGAGGAGTAGTCAGCAATTGACACTCGGGGCGGTGTGCAGGCACTGGGCGACGCACTGGCTGACACGCTAGCAGAAGTGAAGGGGTGAGACCTGGCGACACACTGGGCGATGCACACGCACTGAATGACCTTGTGGGTGACACTTGGCGACACACTGGGCAATGCGCAGGCACTGGTCGACAGACTGGCTGACACGGTACAAGAGACGAAGGAGTTGTCTGTAGGCGACTCACTGGGCAATGCGGAGGCACTAGTCGACACGCTGGCTGACACGATACTAGAGATGGAGGGGATAACAGTAGGCGACTCACAGGGTGGTGTGGAGGCACTGGTTGACGCAATGGCTGACACGCTAGCAGAGGTGGAAGCGGTGACACCTGGTGACACACTAGCAGATAGGTATGCACTCAATGACCTGCTGGGTGACAGTTGGCGACACACTGGGCAATGCGCAGGGTCTGGTCAACACGCTGGCCGACACGGTATCAGAGATGGAGGAGCAGTCAGTAGGCGACACACGGGGCTGTGCGCAGCCACTGGTCGAGGCACTGGCAGACATACTAACCGAGGTGGAGGCGCTGAGAACTGGCGACACACTGGGCGATGCGCAGGCACTGAATGACCTGCTGGTTGACAGTTTGCAATACACTGGGCAATAAGCAGGCTCTCGTCGAAACGCTGGCTGACACGGTACCAGAGATGGACGGGTTGTCAATAGGCGACAAACGGGGCGGTGCGCAGGCACTGGTCGCCGCAATGGCTAACACGCTACCAAAGATGGAAGCGGTGACACCTGGTGACACACTGGGAGATGCGTACGCACTCAATGACCTGCTGGGTGACAGGTTGCGACACACTGGGCTATGCGCAGGCTCTGGTCAACACGCTGGCTGACACGATACCAGAGATACAGGAGCAGTCAGTAAGCGACAGATGGGGCGGTGCGCAGGCACTGGTCTACGCACTGGCAGACACGCGAGGTGGAGGCGCTGACAACTGCCGACACACTGGGCGATGCGCAGGCACTGAACGACCTGCTGGGTGAGACTAGGCGACACACTGGGCAATACGCAGGCTCTGGGCAACACGGTGGCTGAGACGGTAGAAGAGATAAAGGAGTTGTGAGTAGGCGACACACCGGGCGGTGCGCAGGCATTGGTCTACGTTCGAGCTGACGCGGAAGCAGAGGTGGACGCGGTGCCACCTGGCGACAAGCTGGACGATGGGTACGGACTGACAGACCAGCTGGGTGACACTTGGCGACACACTAAGCAATGCACAGTGACTAGTCGACATGGTGGCTCACATGGTACCAGAGATGGAGGAGTTGTCAGTAGGCGACACATGGGGCGGTGCTCAGGCACTGGTCGACGCACGGGCAGATACACTAACCGAGGTGCAGGCACTGATATCTGGCGACACACTAGGGGATGCGGACGCACTGAATGACCTGCTGGGTGGCACTTAAGGACACAATGGGCAATGCGCAGGCACTGGGCGACGCACTGGCTGACACGTTAGCAGAGATGGAGAAGTGACACCAGGCGACACACTGGCAGATGCGCACGCACTCTATGACCTGCTGGGTGACAGTTGGCGATACACTGGGAAATGAGGAGGCTCTGGTCGACACGCTGGCTGAGACGGAACCAAACATGGATTAGTAGTCAGCATTTGACTCTCGGTGAGGTGCACAGGCACTGGGCGACGCACTGGTTGAGAGGCTAGCAGAGGTGGAGGGAGAGTCACCTGGCGACACACTGGGCGATGAGCACGCACTGAATGGCCTTGTGGGTGACACTTGGCGACACACTGGGCAATGCGCAGGCACTGGTGGACACGCTGGCTGACACAGTACAAGAGACGGAGGAGTTTTCAGTAGGCGACTCACTGGGCAATGCGCAGGCACTGGTCGACACTCTGGCTGACACGGTACCCGACATGGAAGAGTACTCAGTATTTGAAAAACGGGTCGGTCCACAGGCACTGGTCGACACAATGGCTGACACGCTAGAAGAGGTTGAGGCGGTGACACCTGGTGACTCACTGTACAAGAGTTGGAGGAGTTGTCAGTAGGCGACACACCGCGCAATGCGCAGGCACTAGTCTACGATGGCGCAGACAAGGTAGCAGAGTTGGAGGCGGTGACACCTGGCAACACACTGGGCGATGCGCACGATCTGAATGACCTGCTGGGTTACAGTTGGCGAGACAGTGGGCAATGCGCAGTGACTGTTCGACACGCTGGCTGACGTGGTACCTTGAGATAGGAGTAGTCAGTATTCGACACATGGGGCGGTGCGCAGGGACTGAAGAACCTGCTTGGTGACACTTCGCGACCCACTGGGGAATGCGCAGGCTCTGGTCAACACGCTGGCTGAAACGGTACCAGAGATGGAGGAGCAGTCAGTAGGCGACACATTTGGTGGTGCGCAAGAACTGGTCGACGCACTGGCTGACACGCTTGCAAAGGTGGAGGCGGTGACACCTGGAAAAACACTGGGCAATGCGCACGCACTTAATGACCTGCTAGGTGACACTTGGCCACACACTGGGCAATGCGCAGGCTCTGGTCAACACGGTTGCTGAGACGGTACAAGAGATGGAGGAGTTGTGAGTAGGCGACACACCGGGCGGTGTGCAGGCACCTGTCGACGCACTGGCTGACACGCTACCAGAGGTGGAGGCGGTGCCACCTGGCGACAAACTGGATGATGCGCACGCACTGAATGACCTGGTTGGTGACACTTGGCGACACACTAAGCAATGCGCAGTGACTGGTCGACACGCTGGCTGACATGGTACCAGAGATGGAGGAGTTGTCAGTAGGCGACACATGGGGCGGTGCTCAGGCACTGGTCGACGCACTGGCAGATACACTAACCGAGGTTGAGGCGCTGATATCTGGCGACACACTAGGGGATGCGGACGCACTGAATGACCTGCTGGGTGGCACTTAAGGACACAATGGGCAATGCGCCGGCACTTGGCGACGCACTGGCTGACACGCTAGCAGAGATAGAGGGGGTGACACCAGGCGACACACTGGCAGATGCGCACGCACTCTATGATCTGCTGGGTGACAGTTGGCGATACACTGGGAAATGAGGACGCGCTTGTCGACACGCTGGCTGAGACGGAACCAAACATGGATTAGTAGTCAGCATTTGACACTCGGTGCGGTGCGCAGGCACTGGGCGACGCACTGGCTGACACGCTAGCAGAGGTGGAGGGGGTGACACCTGGCGACACGCTGGGCGATGAGCACGCACTGAATGACCTTTTGGGTGACACTTGGCGACCCACTGGGCAATGCGCAGGCACTGGTGGACACGCTGGCTGACACAGTACAAGAGACGGAGGAGTTTTCAGTAGGCGACTCACTGGGCAATGCGCAGGCACTGGTCGACACGCTGGCTGACACGGTACCAAAGATGGAGCAGTTGTCCATAGGCGACACACGGGGCGGTGCGCAGGCACTGATTGACCTGCTGGGTGACGGTTGGCGACACACTGGGCAATGCGCAGGCTCTGGTCGACACGCTGGTTCACACGGTGCCTGAGATGGAGGAGAAGTCACTAGGCGACACACAGGGTGGTGCGCAGCCATTGCTCGACACTCGGGCTGACAAGGTAGCAGAGTTGAAGGCGGTGACACCTGCGACACACTGGGCGGTACAAGAGATGGAGGAGTACTCAGTATTTGACAAACGGGTCGGTACACAGGCACTGGTCGACGCAATTGCTGAGACGCTAGCACAGGTGGAGGCGGTGACACTTGGTGACACACTGGGCGATGCGCAGGCACTGGTCTACACGCTGGCTGACACGGTACCAGAGATAAAGGAGAAGTCAGTAGGCGACACATAGGGCGTTGCGCAGGCACTGGTCGACGCTAAGGCTGACAAGATAGCAGGGTTAAAGACGGTGACACCTGACGACACACTAGGTGATGCGCAGGCACTTAAAGACCTGCTGGGTGACAGATGGCGACACACTAGGCAATGCGCAGGCACTGGTCGACACGTTGGCTGACACGGTACCAGAGATTTATTAGTTGTCAGTATTCTACACACAGGACCAGGGCGGTACACAGGCACAGGTCGACGCAATGGCTTACACGCTAGCAGAGGTGGAGGCGGTGACCCCTTGACGACAGACCGGGCAATGCGAAGGCACTGGTCTACACGCTGGCTGACACGGTACCAGAAATAAAGGAGAAATCGGTAGGCGACACATACGGCGTTGAGCAAGGACTGGTCAACGCAGTGGCTGACACGCTAGCAGAAGTGGGAGCAGTGACACCTGGTGACACACTGGCAGATGCGTACGCACTCAATGACCCGCTGGGTGACAGTTAACGACACACTGGGCAATGAGCAGGCTCTGGTCGACATGCTGGCTGACACGGTACCAGAGATGGAGGATAGGTCACTAGGCGACACACAGGGCAGTGCGGAGGCACTGGTCGACAGTCGGGCTGACAAGGTACCAGAGTTGGAGGCAGTGAAAACTGGAGACACACTGGGCGATGTGCACGCACTGAATGACCTGCTGAGTGACAGTTGGCGACACACTGGGCAATGCGAAGACTCTGGTCAACACGGTGGCTGAGACGGTACAAGAGATGAATGAGTTGTCAGTAGGCGACACACGGGGCGGTGCCCAGGCACTGGTCGACGCACTGGCAGACACGCTAACCCAGGTGGAGTTGCTGATAACTGGCGACACACTGGGCGATGCGTACGTACTGAATGACCTGCTGGGTGGCACTTATCGACACAGTGGGCAATGCGAAGGCACTGGTCGACACGCTGGCAGACAATACCAGAGATGGAGGAGTAGTCAGCATTCGCACACAGGGTGGTGCCCAGGCACTGGGCGACGTACTAGGTGACACGCTAGCAGAGATGGAGGGTATGACACCAGGTGACACACTAGCAGATGCGAACGCACTCTATGACCTGCTGAGTGACAGTTAGCGATACATTGGGAGAAGAAGAGGCTCTGGTCAACACGCTTGCTGACACGGTACCAAACATGGAGGAGTAGTCAGCATTTGACACTCGGGGCGGTGCACAGGCACTGGGCGACGCACTGGCTGACATGCTAGCAGAGGTGGAGGCGGTGACACCCGGCGACACACTGGGCGATGCGCACGCACTGAATGACCTTGCGGGTGACACTTGGCGACACACTAGGCGATGCGCAGGCACTGAATGTCCTGCTGGGTGACACTTGGCGAGACATTGGGCAATGCGCAGTCACTTGTAGACATGCTGGCTGACTCGGTACCAGAGATGGAGGAGTTGTCAGTAGGCGACACATGGGGCTCTGCAAAGGCACTGAGCGACGCTTGGACTGACAAGGTAGCAGAGTTGGAGGCGGTGTCACCTGGTGACACACTGGCTGATGTGCACGCACTGAATGACCTGGTGAGTGACACTTGGCGAAAAATTGGGCAATGCGCACATACTGGTGGACACCCTGATTGACACGGTACCAGAGATGGAGGAAAAGTCACTAGGCGACACACCGGGTGGTGCGGAGGCATTTGTCGACGCTCGGGCTGTCACGCTAGGAGAGGTGGAGTAGGTGACACCTGGCGACACACTGGCCGATGCGCGCGCACTAAATAACCTGCTGGGTGACATTTCGCGACACACTAAGCAATGGGCAGTCACTGGTCGACACTCTGGCTGACATGGTACCTTGAGATAGAGGAGTAGTCATTATTCTACACGTGGTTTGGTGCGCAGGCACTGGTTGACGCACTTTCAGACACGCGAGCCGAGGTGGAGGCGCTGTCAACTGGCGACACATTTGGCGATGCGCAGGCACTGAAGAACCTGCTGGGTAACACTTGGCGACACACTGGGGAATGCGCAGACTCTGGTTAACACGCTGGCTGACACGGTAACAGAGATGGAGGAGCAGTCAGTAGGCGAGACATGGGGTGGTGCGCAAGAACTGGTCGAAGCACTGGGTGACACGCTAGCAGAGGTGGAGGCGGTGACACCTGGAAAAACACTGGGCAATGCGCACGCACTTAATGACCTGCTAGGTGACACTTAGCGGCACAGTGGACAATGCGCAGGCTCTGATCGACATGGTGGCTGTCACGGTAAAAGAGATGGAGGAGTTGTCAGTAGGCGACAGACCGGGCAATACGCAGGCACCTAATGACCTGCTGGGTGACACTTGGCGACACACTGAGCAATGCGCAGTGACTGGTCGACACGCTGGCTGACACGGATCCAGAGATGGAGGAGTTCTCAGTAGGCGACACACGGGGCAGTGCGCAGGCACTGGTCGACGCACTGGCTCACATGCTAGCAGAGTTGGAGGCTCTGACAACTGGTGACACACTGGGCAATATTCACGCACTGAATGACCTGCTGGGTAACACTTGGCGACACATTGGACAATACGCAGGCACTGTTCGACAGGCTGCCTCACACTGTACAAGAGAAGGAGGACTTGTCCCTAGGCGACAAACGGGTAGGTGCGTAGGCACTGGTCGAGGCTTGGGCTGACAAGATAGCAGGGTTGGAGACGGTGACACCTGGCGACACACTTGGCGATACCCAAGCACTGAATGACCTTCTGGGGGACACTTGGCGACAAATTGAGCAATGCGCAGGCACTGGTCGACACGCTGGCTGAAACGGTAACAGAGATGTAGGAGCAGTCAGTAGGCGACACATTTGGTGGTGCGCAAGAACTGGTCGACGCACTGGCTGACACGCTTGCAGGGTTGGAGGCGGTGACACCTGGTGACACACTGGGCGATGCCCAAGCAATAAATGACCTGCTGGGTGACACTTGGCGACACATTGAGCAATGCGGAGGCACTGGTCGAAAGGCTTTCTGACACGGTACAAAAGATGGAGGAGTTCTCAGTAGGCGACACACAGGTCAATGCGCAGGCACTAGTCGACGCTCAGGCTGACGCACTGGCAGAGGTGGAGGCGGTGAGACGTGGTGACACACTGAGAGATGCACACGCACTCAATGACCTGCTGGGTGACAGTTGGCGACACACTCGGCAATGACAAGGCTCTGGTCGACACGCTGGCTGACACGGTACCAGAGATGGAGGAAAAGTAACTAGCCGAAACACAGGGCGATGAGCAGGCACTGGTCGACGCTCGGGCTGACGCGCTGGCAGAGGTGGAGGCGGTGAGACCTGGCGACATAAAGAGCGATTTGCATACACTGAATGACCCGCTGGGTGACACTTGGCGTCAAATTGAGCAATGCACAGCCACTGGTCGACACGCTGGCTGACACGCTACCAGAGATGGAGGAGTACTCAGTATTTGACAAATGGGTCGGTCCACAGGCACTGGTCGACGCAATAGCTGGCACGCTAGGAGAGGTGGAGGCGGTGACACCTGGGGACCCATTGGGCGATGCGCACGCACTGAATAACCTTGTGGGTGACACTTGACGACACACAGGGCAATGCGCAGGCACTGGTCTACACGCTAGCTGACACGGTCCCAGAGATGGAGGAGCAGTCAGTAGGCGACACATGGGGCGGTACGCAGGCACTGGTCGACGCACTGGCAGACACGCTAACAGAGGTGGAGGCGCTGACAACTGGCGACACACTGGACGATGCGCAGGCACTTACTGACCTGCTGGGTGACACTTGGCGAGACATTGGGCAATCTGCAGTCACTTGTAGACATGCTGGCTGACTCGGTACCAGAGATGGAGGAGTTGTCAGTAGGCGACACATGGGGCTGTGCGGAGGCACTGAGCGACGCTTGGGCTAACAAGTTAGCAGAGTTTGAGGCCGTGACACCTGGCGACACACTGGGTGATGCGCACGTACTTAATGACCTGCTGTGTGCCTCTTGGCGACACACTGGGCAATGCGCAGGCTCTGATGGACACGCTAGCCAACACTGTACCAAAGATGGAGGAGTTGTCAGTAGGCGACACGGAGCAGTGCGGAGGCACTGGTCAACGCACTTTCTGACACGCTCGCAGAGTTGGAGGCGTTGACACCTGGCGACACACTACGCGATTTGCACGCACTGAATGACCTGCTGGGTGACACTTGGTGACACATTGAGTAATGCGCAGGCACTGGTCGACACGCTGGCTGACACGGTACCAGACATGGAGGAGTACTCAGTATTTAAAAAACGGGTCGGTCCACAGGCACTGGTCGACGCTTTGGCAGACACGCTAACAGAGGTGGAGGCGCTGACAACTGGTGACACACTGGGCGATTCGCAGGGACTGAATGACCTTCTAGGTGACACTTGCCGAGACATTGCGCAGTCACTTGTAGACATGATGGCTGACTCGGTACCAGAGATGGACGAGTTGTCAGTACACGACGCATGGGGCTGTGCGGAGGCACTGAGCGACGCTTGGGCTGACAAGGTAGCAGAGTTTGAGGCAGTGACACCTGGTGACACACTGGGTGATGTGCACGCACTGAATAACCTGTTGGGTGACAGTTGGCGATACACTGGGAAATGAGGAGGATCTGGTCGACATGCTGGCTGACACGGTACCAAACATGGAGGAGAAGTCAGCAATTGAAACTCGGGGCGGTGCGCAGGCACTGGGCGACGCACTGGCTGACACGCTTGCAGAGGTGAAGGAGTGACACCTGGCGACACACTGGGCGATGAACACGCACTGAATGACATTGTGGGTGACACTTGGCGACACTCTGGGCAATGCGCAGGCACTGGTCGACACGCTGGCTGAGACGGTACAAGAGACGAAGGAGTTGTCTGTAGGCGACTCACTGACCAATGCGCAGTGCCTGGTCGACACGCTTGCTGACATGGTACCAGAGATTAAGGAGTTGTCAGTAGGCGACAGACGGGGCGCTGCGCAGGCTCTTGTCGACGCACTGGCTGACACCCTAGCAGAGGTGGAGGCTCTGACAACTGGCGACACACTGATTGATATTCATGCACTGAATGACCTGTTGGGTGACACTTGGCGACACATTGAGCAATGCGCAGGCACTGGTCGACACGCTTTCTGAAACGGTACCAAAGATTGAGGAGTTCTTAGTACTCGACACACGGGGCGGTGCGCAGGCATTGGTCGACGCTTGGGCTGACACGCTAGCAGAGGTGGAGGCGGTGTCACCTGGCGACAAACTGGACGATGCGCACGCACTTTAAGACCTGCTCGGAGGCACTTGGCGACACACTAAGGAATGCGGAGTAACTGGTCGACACCCTGGCTGAAACGGTACCAGAGATGGAGGAGTTGTCAGTAGGCGACACACGGGACGGTGCGGAGGAACTGGTCCACGCACTGGCTGACACGCTAGCAGAGGTGGAGGCTCTGACAGCTGGTGACACACTGGGTGATATTCACGCACTGAATGACCTGCTGGGTGACACTTGGCGACACATTGGGTAATGCACAGGCAGTGTTCGAGAGGGTGGCTGACACTGTACAAGACAAGGAGGAGTTGTCAGTAGCCGACAAACGGGTTGGTGCGTAGGCACTGGTCGACGCTTAGGCTGACAAGGGGGCAGGGTTTAAAGCGGTGACACCAGGCGACACACTGGGCGATGCCCAAGCACAGAATGACCTGCTGGGTGACACTTGGCGACAAATTGAGCAATGCGCAGGCACTGGTCGACACGCTGGCTGACACGGTACCAGAGATGGAGGAAAAGTCACTAGGCGACACAGGGAGCGGAGCGGAGGCACTGCTTGACGCTCGGGCTGACACGCTAGCAGAGGTGGAGGCGGTAAAAACTGGTGACACACTGGGAGATGCACACGAACTCATTGACCTACTGGGTGACAGTTGGCGACACACTGGGCAATGACAAGGTTCTGGTCGACACGCTGGCTGACACGGTACCAGAGATGGACGAAAAGTCACTAGGCGAAACACAGGTCGGTGCGCAGGCACTTGTTGACGCTCGGGCTGACGCGCTGGCGGAAGTGGAGGCAGTGAGACCTGGTGACACACTGGGAAATGCAAACGCATTTAATGACCTGCTGGTTGACAGTTGGCGACACACTGGGCAATGACAAGGCTCTGGTCGACACGCTGGCTGACACGGTACCAGAGATGGACGAAAAGTCACTAGGCGAAACACAGGTCGGTGCGCAGGCACTTGTTTACGCTCGGGCTGACGCGCTGGCAGAGGTGAAGGCAGTGAGACCTGGTGACCCACTGGGCGATGCGCACGCACTGAGTGACCTTGTGGGTGACACTTGACGACACACCGGGCAATGCGCAGGCACTGGTCTACACCCTGGCTGACACGGTACCAGAGTTGCAGGAGCAGTTCGTAGGCGACACATGGGGCGGTGCGCAGGCACTGGTCGACGCACTGGCAGAGACGCTAACAGAGGTGGAAGCGCTGACAACTGGCGACACACTGGGCGATGCGTAGGCACTGAATGACTTGCTGGGTGACAGTTGGCGACACACTTGGCAATGCGCAGGCACTGGTCGACATGCTGGCTGACACGGTAGCAGAGGTGAAGGCGTTGACACCTGGCGACACACTATACGATGCGCACGCACTGAATTACCTGCTGGGTGACACTTTTCGACAAATTAGGCAATGCGTAGCCACTGATCGACACGATGAGTGACATGTTACCAGAGATGGAGGAAAAGTCACTAGGCGACACACCTGGCGGTGCAGAGGCACTGGTCGACAGTCGGGCTGCCACGGTAGCAGAGGTGGAGGCGGTCATTCCTGGGGACACACGGGGCGATGCGCAGGCTCTGGTCAACACGGTGGCTTGGACGGTACAAGAGATGGACGAGTTGTCAGTAGGCGACACACCGGGCGGTGCGCAGGCATTGGTCGACGCTCGGGCTGACACGCAAGCAGAGGTGGAGGCGGTGCCACCTGGCGACAAACTGGACGATGCGCACGCACTTCATTTCCTGCTTGGTGACACTTGGCGACACATTAAGCTATGAGCAGTGACTGGTCGACACGCTGGCTGACATGGTACCAGAGATGGAGGAGTTGTCAGTAGGCAACACACGAGGCGATGCGTAGGCACTGGTCGGCGCTTGGGCTAACAAGATAGCAGTGTTGGAGGCGGTCACACCTAGCGACACACTGGGCGATGCCCAGGCACTGAATGACCTGCTGTGTGACACTTGGCGACAAATTGAGCAATGCGCAGGCACTGGTCGCCACGCAGTCTGACACGGTACCAGAGATGGAGGAAAAGTCACTAGGCGACACAGGGAGCGGTACGCAGGCACTGGTCGACGCTCGAGATGACACGCTAGCAGAGGTGGAGGCGGTGACACGTGGTGACACACTGGGAGATGCACACGCACTCAAGGACCTGCTGTGTGAAAGTTGGCGACACACTGGGCAATGACAAGGCTCTGGTCGGCATGCTGGCTGACACGGTACTAGAGATGGAGGAAAAGTAACTAGGCGACACACAGGGCGGTGCGCAGGCACTGGTCGACGCTCGGGCTGATTCGCTGGCAGAGGTGGAGGCGGTGAGACCTGGCGATATAAAGGCGATTTGCACGCACTGAATGACCTGCTGGGTGACAGTTGGCGACACATTGAGCAATGCGGAGCCACTGGTCGACACGCTGTCTGACACGGTACCAGGGATGCAGGAGTACTCAGTATTTGAAAAACGGGTCGGTCCACAGGCACTGGTCGACGCTTTGGCAGACACACTAACAGAGGTGGAGGCGCTGACAACTGGTGACACACTGGGCGATTGGCAGGGACTGAATGACCTTCTAGGTGACACTTGCCGAGACATTGGGCAATGCGCAGTCAATTGTAGACATGCTGGCTGACTCGGTACCAGAGATGGAAGAGTTGTCAGTAGGTGACAAATGGGGCTCTGTGGAGTCACTGAGCGACGCTTGGGCTGAAAACGTAGCACAGTTGAAGGCGGTGACACCTGGCGAAACACTGGGTGATGGGCATGCACTGAATGACCTGCTTAGAGACAGTTGGCGGCACACAGGGTAATGCACAGGCTCTCATTGACACGCTGGCGAACACGGTACCAAAGATGGAGGAGTTGTCAGTAGACGACACACGGGGCGGTGCGCAGACACTGGTTGACGCACTGGCTGACACGCTAGCAGAGGTGGAGGCGTTGACAACTGGCGACACACTACGCTATGCGCAGGCACTGAATAAACTGCTGGGTGACACTTGACGACACACTGGGTAATGCGGAGGAACTGTTCAACACGCTGGCTGACAGGATACCAGAGGTGGGAGAGCAGTCAGTAGGTGATACATGGGCGGTGCGCAGGCACTGGTCGTCCCACTGGCAGACACGCTAACCGAGGTGGAGGCGCTGACAACTGGCGACACACTGGGCGCTGCGCAGGCACTGAAGGAACTGCTGGGTGACACTAAGCGATACAGTCGGCAATGCGCAGGCTCTGGTTAACAAGGTGGCTGAGACGGTACAAGAGATGGAGGAGTTGTCAGTAGGCGACACAAGGGGCGGTGCGGAGGCACTTGTCGACGCACTGGCTGACCCGCTAGCAGAGGTGGAGGCTGTGACAACTGGCGACACACTAGGCGATGCGCACGCACTGAATGACCTGCTGGTTACACTTGGCGACACACTGAGCAAGCGAAGTGAGTGGTCGACACGCTGGCTGACACGGTACCAGAGATGGAGGAGTTGTCGGTAGGCGACACATGGGCGGTGCATAGGCACTGGTCGACACTCGGGATAACAAGATAGCAGAGGTGGAGGAGGTGATACCTGGCGACACACTGGGCGATGCGTACGCACTGAATGGACTGCTGGGTGACACTTAGCGACACACTGAACAATGCGCAGGCTCTGGTCGACATGGTGGCTGACACTGTACAGGAGATGGAGGAGTTGTCAGTAGGCGACACACCGGGTAATGCGCAGGGACTATTCTACGCTGGGGCTGACAAGGTAGCAGAGTTGGATTCGGTGACACCTGGCGACACACTGGGCGATGCGCACGCACTGAATGACCTGCTGGGTGACAGTTAGCGACTCACTGGGCAATGCGAAGGCTCTGGTCAATACGCTGGCTGACACGGTACCAGGGATAAAGAAGTAGTCAGTAGTCGACACACAGGGCCAGGGCGGTACACAGGCGCTGGTCGACGCAATGGGTGACACGCTAGCAGAGGTGGAGGCGGTTACACCTGGTGACACACTGGGCGATGCGCACGCACTGAATTGCCTTGTGGTTTACACTTGACAACACACCGGGAATCCGCAGGCAATGGTTTACACGCTGGCTGAGACGGTACCAAAAATAAACGAGCAGTCAGTAGGCGACACATAGGGCGTTGCGGAGGCACTGGTCGACGCAATGGCTGACACGCTAGCAGAGGTGGGAGCAGTGACACCTGGTGACACACTGAAAGATGCGTACGCACTCAATGACCTTCTTGGTGAGAGTTAACGACACACTGGGCAATGAGCAGGCTCTGTTCGAAAGGCTGGCTGACACAGTACCAGAGATGGAGGAAAAGTCACTAGGCGACACACAGGGCGGTGTGCAGGCACTTAATGACCTGCTGAGTGACACTTGGCGAGACATTGGGCAATGTTCAGGCACTTGTAGACATGCTGGCTGACTCGCTACCAGAGATGGAGGAGTTGTCAGTAGGTGACACATGGGGCTGTGGCGAAGCACTGAGTGACGCTTGGGCTAACAAGGTAGCAGAGTTAAAGGCGGTGACACCTGGCGAAACACTGGGTGATGCCCACGCACTTAATGACCTGCTGGGTGACAGTTGGCGACACACTGGGCAATGCGTAGGCACTTGTCGACACGTTGGCTGACACCGTACCAGAGATGGAGGAGTTGTCAGTAGGCAAAACCCGGGGCGGTGCGCAGGAATTGGTCGACGCACTGGGTGATACGCTAGCAGAGGGGGAAACTGTGGCACCTGGTTACATACTGGGAGATGCGCACGCAATAAATGACCTGCTGTATACCTGTTGGCGACACACTGGGCAATGCGCAGGCTCTGATCGACACGCTTGCCAACACGGTATCAAAGATGGAGGAGTTGTCAGTAGGCGACACACGGGGCGGTGCGTAGGCACCGGTCAACGCACTTTCTGACACGCTCGCAGAGGTAGAGGCGTTGACATCTGGCGACACACTACGCGATGCGCACGCACTAGATGACCTGCTGGGTGACATTCGGCGACTCATTGGGCAATGCGCAGGCACTGGTCGACACGCTGAGTGACACGGTACAAGAGATGGAGAAAAAGTCACTAGACAACACACGGTGCGGTGCATAGGCACTGGTCGACACTCGGGCTGACAAGGTAGCAGAGTTGGAGGCGGTGAAACCTGGCGTCACACTGGGTGATGCGCACGCACTGAATGACCTGCTGGGTGCCTCTTGGCGACACACTGGGTAATGCGGAAGCTCTTATCCACACGCTAGCCAACACGGTAGAAAGATGGAGGAGTTGTCAGCAGGCGACACACTGGGCGGTGTGGAGGCACTGGTCAACGCACTGGCTGACACGCTCGGAGAGGTGGAGGCGTTGACACCTGGCGACACAATACGCGATGCGCACGCACTGAATGACCTGCTGGGTGACACTTGTCGACACACCTGGCATGCGGAGGCACTGGTCGTCGCAATGGC
Source organism: Porites divaricata (assembly GCA_038088405.1). NCBI lineage: Eukaryota > Metazoa > Cnidaria > Anthozoa > Scleractinia > Poritidae > Porites > Porites divaricata. The sequence continues at coordinate 32,994,165 of JBBMOI010000003.1, forward strand.
TGACACGCTACCAGAGGTGGAAGCGGTTACACCTGGTGACACACTGGGAGATGCGTACGCACTCAATGACCTGCTGGGTGACAGGTTGCGACACACTGGGCAATGCGGAGGCTCTGTTGAACACGCTGGCTTATAGGATACCAGAGATGGGAGAGCAGTCAGTAGGTGACACATAGGCGCTGCGGAGGCACTGGTCGACGCACTGGGAGACACGCTAACCGAGGTGGAGCCGCTGACAACTGGCGACACACTGGGCGCTGCGCAGGCACTGAACGACCTGCTGGGTGACACTAGGTTACACACTGGGCAATGCGCAGGCTCTGCTTAACACACTGGCTGAGACGGTACAAGAGATGGAGGAGTTGTTGGTAGGCGACACAAGAGGCGGTGCGCAGGGACTTTTCGACGCACTTGCTGACACGCTAGCTGAGGTGGAGGCTGTGACCACTGCCTCACACTAGGCGATGCGCACGCACTGAATGACCTGCTGGGTGACACTTAGCGACACACTGCACCATGCGCAGTCTCTGGTCGACATGGTTGGTGACACGGTACAAGAGATGGAGGAGTTGTCAGGAGGCGAGAATGCGAAGGCACTAGTCTACGGTTGGGCTGACAAGGTAGCAGAGTTGGAGGCGGTGACACCTGGGACACACTGGGCGATTCGCACGCACTATATGACCTGCTGGGTGACAGTTGGCGACACACTGGGCAATGCGGAGGCTCTGGTCGACACGGTGGCTGACACGGTACCAGAAAGAGAGGAGTTGTCAAAAAGCGAAACCCGGGGCGGTTCGCAGGCACTGGTTGACGCACTGGCAGACACGTTAACCGAGGTGGAGGCGCTGATAAGTGGCGACACACTGGGCGATGCGCACGCACTGATTGACCTTGTGGGTGACACTTGGTGACACACTGGGCGATGCGCAGGCACTGAATGCCCTTTTGGGTGACTCTTGGCGAGACATTGGGCAATGCGCAGTCACTTGTAGACATGCTGGCTGACTCGCTACCAGAGATGGAGGAGTTGTCAGTAGGCGACACATGGGGCTGTGCGGAGGAACTGAGCGACGCTTGGGCTAACAAGGTAGGAGAGTTTGAGGCCGTGACACCTGGCGACACACTGGGTGATGCGCACGTACTTAATGACCTGCTGGGTGACAGTTGGCGACACACTGGGCAATGCGAAGGCACTGGTCGACACGTTGGCTGGCACGGTACCAGAGATGGAGGAGTTGTTAGTAGGGGAAATCCGTCGCGGTGCGCAGGCACTGGTCGACGCACTGGGTGACACGCTAGCAGACGTGGAAACTGTGGAACCTGGTGACATACTTGGAGATGCGCACGCACTGAATGACCTGCTGTGTGCCTCTTGGCGACACACTGGGCAATGCGCAGGCTCTGATCGACACGCTAGCCATTACGGTACCAATAATGGAGGAGTTGTCAGTAGGTGACACACGGGGTGGTGCGGAGGCACTGCTCAACGCACTGGCTGACACGCTCGCAGAGGTGGAGGCGTTGACACCTGGCGACACACTACGCGATTTGCACGCACTGAATGACCTGCTGGGTGACACTTTGTGACACATTGAGCAATGCGCAGGCAGTGGTAGGCACGCTGGCTGACACTGTACTAGAGATGGAGGAAAAGTAACTAGGCGAAACACAGGGCGGTGCACAGGCACTGGTCGACGCTCTGGCTGACGCGCTGGCACAGGTGGAGGCGGTGAGACCTGGCGATATAAAGGCGATTTGCACGCACTGAATGACCTGCTGGGTGACAGTTGGCGACACATTGAGCAATGCGCAGGCACTGGTCGACACGCTGTCTGACACGGTACCAGGGATGCAGGAGTACTCAGTATTTAAAAAACGGGTCGGTCCACAGGCACTGGTCGACGCTTTGGCAGACACACTAACAGAGGTGGAGTCGCTGACAACTGGTGACACACTGGGCGATTGGCAGGGACTGAATGACCTTCTAGGTGACACTTGCCGAGACATTGGGCAATGCGCAGTCAATTGTAGACATGCTGGCTGACTCGGTACCAGAGATGGAAGAGTTGTCAGTAGGTGACAAATGGGGCTGTGTGGAGTAACTGGGCGACGCTTGGGCTGAAAACGTAGCACAGTTGAAGGCGGTGACACCTGGCGAAACACTGGGTGATGGGCATGCACTGAATGACCTGCTTAGAGACAGTTGGCGGCACACAGGGGAATGCACAGGCTCTGATTGACACGCTGGCGAACACTGTAGCAAAGATGGAGGAGTTGTCAGTAGGCGACACACGGGGCGGTGCGCAGACACTGGTTGACACACTGGCTGACACGCTAGCAGAGGTGGAGGCGTTGACAACTGGCGACACACTACGCTATGCGCAGGCACTGAATAAACTGCTGGGTGACACTTGACGACACACTGGGTAATGCGGAGGAACTGTTCAACACGATGGCTGACAGGATACCAGAGATGGGAGAGCAGTCAGTAGGTGATACATGGGCGGTGCGCAGGCACTGCTCGACCCACTGGCAGACACGCTAACCGAGGTGGAGGCGCTGACAACTGGCGAGACACTGGGCGCTGCGCAGGCACTGAAGGAACTGCTGGGTGACGGTTGGCGACACACTGGGCAATGCGGAGGCACTGCTCGACACGCTGAGTGACACGGTACCAGAGATGGAGGAAAAGTTACTAGGCGACACAAATGGCGGTCCATAGGCACGGCTCGACACTCGGGCTGACAAGGTAGAAAAGGTGGAGGCGGTGATACCTGGTGACACACTAGGCGATGCGCAGGCACTGAATGACCTGCTGGGTGACGGTTGGCGACACACTGGGCAATGCGCACGGTCTGGTCGACACGCTGGTTAACACGGTACCTGAGATGGAGGAGAAGTCACTAGGCGACACACAGGGTGGTGCGGAGGCACTGCTAGACACTCGGGCTGACAAGGTAGCAGAGTTGGAATCGGTGACACCTGGCTACACACTGGGCGGTTCGCGCGCACTGGTCGACACGCTAACTGACACGGTACAAGAGATGGCGGAGTACTCAGTATTTGACAAACGGGTCGGTACACAGGCACTGGTCGACGCAATTGCTGAGACTCTAGCACAGGTGGAGGCGATGACACTTGGTGACACACTGGGCGATGCGCAGGCACTGGTCTACAAGCTGGCTGACACGGTACCAGAGATAAAGGAGAAGTCAGTAGGCGACACATAGGGCGTTGCGCAGGCACTGGTCGACGCTAAGGCTGACAAGATAGCAGGGTTGGAGGCGGTGACACCTGGAGACACACTAGGTGATGGGCACGCACTTAAAGACCTGCTGGGTGATAGATGGCGACACACTAGGCAATGCGCAGGCTCTGGTCAACACTGTGGCTGAGACGGTACAAGAGATGGAGAAGTTGTCAGTAGGCGACACAAGGGGCAGTGCGGAGGCCCTTGTCGACGCACTGGCTGACACGCTTGCAGAGGTGGAGGCTCTGACAACTGGCGACACACTAGGCAATGCGCACGCACTGAATGACCTGCTGGGTGAAATTGGCGACACACTGAGCAAGCGAAGTGACTGGTCGAAACGCTGGATGACACGGTACCAGAGATGGAGGAGTTGTCGGTAGGGGACACGTGGGGCGGTGCCCAGGCACTGGTCGACGCACCAATTGACACGCTAACCGAGGTAGAGTTGCGACGGTGCAGAGGCCCTTGTCGACGCACTAGCTGACACGCTTGCAGAGGTGGAGGCTCTGACAACTGGCGACACACTGGGCGATGCGCACGCACTAAATGACCTGCAGAGTGACACTTGGCGACACATTGAGCAATACGCAGGCACTGGTCGACACGCTGGCTGACACGGTACCAGAGATGGAGGAGTACTCAGTATTTAAAAAACGGGTCGTTCCAGAGGCACTCGTCGAGGCTTTGGCAGACACACTAACAGAGGTGGAGGCGCTGACAACTGGTGACACACTGGGCGATTCGCAGGGACTGAATGACCTTCTAGGTGATACTCTCCGAGACATTGGGCAAGGCGCAGTCACTTGTAGACATGCTGGCTGACTCAGTACCAGAGATGAAAGAGTTGTCAGTAGGTGACAAATGGGGCTGTGCGGAGTCGCTGAGCGACGCTTGGGCTGACAACGTAGCACAGTTGAAGGCGGTGACACCTGGCGACACACTGCGTGATGCGCACGCACTAAATGACCTGCTGAGTGACTCTTGGCGACATATTGGGCAAAGCGCAGGCACTGGTCGACACGCTGAGTGACACGGTACCAGAGATGGAGGAAAAGTCACTAGGCGACACACGGGGCGGTGCATAGGCACTGGTCGACACTCAGGCTGACAAGGTAGCAGAGGTGGAGGCGGTGATACCTGGCGACACACTGGGCGATGCGCACGCACTGAATGACCTCCTGAGTGATACTTGGCGATACACTGGGCAATGCGAAGGCTCTGGTCAACACGGTGGCTCAGACGGTACAAGAGATGGACGAGTTGTCGGTAGGCGACACACGGGGCGGTGCCCAGGCACTGGTCGACGCACTGGCAGACACGCTAACCGAGGTGGAGGCGCTCATCACTGACGACACACTGGGCGATGCGTACGAACTGAATGACCTTGTGGGTGACACTTGGCGACACACTGGGCGATGCGCAGGCACTGAATGTCTTGCTGGGTGACACCCGGCGACACACTGGGCGATGCGCACGCACGGAATGACCTTGTGGGTGACACTTGGCGACACACTGGGCGATGCGCAGGCACTGAATGTCTTGCTGGGTGACACTTGGCGAGACATTGGGCAATGCGCAGTCACTTGTAGACATGCTGGCTGACTTGGTACCAGAGATGGAGGAGTTGTCAGTAGGCGACACATGGGGCTCTGCGGAGGCACTGAGCGACGTTTGGGCTGACAAGGTAGAAGAGTTGGAGGCGGTGACACCTGGTGACACACTGGGTGATGTGCACGCACTGAATGACCTGCTGGGTGACACTTGGCGACACATTGAGCAATGCGCACATACTGGTCGACACCCTGATTGACACGGTACCAGAGATGGAGGAAAAGTCACTAGGCGACACACGGGGCGGTGCGTAGGCACTGGTCGACACTCGGGCTGACAAGATAGCAGAGTTGGAGGCGGTGACACCTGGCGACACTCTGGGCGATGCGCGCGCACTGGTCGACAGGCTGGCTGACACGCTAGCAGAGGTGGAGGCGGTGACACCTGAAAAAACACTGGGCGATGCACACGCACTTAATGACGTGCTAGGTGACACTTTGCCACACACTGGGCAATGCGCAGGCTCTGGTCAACACGGTGGCTGAGACGGTACAAGAGATGGAGGAGTTGTCAGTAGGTGACACACCGGGCGGTGCGGAGGCATTTGTCGACGCTCGGGCTGACACGCTAGGAGAGGTGGAGTAGGTGACACCTGGCGACACACTGGCCGATGCGCACGCACTAAATAATCTGCTGGGTGACATTTCGCGACACACTAAGCAATGCGCAGTCACTGGTCGACACTCTTGCTGACATGGTACCTTGAGATAGAGGTGTAGTCAGTATTCGACGCGTGGTTTGGTGCGCAGGCACTGGTTGACGCACTTTCAGACACGCAAGCCGAGGTGGAGGCGCTGTCAACTGGCAACACACTTGGCGATGCGCAGGCACTGAAGAACCTGCTGGGTAACACTTGGCGACACACTGGGGAATGCGCAGGCTCTGGTCAACACGCTGGCTGACACGGTAACAGAGATGGAGGAGCAGTCAGTAGGCGAGACATGGGGTGGTGCGCAAGAACTGGTCGACGCACTGGGTGACACGCTAGCAGAGGTGGAGGCGGTGACACCTGGAAAAACACGGGGCAATGCGCACGCACTTAATGACTTGCTAGGTGACACTTAGCGGCACAATGGAGAATGCGCAGGCTCTGATCGACATGGTGGCTGTCACGGTACAAGAGATGGAGGAGTTGTCAGTAGGCGACAAACAAGGCAATACGCAGGCACTAAATGACCTGCTGGGTGACAGTTGGCGATACACTGGGCAATAAGCAGGCTCTGGTCGAAACGCGGGCTGACACGGTACCAGAGATAGAGGACAAGTCAGTAGGTGACACAATGGGCGAAGCGCAGGCACTGGTCGACGCTCGGGCTGACAAGGTAGTAGAGTTGGAGGCGGTGAGACCTGGCGACACACTGGGCGATGTGCACGAACTGAATGACCTGCTGGGTGACACCTTGCGACACACTGAGCAATGCGCTGTGACTGGTCGACACGCTGGCTGACACGGATCCAGAGATGGAGGAGTTCTCAGTAGGCGACACACGGGGCAGTGCGCCAGCACTGGTCGACGCACTGGCTAACACGCTAGCAGAGTTGGAGGCTCTGACAACTGGTGACACACTGGGCAATATTCACGCACTGAATGACCTGCTGGGTAACACTTGGCGACACATTGGACAATACGCAGGCAGTGTTCGACAGCCTGCCTCACACTGTACAAGAAAAGGAGGACTTGTCCCTAGGCGACAAGCTGGCTGACACGGTACCAGAGATAAAGGAGAAGTCAGTAGGCGACACATAGGGCGTTGCGAAGGCACTGGTCGACGCTTGGGCTGACGAGATAGCAGGGTTGGAGACGGTGACACCTGGCGACACTCTTGGCGATGCCCAATTACTGAATGACCTTCTGGGGGACAATTGGCGACAAATTGAGCAATGCGCAGGCACTGGTCCACACGCTGGCTGAAACGGTAACAGAGATGTAGGAGCAGTCAGTAGGCGACACATTTGGTGGTGCGCAAGAACTGGTCGATGCACTGGCTGACACGCTTGCAGGGTTGGAGGCGGTGACACCTGGTGACACACTGGGCGATGCCCAAGCAATAAATGACCTGCTGGGTGACACTTGGCGACACATTTAGCAATGCGAGGCACTGGTCGATACGCTTTCTGACACGGTACCAAAGATGGAGGAGTTGTCAGTAGGCGACACAGAGGTCAATGCGCAGGCACTTGTCGACGCTCGGGGTGACGCACTGTTAGAGGTGGAGGCGGTGAGACGTGGTGACACACTGGGAGATGCACACGCACTCAATGACCTGCTGGGTGACAGTTGGCGGCACACTCGGCAATAACAAGGCTCTGGTCGACACGCTGGCTGACACGGTACCAGAGATGGAGGAAAAGTAACTAGCCGACTTACAGGGCGGTGAGCAGGCGCTGGTCGACGCTCGGGCTGACGCGCTGGCAGAGGTGGAGGCGGTGAGACCTGGCGACATAAAGAGCGATTTGCATACACTGAATGACCTGCTGGGTGACACTTGGCGACACCTTGAGCAATGCGCAGCCACTGGTCGACACGCTGGCTGACACGCTACCAGAGATGGAGGAGTACTCAGTATTTGACAAATGGGTCGGTCCACAGGCACTGGTCGACGCAATAGCTGGCACGCTAGCAGAGGTGAAGGCGGTGACACCTGGTGACCCATTGGGTGATGCGCACGCACTGAATAACCTTGTGGGTGACACTTGACGACACACAGGGCAATGCGCAGGCACTGGTCTACACGCTAGCTGACACGGTCCCAGAGATGGAGGAGCAGTCCGTAGTTGACACATGGGGCGGTACGCAGGCACTGGTCGACGCACTGAGCAGACACGCTAACAGAGGTGGAGGCGCTGACAACTGGCGACACACTGGACGATGCGCAGGCACTGAATGACCTGCTGGGTGACACTTGGCGACACATTGAGCAATGCGCAGCCACTGGTCGACACGCTGGCTGACACGGTACCAGAGATGGAGGAGTACTCAGTATTTAAAAAACGGGTCGGTCCACAGGCACTGGTCGACGCTTTGGCAGACACGCTAACAGAGGTGGAGGCGCTGACAACTGGTGACACACTGGGCGATTCGCAGGGACTGAATGACCTTCTAGGTGACACTTGCCGAGACATTGCGCAGTCACTTGTAGACATGCTGGCGGACTCGGTACCAGAGATGGAGGAGTTGTCAGTACACGACACATGGGGCTGTGCGGAGGCACTGAGCGACGCTTGGGCTGACAAGGTAGCAGAGTTTTAGGCGGTGACACCTGGCGACACACTGGGTGGTGTGCACGCACTGAATGACCTGTTGGGTGACAGTTGGCGATACACTGGGAAATGAGGAGGCTCTGGTCGACATGCTGGCTGACACGGTACCAAACATGGAGGAGAAGTCAGCAATTGAAACTCGGGGCGGTGCGCAGGCACTGGGCGACACGCTGGCTGACACGGTAGTAGAGACGAAGGAGTTGTCTGTAGGCGACTCACTGACCAATGCGCAGTGACTGGTCGACACGCTTGCTGACATGGTACCAGAGATTAAGGAGTTGTCAGTAGGCGACACATAGGGCGTTGCGAAGGCACTGGTCGACGCTAAGGCTGACAAGATAGCAGGGTTGGAGGCGGTCACACCTAGCGACACACTGGGCGATGCCCAGGCACTGAATGACCTGCTGTGTGACACTTGGCGACAAATTGAGCAATGCGCAGGCACTGGTCGCTACGCAGTCTGACACGGTACCAGACATGGAGGAAAAGTCACTAGGCGACACAGGGAGCGGTACGCAGGCACTGGTCGACGCTCGAGATGACACGCTAGCAGAGGTGGAGGCGGTGACACGTGGTGACACACTGGGAGATGCACACGCACTCAAGGACCTGCTGTGTGAAAGTTGGCGACACACTGGGCAATGACAAGGCTCTGGTCGGCACGCTGGCTGACACGGTACTAGAGATGGAGGAAAAGTAACTAGGCGACACACAGGGCGGTGCACAGGCACTGGTCGACGCTGTGGCTGACGCGCTGGCAGAGGTGGAGGTGGTGAGACCTGGCGATATAAAGGCGATTTGCACGCACTGAATGACCTGCTGGGTGACAGTTTGCGACACATTGAGCAATGCGCAGGCACTGGTCGACACGCTGTCTGACACGGTACAAGGGATGCAGGAGTACTCAGTATTTAAAAAACGGGTCGGTCCACAGGCACTGGTCGACGCTTTAGCAGACACACTAACAGAGGTGGAGTCGCTGACAACTGGTGACACACTGGGCGATTCGCAGGGACTCAATGACCTTCTAGGTGACACTTGCCGAGACATTGGGCAATGCGCAGTCACTTGTAGACATGCTGGCTGACTCGGTACCAGAGATGGAAGAGTTGTCAGTAGGTGACAAATGGGGCTGTGTGGAGTCACTGAGCGACGCTTGGGCTGAAAACGTAGCACATTTGAAGGCGGTGACACCTGGCGAAACACTGGGTGATGGGCATGCACTGAATGACCTGCTTAGAGACAGTTGGCGGCACACAGGGTAATGCACAGGCTCTGATTGACACGGTGGCGAACACGGTACCAAAGATGGAGGAGTTGTCAGTAGGCGACACACGGGGCGGTGCACAGACACTGGTTGACGCACTGGCTGACACGCTAGCAGAGGTGGAGGCGTTGACAACTGGCGACACACTACGCTATGCGCAGGCACTGAATAAACTGCTGGGTGACACTTGACGACACACTGGGTAATGCGGAGGAACTGTTAAAAACGCTGGCTGACAGGATACCAGAGATGGTGATACATGGGCGGTGCGCAGGCACTGGTCGACCCACTGGCAGACACGCTAACCGAGGTGGAGGCGCTGACAACTGGCGACACACTGTTTGCTGCGCAGGCACTGAAGGAACTGCTGGGTGACACTAAGCGACAAAGTCGGCAATGCGCAGGCTCTGGTTAACAAGGTGGCTGACACGGTACAAGAGATGGAGGAGTTGTCAAAAGGCGACACCAGGGGCGGTGCGGAGGCACTTGTCGACGCACTGGCTGACACGCTAGCAGAGGTGGAGGCTGTGATAACTGGCGACACACTAGGCGATGCGCACGCACTGAATGACCTGCTGGGTGACACTTGGCGACACGCTGAGCAAGCCAAGTGACTGGTCGACACGCTGGCTGACACGGTACCAGAGATGGAAGAGTTGTCGGTAGGCGACACATGGGCGGTGCATAGGCACTGGTCGACACTCGGGATAACAAGATAGCAGAGGTGGAGGAGGTAATACCTGGCGACACACTGGGCGATGCGCACGCACTGAATGGACTGCTGGGTGACACTTAGCGACACACTAAACAATGCGCAGGCTCTGGTCGACATGGTGGCTGACACTGTACAGGAGATGGAGGAGTTGTCAGTAGGCGACACACCGGGTAATGCGCAGGCACTATTCTACGCTGGAACTGACAAGGTAGCAGAGTAGGATTCGGTGACACCTGGCGACACACTGGGCGATGCGCACGCACTGAATGACCTGCTGGGTGACAGTTAGCGACCCACTGGGCAATGCGAAGGCTCTGGTCAATACGCTGGCTGACACGGTACCAGGGATAAAGAAGTAGTCAGTATTCGACACACAGGGCCAGGGCGGTACACAGGCGCTGGTCGACGCAATAGCTGACACGCTAGCAGAGGTGGAGGCGGTGACACCTGGTGACACACTGGGCGATGCGCACGCACTGAATTGCCTTGTGGTTTACACTTGACGACACACCGAACAATCCGCAGGCACTGGTTTACACGCTGGCTGAGACGGTACCAAAAATAAACGAGCAGTCAGTAGGCGACACATAGGGCGTTGCGGAGGCACTGGTCGACGCAATGGCTGACACACTAGCAGAGGTGGGAGCAGTGACACCTAGTGACACACTGAAAGATGCGTACGCACTCAATGACCTTCTGGGTGAGAGTTAACGACACACTGGGCAATGAGCAGGCTCTGTTCGAAAGGCTGGCTGACACAGTACCAGAGATGGAGGAAAAGTCACCTGGCGACACACAGGGCGGTGCGCAGGCACTTAATGACCTGCTGAGTGACACTTGGCGAGACATTGGGCAATGTTCAGGCACTTGTAGACATGCTGGCTGACTCGCTACCAGAGATGGAGGAGTTGTCAGTAGGCGACACATGGGGCTGTTGCGAGGCACTGAGTGACGCTTGGGCTAACAAGGTAGCAGAGTTAAAGGCGGTGACACCTGGCGAAACACTGGGTGATGCCCACGCACTTAATGACCTGCTGGGTGACAGTTGGCGATACACTGGGCAATGCGTAGGCACTTGTCGACACGTTGGCTGACACCGCACCAGAGATGGAGGAGTTGTCAGTAGGCAAAACCCGGGGCGGTGCGCAGGAATTGGTCGACGCACTGGGTGATACGCTAGCAGAGGGGGAAACTGTGGCACCTGGTTACATACTGGGAGATGCGCACGCACTAAATGACCTGCTGTGTACCTGTTGGCGACACACTGGGCAATGCGAAGGCTCTGATCGAAACGCTGGCTAACACGGTACCAAAGATAGAGGAGTTGTCAGTAGGCGACACACGGGGCGGTGCCTAGGCACCGGTCAACGCACTGGCTGACACGCTCGCAGAGGAAGAGGCGTTGACACCTGGCGACACACTACGCGATGCGCACGCACTAGATGACCTGCTGGGTGACATTCGGCGACTCATTGGGCAATGCGCAGGCACTGGTCGACACGCTGAGTGACACGGTACTAGAGATGGAGAAAAAGTCACTAGACAACACACGGTGCGGTGCATAGGCAATGGTCGACACTCGGGCTGACAAGGTAGCAGAGTTGGAGGCGGTGAAACCTGGCGTCACACTGGGCGATGCGCACGCACTGAATGACCTCCTGGGTGCCTCTTGGCGACACAGTGGGCAATGCGGAAGCTCTTATCCACACGCTAGCCAACACGGTACCAAAGATGGAGGAGTTGTCAATAGGCGACACACTGGGCGGTGTGGAGGCACTGGTCAACGCACTGGCTGACACGCTCGGAGAGGTGGAGGCGTTGACACCTGGCGACACACAAGGCCATTTGCACGCACTGAATGACCTGCTGGGTGACACTTGGTGACACATTGAGCAATGCGCAGGCACTGGTCGACACGCTGAGTGACACGGTACTAGAGATGGAGAAAAAGTCACTAGACAACACACGGTGCGGTGCATAGGCACTGGTCGACACTCGGGCTGACAAGGTAGCAGAGTTGGAGGTGGTGAAACCTGGCGTCACACTGGGTGATGCGCACGCACTGAATGACCTGCTGGGTGACTGTTGGCGAGACATTGGGCAATGCGCAGTCACTTGTAGACATGCTGGCTGACTCGCTACCAGAGATGGAGGAGTTGTCAGTAGGCGACACATGGGCCTGTGCGGAGGCACTGAGCGACGATCGGGCTAACAAGGTAGCAGAGTTTAAGGCCGTGACACCTGGCGACACACTGGGTGATGCGCACGTACTTAATGACCTGCTGGGTGACAGTTGGCGACACACTGCGCAATGCGGAGGCACTGGTCGACACGTTGGCTGGCACGGTACCAGAGATGGAGGAGTTGTCAGTAGGGGAAATCCGTCGCGGTGCCCAGGCACTGGTCGACGCACTGGGTGACACGCTAGCAGACGTGGAAACTGTGGCACCTGGTGACATACTTGGAGATGCGCACGCACTGAATGACCTGCTGGGTGCCTCTTCGCGACACACTGGGCAATGCGCAGGCTCTGATCGACACGCTAGCCATTACGGTACCAATAATGGAGGAGTTGTCAGTAAGTGACACACGGGGTGGTGCGGAGGCACTGCTCAACGCACTGGCTGAGACGCTCGCAGAGGTGGAGGCGTTGACACCTGGCGACACACTACGCGATTTGCACGCACTGAATGACCTGCTGGGTGACACTTGGTGACACATTGAGCAATGCGCAGGCACTGGTCGACATGCTGGCTGACACGGTACCAGAGATGGAGGAGTACTCAGTATTTAAAAAACGGGTCGGTCCACAGGCACTGGTCGACGCTTTGGAAGACACGCTAACAGAGGTGGAGGCGCTGACAACTGGTGACACACTGGGCGATTCGCAGGGACTGAATGACCTTCTAAGTGATACTTGCCGAGACATTGGGCAATGCGTAGGCACTGATCGACACGATAAGTGACACGTTACCAGAGATGGAGGAAAAGTCACTAGGCGACACACCTGACGGTGCAGAGGCACTGGTCGACGGTCGGGCTGACACGGTAGAAGAAGTGGAGGCGGTGATACCTGGGGACACACTGGGCGATGCGCACGCACTGAATGACCTGCTGGGTGACGCTTAGTGACACACTGGGCAATGCGCAGGCTCTGGTCAACACGGTGGCTTGGACGGTACAAGAGATGGACGAGTTGTCAGTAGGCGACACACCGGGCGGTGCGCAGGCATTGGTCGACGCTCGGGCTGACACGCAAGCAGAGGTGGAGGCGGTGCCACCTGGCGATAAACTGGACGATGCCCACGCACTTAATGACCTGCTGGGTGACACTTGGCGACACACTAAGCTATGAGCAGTGACTGGTCGACACGGTGGCTGACATGGTACCAGAGATGGAGGAGTTGTCAGTAGGCAACACAGGGACCGGTGCGTAGGCACTGGTCGGCGCTTGGGCTAACAAGATAGCAGGGTTGGAGGCGGTCACACCTAGCGACACACTGGGCGATGCCCAGGCACTGAATGACCTGCTGTGTGACACTTGGCGAGAAATTGAGCAATGCGCAGGCACTGGTCGCCACGCAGTCTGACACGGTAGCAGAGATGGAGGAGTTGTAGGTAGGCGACACATGGGCGGTGCATAGGCACTGGTCGACACTCGGGATAACAAGATAGCAGAGGTGGAGGAGGTGATACCTGGCGACACACTGGGCGATGCGCACGCACTGAATGGACTGCTGCGTGACACTTAGCGACACACTGAACAATGCGCAGGCTCTGGTCGACATGGTGGTTGACACTGTACAGGAGATGGAGGAGTTGTCAGTAGGCGACACACCGGGTAATGCGCAGGGACTATTCTACGCTGGGGCTGACAAGGTAGCAGAGTTGAATTCGGTGACACCTGGCGACACACTGGGCGATGCGCACGCACTGAATGACCTGCTGGGTGACAGTTAGCGACCCACTGGGCAATGCGAAGGCTCTGGTCAATACGCTGGCTGACATGGTACCAGGGATGCAGGACTACTCAGTATTTGAAAAACGGGTCGGTCCACAGGCACTGGTCGACGCGATGGAAGACACGCTAACAGAGGTGGAGGCGCTGACAACTGGTGGCACACTGGGCGATTCGCAGGGACTGAATGACCTTCTAGGTGACACTTGCCGAGACATTGGGCAATGCGCAGTCACTTGTAGACATGCTGGCTGCCTCGGTACCAGAGATGGAAAAGTGGTCAGTAGGTGACACATGGGGCTGTGCGGAGTCACTGAGGGACGCTTGGGCTGACAACGTAGCAGAGTGGAAGGCGGTGACACCTGGCGACACACTGGGTAATGGGCATGCACTGAATGACCTGCTCAGAGACAGTTGGCGGCACACAGGGTAATGCACAGGCTCTGATCGACACGCTGGCAAACACGGTACCAAAGATGGAGGAGTTGTCAGTAGGTGACACACGGGGCGGTGCGTAGGCACTGGTTGACGCAATGGCTAACACGCTAGCAGAGGTAGAGGCGTTGACACCTGGCGACACACTACGCGATGCGCAGGCACTGAATGAACTGCTGGGTGACATTTGACGACACACTGGGTAATGCGGAGTCACTGGTTGACGCAATGGCTGACACGCTACAAGAGGTGGAAGCAGTGACACCTGGTAACACACTGGGAGATGCGTACGCACTCAATGACCTGCTGGGTGACAGGTTGCGACACACTGGGCAATGCGCAGGCTCTGGTCAACACGGTGGCTGAAACGGTACAAGAGATGGAGGAGTTGTCAGGAGGCGACACAAGGGGCGGTGCGGAGGTGCTTGTCGACGCTCTGGCTGACACGCTTGCAGAGGTGGAGGAGTTGTCGGTAGGCGAAACATGGGGCGGTGTATAGGCACTGGTCGACTCTCGGGATAAGAAGGTAGCAGAGGGGGAGGCGGTGATACCTGGCGACACACTGGGCGATGCGCACGCACTAAATGGACTGCTGGGTGACACTTAGCGACACACTGAACAATGCGCAGGCTCTGGTCGACATGGTGGCTGACACTGTACAAGAGATGGAGGAGTTGTCAGTAGGCGACACACCGGGCAATGCGCAGGGACTATTCTACGCTGGGGCTGACAAGGTAGCAGAGTTGGAGGCGGTGACACCTGGGGACACACTGGGCGATGCCCACGCACTGAATGACCTGCTGGGTGACAGTTAGTGACCCACTGGTAAATGCGAAGGCTCTGGTCAATACGCTGGCTGACACGGTACCAGAGATAAAGAAGTAGTCAGTATTCGACACACAAGGCCAGGGCGGTACAAAGGCACTGGTCGACGCAATAGGTGACACGCTAGCAGAGGTGGAGGCGGTGACACCTAGTGACACACTGGGCGACGCGCACGCACTTAATTGCTTTGTGGTTTACACTTGACGACACACCGGGCAATCCGCAGGCACTGGTTTACACGCTGGCTGAGACGGTACCAAAGATAAAGGAGCAGTCAGTAGGCGACACAAAGGGCGTTGCGGAGGCATTGGTCGACGCAATGGCTGACATGCTAGCAGAGGTGGGAGCAGTGACACCTGGTGACACACTGAAAGATGCGTACGCACTCAATAACCTTCTGGGTGACAGTTAACGACACACTGGGCAATGAGCAGAATCTGGTCGACACGCTGGCTGACACAGTACCAGAGATGGAGGAAAAGTCACTAGGCGACACACAGGGCGGTGCGCAGGCACTGCTCGACACTCGGGCTGACAAGGTAGCAGAGTTGGAGGCGGTGACACCTGGCGACACACTGGGAGATGCGTGCGCACTGGTCGACACGCTGGCTCACACGGTACAAGAGATGAAGGAGTACTTAGTAGTTGGCAAACGGGTCGGTACACAGGCACTAATGGACGAAATGGCTGAGACGCTTGCAGAGGTGGAGGCGGTGACACCTGGTGACACACTAGGAGATAGGTACGCACTCAATGACCTGCTTGGTGACAGGTTGCGACACACTGGGCAATGCGCAGGGTCTGGTCAACAGGCTGGCTGACACGGTATCAGAGATGGAGGAGCAGTCAGTAGGCGACACATGGGGCGGTGCGCAGCCACTGGTCGAGGCACTGGCAGACACACTAACCGAGGTGGAGGCGCTGACAACTGGCGACACACTGGGCGATGCGCAGGCACTGAATGACCTGCTGGTTGACAGTTTGCGACACACTGGGCAATGCGCAGGCACTGGTCGACACGCTGGCTGACACGGTAGCAGAGGTGGAGGCGTTGACATCTGGTGACACACTACGCGATGCGCAAGCACTGAATTACCTGCTGGGTTACAGTTGGCGACACAGTAGGCAATGCGCAGGCACTGGTCGACACGTTGATTGACATGGAACCAGAGATGGAGGAGTTGTCGGTAGGCCACACATGGGGCGGTGCCCAGGCACTGGTCGACGCACTAGCAGACACGCTAACCGAGGTGGAGGCGTTGATATCTGGCGACACACTATGCGATGCGTACGCACTAAATGACCTGCTGAGTAACACTTGGCGACACATTGGGCAATGCGCAGACACTGTTCGACAGGCTGGCTTACACTGTTCAAGAGAAGGAGGAGGTTTCAGTAGGCGACACACGAGTTGGTACTTAGGCACTGGTCGACGCTTGGGCTGCCAAAATAGCAGGGTTGGAGGCGGTGACACCTGGCGACACACTCGGCGATGCCCAAGCAATAAATGCCCTGCTGGGTGACACTTGGCGACACTTTGAACAATGCGCAGGCACTGGTCGACACGCTTTCTGACACGGTACCAAGGATGGAGGAATTGTCAGTAGGCGACACACCGGGCGGTGCGCAGGCATTGGTCGACGCTTCGGCTTACACGCTAGCAGAGGTATAGGCGGTGCCAGCTGGCGACAAACTGGACGATGCGCACGCACTGAATGACCTGCTGGGTGACACTTGGCGAAACACTAAGCAATGCGGAGTAACTGGTCGACACGCTTGCTGACATGGTACCAGAGATGGAGGAGTTGTCAGTAGGCGACACACAAGGCGGTGCGCAAGCACTGGTCGACGCACTGGCTGACACGGTAGCAAAGGTGGAGGCTCTTACAACTGGCGACACACTAACCGATGCGTACGCACTGAATAACCCGCTGGGTGACACTTCGTGACACACTAAGCAATGCGGAGTGACTGGTCGATACGCTGGCTGAAACGGTACCAGAGATGGAGGAGTTGTCAGTAGTCGACACACGGGGCGATGCGCAGGCAATGGTCGTCGCACTGGCTGACACGCTAGCAGAGGTGGAAACCGTGGGACCTGGAGACATACTGGAAGATGTGCACGCAATGAATGACCTGCTGTGCCTCTTGGCGACACACTGGGCAATGCGGAGGCTCTGATCGACACGCTGGCCAACACTGTACCAAAGATGGAGGAGTTGTCAGTAGGCGACACACGGGGCGGTGCGCAGGCACTGGTCGACGCTCTGGCTGACACGCATGCAGAGGTGGAGGCGTTCACACCTTGCGACACACTACGCGATCCGCACGCACTAAATGACCTGCTGGGTGACACTTGGCGACACATTAGGGAATGCGCAGGCACTGCTCGACACCCTGAGTGACGCGGTACCAGAGATGGAGGAAAAGTCACTAAGCGACACACCTGGCGGTCCATAGGCACTGCTAGACACTCGGGCTGACAAGGTAGCAGAGGTGGAGGCGGTGATACCTGCTGACACACTGGGCGATGTGCACGCACTGAATGACCTGCTGGGTGACAGTTGGCGACAGACTGGGCAATGCTGAAGCTCTCGTCGACACGCTGGCTCACACGGTACCAGAAATAGAGGAGTTGTCAAAAGGCGAAACCCAGGGCGGTGCGCAGGCACTGGTCGCCGCACTGGCTGACACGCTTGCAGAGGTGGAGGCTCTAACAACTTGTGACACACTGGGCGATATTCACGGACTGAATGACCTGCTGGGTAACACGTGGCGACACATTGGGCAATGCGCAGGCACTGTTCGAGAGGCTGGCTGACACTGTACAAGACAAGGAGGAGTTGTCAGTAGGCGACACACGGGTTGGCGCGTGGTCAACGCTTGGGCTGACAACATAGCAGGGCTGGAGGCGGTGACACCTGGCGATACACTGTGCGATGCCCAAGCACTGAATGACCTGCTGGGTGACACTTGGCCACAAATTGAGCAATGCGAAGGCACTGTGCGACACGCTGGCTGACACGGTACCAGAGAGGGAGGGAAAGTCACTAGGCGACACAGAGAGCGGTGCGAAGCCACTGTTCGACGCTCGGGCTGAGACGCTAGCAGAGGTGGAGGCGGTGACACCTGGTGACAAAGTGGGAGATGCACACGCACTCAATGACCTGCTGGGTGACAGTTGGCGACACACTGGGCAATGACCAGGCTCTGTACGACACGCTGGCTCAATGGTACCAGTGATGGAGGAAAAGTCACTAGGCGAAACACAGGGCGTTGCGCAGGCACTGGTCGAAGCTCGGGCTGACGCGCTGCCAGAGGAGGAGGCGGTGAGATGTCGCGACACAAAGGGCGATTTGCAAGCACTGAATGACCTGCTGGGTGACACTTGGCGACACATTGAGCAATGCGCAGGCACTGGTCGACACTCTGGCTGACACGGTACCAGACATGGAGGAGTACTCAGTATTTGAAAAACGGGTCGGTCCACATGCACTGGTCGACACAATGGCTGACACGCTAGTAGAGGTGGAGCCGGTGACACCTGGTGACTCACTGGGCGATGCGCACGCACTGAATGACATTGTGGGTGACACTTGACGACCCACCGGGCAAAGCGCAGGCACTGGTCTACATGCTGGCTGACACGGTACCAGAGATGGAGGAGCAGTCAGTAGGCGACACGTGGGGCTTTGCGGAGGCATTGGTCGACGCTTTGGCTGCAACGCTAGCAGCGGTGGAGGCGGTGCCACCTGGCGACAAACTGGACGATGCGTACGGACTGAATGACCTGCTGGGTGACACTTGGCGACACACTAAGCAATGCGCAGTGACCGGTCGACACGCTGTCTGACACGGTACTAGAGATGGAGGAGTTTTCAGTAGGCGACAGACCGGTCTTTGCGCAGGCATTGGTCGACGCTGGGGCTGCAACGCTAGTAGAGGTGGAGGCGGTGCCACCTGGCGACAAACTGGGCGATGCGTACGGACTGAATGACCTGCTGGGTGACACTTGGCGACACACTAAGCAATGTGCAGTGACCGGTCGACACGCTGTCTCACACGGTACCAGAGATGGAGGAGTTGTCAGTAGGCGACACATGGGGCGGTGCCCAGGCACTGGTCGACGCACTGGCAGACACGCTAACCGAGGTGGAGACGCTGATAACTTGCGACACACTTGGCGATGCGCAGGCACTTAATGACGTGCAGGGTGAGATTTGGCGAGACATTGGGCAATGCGCAGGCTCTGGTCAACACGGTGGCGGAGACGGTACAAGAGATGGAGGAGTTGTCAGTAGGCGACACACCGGGCGGTGCGCAGGCACTTGTCGACGCTCTGGCTGACACGGTAGCAGAGGTGGAGGCGGTGCAACCTGGCGACAAACTGGACGATGCGCACGCACTAAATGACCTGGTTGGTGACACTTGGTGACACACTAAGCAATGCGCAGTGACTGGTCGAAACGCTGGCTGACATGGTACCAGAGATGGAGGAGTTGTCAGTAGGCGACACACGGGGTGGAGCGCAGGCACTGGTCGACTCACTGGCTGACACGGTAGCAGAGGTTGAAACCGTAGCACCTGGAGACATATTGAGAAATGCGCACGCAATGAATGACCTGCTGTGTGCCTCCTTGCGACAGACTGGGTAATGCGGAGGCTCTGATCGACACGCTGGCCAACACGGTACTAAAGATTGAGGAGTTGTCAGTAGGCGACATACGGGGCGGTGCGCAGGCACTGGTCGACGCTCTGGCTGACACGCATGCAGAGGTAGAGGCGTTAACACCTTGCCACACACTACGCGATTCGCAAGCACTAAATGTCCTCCTGGGTGACACTTGGCGACACATTGGGCAATGCGCAGGCACTGCTCTACACGCTGAGTGACACGGTACCAGAGATGGAGGAAAAGTTACTAGACAACACACGCTGCGGTGCATAGGCACTGGTCGACACGCTGGCTGACACGGTACAAGAGATGGAGGAGTTGTCTGTAGGAGACACACGGGGCGGTGCCCAGGCACTTGTTAACGCACTGGCTGAAACGCTAGCAGAGGTGGAGGCTTTGACAACTGGCGACACACTAAGGGATGCGCACGCACTGAATCACCTGCTGGGTGACACTTGGCGACACATTGGGCAATGCGCAGACACTGTTCGACAGGCTGGTTGACACGGTACCAGAGATGGAGGAGTTGTCAGTAGGGGAAATCCGTCGCGGTGCGCAGGCACTGGTCGACGCACTGGGTGACACGCTAGCAGACGTGGAAACTGTGGTACCTGGTGACATACTTGGAGATGCGCACGCACTGAATGACCTGCTGTGTGCCTCTTGGCGACACACTGGGCAATACGCAGGCTCTGATCGACACGCTAGCCATTACGGTACCAATAATAGAGGAGTTGTCCGTAAGTGACACACGGGGTGTTGCGGAGGCACTGCTCAACGCACTGGGTGACAGGCTCGCAGAGGTGGAGGCGTTGACACCTGGCGACACTACGCGATTTGCACGCACTGAATGACCTGCTGGGTGACACTTGGTGACACATTGAGCAATGCGCAGGCACTGGTTGACACGCTGGCTGACACGGTACCAGAGATGGAGGAGTAGTCAGTATTTAAAAAACGTGTCGGTCCAGAGGCACTCGTCGACGCTTTGGCAGACACGCTAACAGAGGTGGAGGCACTGACAACTGGTGACACACTGGGCGATTCGCAGGGACTGAATGACCTTCTAGGTGATACTCTCCGAGACATTGGGCAATGCGCAGTCACTTGTAGACATTCTGGCTGACTCGGTACCAGAGATGGAAGAGTTGTCAGTAGGTGACACATGGGGCTGTGTGGAGTCACTGAGCGACGCTTGGGCTGACAACGTAGCACAGTTGAAGGCTGTGACACCTGGGGACACACTGGGTGATGCGCACGAACTAAATGACCTGCTGAGTGACTCTTGGCGACACATTGGGCAAAGGGCAGGCACTGGTCGACACGCTGAGTGACACGGTACCAGAGATGGAGGAAAAGTCACTAGACGACACACGGGGCGGTGCATAGGCACTGGTCGACACTCAGGCTGACAAGGTAGCAGAGGTGAAGGCGGTGATACCTGGCGACACACTGGGCGATGCGCACGCACTGATTGACCTGCTGAGTGACAGTTGGTGACACACTGGGCAATGCGAAGGCTGTGGTCAACACGGTGGCTGAGACGGTAAAAGAGATGGACGAGTTGTCAGTAGGCGACACACGGGGCGGTGCCCAGGCACTGGTCGACGCACTGGCAGACACGCTAACCGAGGTGGAGGCGCTGATAACTGGCGACACACTTGGCGATGCGTACGCACTGAATGACCTGCTGGGTTGCACTTATCGACACAGTGGGCAATGCGAAGGCAGTGGTCGACACACTGGCAGACACGGTACCAGAGATGGAGGAGTAGTCACCATTCGCACAAGGGGCGGTGCCCAGGCACTGGGCGACGCACTGGGTGACACGCAAGCAGAGATGGAGGGTATGACACCAGGCGACACATTAGCAGATGCGAACGCACTCTATGACCTGCTGAGTGACAGTTGGCGATACACTGGGAGAAGAAGAGGCTCTGGTCAACACGCTGGCTGACACGGTACCAAACATGGAGGAGTAGTCAGCATTTGACACTCGGGGCGGTGCACAGGCACTGGGCGACGCACTGGCTGACATGCTAGCAGAGGTGGAGGGGGTGACACCCGGCGACACACTGGGCGATGGGCACGCACGGAATGACCTTGTGGGTGACACTTGGCGACACACTGGGCGATGCGCAGGCACTGAATGTCCTGCTGGGTGACACTTGGCGAGACATTGGGCAATGCGCAGTCACTTGTAGACATGCTGGCTGACTCGGTACCAGAGATGGAGGAGTTGTCAGTAGGCGACACTTGGGGGTCTGCGGAGGTACTGAGCGACGCTTGGGCTGACAAGGTAGCAGAGTTGGAGGCGGTGACACCTGGTGACACACTGGGTGATGTGCACGCACTGAATGACCTGCTGGGTGACACTTGGCGACACATTGAGCAATGCGCACATACTGGTCGACACCCTGATTGACACGGTACCAGAGATGGACGAAAAGTCACTAGGCGACACACGGGGCGGTGCGTAGGCACTGGTCGACACTCGGGCTGACAAGATAGCAGAGTTGGAGGCGGTGACACCTGGCGACACTCTGGGCGATGCGCGCGCACTGGTCGACAGGCTGGCTGACACGCTAGCAGAGGTGGAGGCGGTGACACCTGGAAAAACACTGGGCGATGCACACGCACTTAATGACGTGCTAGGTGACTCTTTGCCACACACTGGGCAATGCGCAGGCTCTGGTCAACGCAGTGGCTGAGACGGTACAAGAGATGGAGGAGTTGTCAGTAGGCGACACACCGGGCGGTGCGGAGGCATTTGTCGACGCTCGGGCTGACACGCTAGGAGAGGTGGAGTAGGTGACACCTGGCGACACACTGGCCGATGCGCGCGCACTAAATAACCTGCTGGGTGACATTTCGCGACACACTAAGCAATGCGCAGTCACTGGTCGACACTCTGGCTGACATGGTACCTTGAGATAGAGGAGTAGTCAGTATTCGACACGTGGTTTGGTGCGCAGGCACTGGTTGACGCACTTTCAGACACCCGAGCCGAGGTGGAGGCGCTGTGAACTGGCGACATACTTGGCGATGCGCAGGCACTGAAGAACCTGCTGGGTAACACTTGGCGACACACTGGGGAATGCGCAGGCTCTGGTCAACACGCTGGATGACACGGTAACAGAGATGGAGGAGCAGTCAGTAGGCAAAACCCGGGGCGGTGCGCAGGAATTGGTCGACGCACTGGGTGATACGCTAGCAGAGGGGGAAACTGTGGCACCTGGTTACATACTGGGAGATGCGCACGCAGTAAATGACCTGCTGTGTACCTTTTGGCGACACACTGGGCAATGCGAAGGCTCTGATCGACACGCTGGCCAACACGGTACCAAAGATGGAGGAGTTGTCAGTAGGCGACACACGGGGCGGTGCCTAGGCACCGGTCAACGCACTGGCTGACACGCTCGAAGAGGTAGAGGCGTTGACACCTGGCGACACACTACGCGATGCGCACGCACTAGATGACCTGCTGGGTGACATTCGGCGACTCATTGGGCAATGCGCAGGCACTGGTCGACACGCTGAGTGACACGGTACTAGAGATGGAGAAAAAGTCACTAGACAACACACTGTGCGGTGCATAGGCACTGGTCGACACGCTGGCTGACACGGTACAAGAGATGGCGGAGTTGTCAGTAGGCGACACACGGGGCAGTGCGCAGGCACTGGTTAACGCACTGGCTGAAACGCTAGCAGAGGTGGAGGCGTTGACACCTGGCGACACAATACGCGATGCGCACGCACTGAATGACCTGCTGGGTGACAGTTGTCGACACACCTTGCATGCGGAGACACTGGTCGTCGCAATGGCTTACACGCTACCAGAGGTGGAAGCGGTTACACCTGGTGACACACTGGGAGATGCGTACGCACTCAATGACCTGCTGGGTGACAGGTTGCGACACACTGGGCAATGCGCAGGCTCTGTTCAACACGCTGGCTGATAGGATACCAGAGATGGGAGAGCAGTCAGTAGGTGACACATGGGCGCTGCGCAGGCACTGGTCGACGCACTGGGAGACACGCTAACCGAGGTGGAGCCGCTGACAACTGGCGACACACTGGGCGCTGCGCAGGCACTGAACGACCTGCTGGGTGACACTAGGTTACACACTGGGCAATGCGCAGGCTCTGGTCAACACGGTGGCTGAGACGGTACAAGAGATGGAGGAGTTGTCAGTAGGCGACACAAGGGGCGGTGCGCAGGCACTTTTCGACGCACTAGCTGACACGCTAGCTGAGGTGGAGGCTGTGACAACTGCCTCACACTAGGCGATGCGCACTGAATGACCTGCTGGGTGACACTTAGCGACACACTGCACCATGCGCAGTTTCTTGTCGACATGGTTGGTGACACGGTACAAGAGATAGAGGAGTTGTCAGGAGGCGCGAATGCGGAG
The DNA here is from genome assembly GCA_038088405.1 of Porites divaricata. Lineage (NCBI taxonomy): Eukaryota > Metazoa > Cnidaria > Anthozoa > Scleractinia > Poritidae > Porites > Porites divaricata. Next base: position 33,018,580 of record JBBMOI010000003.1, read on the forward strand.
GCACTAGTCTACGCTTGGGCTGACAAGGTAGCAGAGTTGGAGGCGGTGACACCTGGGACACACTGGGCGTTTCGCACGCACTGAATGACCTGCTGGGTGACAGTTGGCGACACACTAGGCAATGCGGAGGCTCTGGTCGACACGGTGGCTGACACGGTACCAGAAATAGAGGAGTTGTCAAAAAGCGAAACCCGGGGCGGTTCGAAGGCACTGGTTGACGCACTGGCAGACACGTTAACCGAGGTGGAGGCGCTGATAAATGGCGACACACTGGGCGATGCGTACGCACTGAATGACCTGCTGGGTGGCACTTATCGACACACTGGGCAATGCGTAAGCACTGGTCGACACGCTGGCAGACACGGTACCAGAGATGGAGGAGTAGTCAGCATTCGACACACGGGGCGGTGCCCAGGCACTTTGCGACGCACTGGGTGACACGCTAGCAGAGATGGAGGGTATGACACCAAGCGACACACTAGAAGATGCGAACGCACTCTATGACCTGCTGAGTGACAGTTGACGATACACTTGGAGAAGAAGAGGCTCTGGTGAACACGCTTGCTGACACGGTACCAAACATGGAGGAGTAGTCAGCATTTGACACTCGGGACGGTGCACAGGCACTGGGCGACGCACTGGCTAACATGCTAGCAGAGGTAGAGGGGGTGACACACGGCGACACACTGGGCGATGCGCACGCACTCAATGACCTTGTGGGTAACGCTTGGCGACACACTGGGCGATGCGCAGCCACTGAATGACCTGCTGGGTGACTCTTGGCGAGACATTGGGCAATGCGCAGTCACTTGTAGACATGCTGGCTGACTCGCTACCAGAGATGGAGGAGTTGTCAGTAGGCGACACATGGGGCTGTGCGGAGGCACTGAGCGACGCTTGGGCTAACAAGGTAGCAGAGTTTGAGGCCGTGACACCTGGCGACACACTGGGTGATGCGCACGTACTTAATGACCTGCTGGGTGACAGTTGGCGACACACTGCGCAATGCGGAGGCAATGGTCGACACGTTGGCTGGCACGGTACTAGAGATGGAGGAGTTGTCAGTAGGGGAAATCCGTCGCGGTGCCCAGGCACTGGTCGACGCACTGGGTTACACGCTAGCAGACGTGGAAACTGTGGCACCTGGTGACATACTTGGAGATGCGCACGCACTGAATGACCTGCTGTGTGCCTCTTCGCGACACACTGGGCAATGCGCAGGCTCTGATCGACACGCTAGCCATTACGGTACCAATAATGGAGGAGTTGTCAGTAGGTGACACACGGGGTGGTGCGGAGGCACTGCTCAACGCACTGGCTGACACGCTCGCAGAAGTGGAGGCGTTGACACCTGGCGACACACTACGCGATTTGCACGCACTGAATGACCTGCTGGGTGACACTTGGTGACACCTTGAGCAATGCGCAGGCACTGGTCGACATGCTGGCTGACACGGTACCAGAGATGGAGGAGTACTCAGTATTTAAAAAACGGGTCGGTCCACAGGCACTCGTCGACGCTTTGGAAGACACGCTAACAGAGGTGGAGGCTCTGACAACTGGTGACACACTGGGCGATTCGCAGGGACTGAATGACCTTCTAGGTGATACTTGCCGAGACATTGGGCAATGCGTAGGCACTGATCGACACGATAAGTGACACGTTACCAGAGATGGAGGAAAAGTCACTAGGCGACACACCTGACAGTGCAGAGGCACTGGTCGACGGTCGGGCTGACACGGTAGAAGAGGTGGAGGCGGTGATACCTGGGGACACACTGGGCGATGCGCACGCACTGAATGACCTGCTGGGTGACACTTAGTGACACACTGGGCAATGCGCAGGCTCTGGTCAACACGGTGGCTTGGACGGTACAAGAGATGGACGAGTTGTCAGTAGGCGACACACCGGGCGGTGCGGAGGCATTGGTCGACGCTCGGGCTGACACGCAAGCAGAGGTGGAGGTGGTGGCACCTGGCGATAAACTGGACGATGCGCACGCACTTAATGACCTGCTGGGTGACACTTGGCGACACACTAAGCTATGAGCAGTGACTGGTCGACACGGTGGCTGACATGGTACCAGAGATGGAGGAGTTGTCAGTAGGCAACACAGGGACCGGTGCGTAGGCACTGGTCGGCGCTTGGGCTAACAAGATAGCAGTGTTGGAGGCGGTCACACCTAGCGAGACACTGGGCGATGCCCAGGCACTGAATGACCTGCTGTGTGACACTTGGCGACAAATTGAGCAATGCGCAGGCACTGGTCGCCACGCAGTCTGACACGGTACCAGAGATGGAGGAAAAGTCACTAGGCGACACAGGGAGCGGTACGCAGGCACTGGTCGACGGTCGAGATGACACGCTAGCAGAGGTGGAGGCGGTGACACGTGGTGACACGCTGGGAGATGCACACGCACTCAAGGACCTGCTGTGTAAAAGTTGGCGACACACTGGGCAATGACAAGGCTCTGGTCGGCACGCTGGCTGACACGGTACTAGAGATGGAGGAAAAGTAACTAGGCGAAACACAGGGCGGTGCGCAGGCACTGGTCGACGCTCGGGCTGACGCGCTGGCAGAGGTGGAGGCGGTGAGACCTGGCGATATAAAGGCGATTTGCACGCACTGAATGACCTGCTGGGTGACACTTGGCGACACATTGAGCAATGCGCAGCCACTGGTCGACACGCTGTCTGACACGGTACCAGGGATGGAGGAGTACTCAGTATTTAAAAAACGGGTCGGTCCACAGGCAATGGTCGACGCTTTGGCAGACACACTAACAGAGGTGGAGGCGCTGACAACTGGTGACACACTGGGCGATTGGCAGGGACTCAATGACCTTCTAGGTGACACTTGCCGAGACATTGGGCAATGCGCAGTCACTTGTAGACATGCTGGCTGACTCGGTACCAGAGATGGAAGAGTTGTCAGTAGGTGACAAATGGGGCTGTGTGGAGTCACTGAGCGACGCTTGGGCTGAAAACGTAGCACAGTTGAAGGCGGTGACACCTGGCGAAACACTGGGTGATGGGCATGCACTGAATGACCTGCTTAGAGACAGTTGGCGGCACACAGGGTAATGCACAGGCTCTGATTGACACGCTGCCGAACACGGTACCAAAGATGGAGGAGTTGTCAGTAGGCGACACACGGGGCGGTGCGCAGACACTGGTTGACGCACTGGCTGACACGCTAGCAGAGGTGGAGGCTGTGACAACTGGCGACACACTAGGCGATGCGCACGCACTGAATGACCTTCTGGGTGACACTTGGCGACACACTGAGCAATCGAAGTGACTGGTCGACACGCTGGCTGACACGGTACCAGAGATGGAGGAGTTGTCGGTAGGCGACACATGGGCGGTGCATAGGCACTGGTCGACACTCGGGATAACAAGATAGCAGAGGTGGAGGAGGTGATACCTGGCGACACACTGGGCGATGCGCACGCACTGAATGGACTGCTGGGTGACACTTAGCGACACACTGAACAATGCGCAGGCTCTGGTCGACATGGTGGCTGACACTGTATAGGAGATGGAGGAGTTGTCAGTAGGCGACACACCGGGTAATGCGCAGGGACTATTCTACGCTGGGGCTGACAAGGTAGCAGAGTTGAATTCGGTGACACCTGGCGACACACTGGGCGATGCGCACGCACTGAATGACCTGCTGGGTGACAGTTAGCGACCCACTGGGCAATGCGAAGGCTCTGGTCAATACGCTGGCTTACACGGTACGAGGGATAAAGAAGTAGTCAGTATTCGACACACAGGGCCAGGGCGGTACACAGGCGCTGGTCGACGCAATGGGTGACACGCTAGCAGAGGTGGAGGCGGTGACACCTGGTGACACACTGGGCGATGCGCACGCACTGAATTGCCTTGTGGTTTACACTTGACGACACACCGGGCAATCCGCAGGCACTGGTTTACACGCTGGCTGAGAGGGTACCAAAAATAAAGGAGCATTTAGTAGGCGACACATAGGGCATTCCGGAGGCACTGGTCGACGCAATGGCTGACACGCTAGCAGAGGTGGGAGCAGTGACACCTGGTGACACACTGAAAAATGCGTAGGCACTCAATGACCTTCTGGGTGAGGGTTAACGACACAGTGGGCAATGAGCAGGCTCTGTTCGAAAGGCTGGCTGACACAGTACCAGAGATGGAGGAAAAGTCACTAGGCGACACATAGGGCGGTGCGCAGGCACTGCTGGACACTTGGGCTGACAAGGTAGCAGAGTTGGATGCGGTGACACCTGGGGACACACTGGGAGATACGCGCACACTGGTCGACACGCTGGCTGACACGGTACAAGAGATGAAGGAGTACTTAGTAGTTGGCAAACGGGTCGGTACACAGGCACTAATGGACGAAATGGCTGAGACACTTGCAGAGGTGGAGGCGGTGACACCTGGTGACACACTAGGAGATAGGTACGCACTCAATGACCTGCTTGGTGACAGTTGGCGACACACTGGGCAATGGGCAGGGTTTGGTCAACAGGCTGGCTGACACGGTATCAGAGATGGAGGAGCAGTCAGTAGGCGACACATGGGGCGGTGCGCAGCCACTGGTCGAGGCACTGGCAGACACACTAACCGAGGTGGAGGCGCTGACAACTGGCGACACACTGGGCGATGCGCAGGCACTGAATGACCTGCTGGTTGACAGTTTTCGACACACTGGGCAATGCGCAGGCACTGGTTGACACGCTGGCTGACACGGTAGCAGAGGTGGAGGCGTTGACATCTGGTGACACACTACGCGATGCGCACGCACTGAATTACCTGCTGGGTTACAGTTGGCGACACACTAGGCAATGCGCAGGCACTGGTCGACACGTTGATTGACATGGAACCAGAGATGGAGGAGTTGTCGGTAGGCCACACATGGGCGGTGCCCAGGCACTGGTCGACGCACTAGCAGACACGCTAACCGAGGTGGAGGCGTTGATATCTGGCGACACACTGGGCGATGCGTACGCACTAAATGACCTGCTGAGTAACACTTGGCGACACATTGGGCAATGCGCAGACACTGTTCGACAGGCTCGCTTACACTGTTCAAGAGAAGGAGGAGGTTTCAGTAGGCGACACACGAGTTGGTACTTAGGCACTGGTCGACGCTTGGGCTGCCAAAATAGCAGGGTTGGAGGCGGTGACACATGGCGACACACTGGGCGATGCCCAAGCAATAAATGCCCTGCTGGGTGACACTTGGCGACACTTTGAACAATGCGCAGGCACTGGTCGACACGCTTTCTGACACGGTACCAAGGATGGAGGAATTGTCAGTAGGCGACACACCGGGCGGTGCGCAGGCATTGGTCGACGCTTCGGCTTACACGCTAGCAGAGGTGTAGGCGGTGCCACATGGCGACAAACTGGACGATGCGCACGCATTGAATGACCTGCTGGGTGACACTTGGCGAAACACTAAGCAATGCGGAGTAACTGGTCGACACGCTGGCTGACATGGTACCAGAGATGGAGGAGTTGTCAGTAGGCGACACACAAGGCGGTTGGCAAGCACTGGTCGACGCACTGGCTGACACGGTAGCAAAGGTGGAGGCTCTTACAACTGGCGACACACTAACCGATGCGTACGCACTGAATAACCCGGTGGGTGACACTTCGTGACACACTAAGCAATGCGGAGTGACTGGTCGATACGCTGGCTGAAACGGTACCAGAGATGGAGGAGTTGTCAGTAGTCGACACACGGGGCGATGCGCAGGCAATGGTCGTCGCACTGGCTGACACGCTAGCAGAGGTGGAAACAGTGGGACGTGGAGACATTCTGGGAGATGCGAACGCAATGAATGACCTGCTGTGCCTCTTGGCGACACACTGGGCAATGCCTAGGCTCTGATCGACACGCTGGCCAACACGGTACCAAAGATGGAGGAGTTGTCAGTAGGCGACACACGGGGCGGTGCGCAGGCACTGGTCGACGCTCTGGCAGACACGCATGCAGAGGTGGAGGCGTTCACACCTTGCGACACACTGCGCGATCCGCACGCACTAAATGACCTGCTGGGTGACACCTTGCGACACATTAGGGAATGCGCAGGCACTGCTCGACACTCTGAGTGACGCGGTACCAGAGATGGAGGAAAAGTCACTAAGCGACACACCTGGCGGTCCATAGGCACTGCTAGACACTCGGGCTGACAAGGTAGCAGAGGTGGAGGCGGTGATACCTGCTGACACACTGGGCGATGTGCACGCACTGAATGACCTGCTGGGTGACGGTTGGCGACACACTGGGCAATGCTGAAGCTCTCGTCGACACGCTGGCTCACACGGTACCAGAAATAGAGGAGTTGTCAAAAGGCGAAACCCAGGGCGGTGCGCAGGCACTGGTCGCCGCACTGGCTGACACGCTAGCAGAGGTGGAGGCTCTAACAACTTGTGACACACTGGGCGATATTCACGGACTGAATGACCTGCTGGGTAACACGTGGCGACACATTGGGCAATGCGCAGGCACTGTTCGAGAGGCTGGCTGACACTGTACAAGACAAGGAGGAGTTGTCAGTAGGCGACACACGGGTTGGCGCGTGGTCAACGCTTGGACTGACAACGCACTGGTCGACGCTTGTGCTGACAACATAGCAGGGCTGGAGGCGGTGACACCTGGCGATACACTGTGCGATGCCCAAGCACTGAATGACCTGCTGGGTGACACTTGGCCACAAATTGAGCAATGCGAAGGCACTGTGCGACACGCTGGCTGACACGGTACCAGAGAGGGAGGGAAAGTCACTAGGCGACACAGAGAGCGGTGCGAAGCCACTGTTCGACGCTCGGGCTGAGACGCTAGCAGAGGTGGAGGCGGTGACACCTGGTGACACAGTGGGAGATGCACACGCACTCAATGACCTGCTGGGTGACAGTTGGCGACACACTGGGCGAAGACCAGGCTCTGTACGACACGCTGGCTCAATGGTACCAGTGATGGAGGAAAAGTCACTAGGCGAAACACAGGGCGGTGCGCAGGCACTGGTCGAAGCTCGGGCTGACGCGCTGCCAGAGGAGGAGGCGGTGAGACGTCGCGACACAAAGGGCGATTTGCAAGCACTGAATGACCTGCTGGGTGACACTTGGCGACACATTGAGCAATGCGCAGGCACTGGTCGACACTCTGGCTGACACGGTACCAGACATGGAGGAGAACTCAGTATTTGAAAAACGGGTCGGTCCACAGGCACTGGTCGACACAATGGCTGACACGCTAGTAGAGGTGGAGGCGGTGACACCTGGTGACTCACTGGGCGATGCGCACGCACTGAATGACATTGTGGGTGACACTTGACGACCCACCGGGCAAAGCGCAGGCACTGGTCTACATGCTGGCTGACACGGTACCAGAGATGGAGGAGTTGTCAGTAGGCGACACATGGGGCGGTGCCCAGGCACTGGTCGACGCACTGGCAGACACGCTAACCGAGGTGGAGACGCTGATAACTTACGAAACACTTGGCGATGCGGAGGCACTTAATGACCTGCAGGGTGACACTTGGCGAGAAATTGGGCATTGCGCAGGCTCTGGTCAATACGGTGGCTGAGACGGTTCAAGAGATGGAGGAGTTGTCAGTAGGCGACAGACCGGGCTTTGCGCAGGCATTGGTCGACGCTCGGGCTGCAACGCTAGCAGAGGTGGAGGCGGTGCCACCTGGCGACAAACTGGGCGATGCGTACGGACTGAATGACCTGCTGGGTGACACTTCGCGACACACTAAGCAATGTGCATTGACCGGTCGACACGCTGTCTGACACGGTACCAGAGATGGAGGAGTTGTCAGTAGGCGACACATGGGGCGGTGCCCAGGCACTGGTCGACGCACTGGCAGACACGCTAACCGAGGTGGAGACGCTGATAACTTGCGACACACTTGGCGATGCGGAGGCACTTAATGACCTGCAGGGTGACACTTGGCGACAAATTGAGCAATGCGCAGGCACTGGTCGACACTATGGCTGATACGCTACCCGAGATGGAGGAGTACACAGTATTTGACAAACAGGTGGGTCCACAGACACTGGTCGACGCTATGGCTGACACGCTAACCGAGGTGGAGACGCTGATAACTTGCGACACACTTGGCGATGCGCAGGCACTTAATGACGTGCAGGGTGACATTTGGCGAGACATTGGGCAATGCGCAGGCTCTGGTCAACACGGTGGCTGAGACGGTACAAGAGATGGAGGAGTTGTCAGTAGGCGACACACCGGGCGGTGCGCAGGCACTTGTCGACGCTCTGGCTGACACGCTAGCAGAGGTGGAGGCGGTGCAACCTGGCGACAAACTGGACGATGCGCACGCACTAAATGACCTGGTTGGTGACACTTGGTGACACACTAAGCAATGCGCAGTGACTGGTCGAAACGCTGGCTGACATGGTACCAGAGATGGAGGAGTTGTCAGTAGGCGACACACGGGGCTCTGCGCAGGCAATTGACGACACACTGGCTGACACGCTAGCAGAGATGGAGAAGTTGTCAGTAGGCGACACATGGGGCTGTGCGGAGGCACTGAGCGACGCTTGGGCTAACAAGGTAGCAGAGTGTGAGGTCGTGACACCTGGTGACACACTGGGCGATGCGCACGCACTGAATTGCCTTGTGGTTTACACTTGACGACACACCGGGCAATCCGCAGGCACTGGTTTACACGCTGGCTTAGACGGTACCAAAAATAAAGGAGCAGTCAGTACGCGACACATAGGGCGTTGCGGAGGCACTGGTCGACGCAATGGCTGACACGCTAGCAGAGGTGGGAGCAGTGACACCTGGTGACACACTGAAAGATGCGTACGCACTCAATGACCTTCTGGGTGAGAGTTAACGACACACTGGGCAATGAGCAGGCTCTGTTCGAAAGGCTGGCTGACACAGTACCAGAGATGGAGGAAAAGTCACTAGGTTACAGATAGGGCGGTGCGCAGGCACTGCTCGACACTCGGGCTGACAAGGTAGCAGAGTTGGAGGCGGTGACACCTGGCGACACACTGGGAGATACGCGCACACTGGTCGACACGCTGGCTGACACGGTACAAGAGATATAGGAGTACTTAGTACTTGGCAAACGGGTCGGTACACAGGCACTAATGGACGCAATGGCTGAGACGCTTGGTGACAGTTTGACGCTTGGTGACAGTTGGCGACACACTGGGCAATGCGAAGGGTCTGGTCAACAGGCTGGCTGACACGGTATCAGAGATGGAGAGGAGTCAGTATGCGACACATGGGGCGGTGCGCAGCCACTGGTCGAGGCACTGGCAGACACACTAACCGAGGTGGATGCGCTGACAACTGGCGACACACTGGGCGATGCGCAGGCACTGAATGACCTGCTGGTTGACAGTTTGCGATACACTGGGCAATAAGCAGGCTCTGGTCGAAACGCTGCCTGACACGGTACCAGAGATGCAGGACAAGTCAGTAGGCGACACACTGGGCAATGCGCAGGCACTGGTCGACACGCTGGCTGACACGGTAGCAGAGGTGGAGGAGTTGACATCTGGTGACACACTACGCGATGCGCACGCACTGAATTACCTGCTGGGTGACAGTTGGCGACACACTAGGCAATGCGCAGGCACTGGTCGACACGTTGATTGACACGGAACCAGAGATGGACGAGTTGTCGGTAGGCCACACATGGGGCGGTGCCCAGGCACTGGTCGACGCACTAGCAGACACGCTAACCGAGGTGGAGGCGTTGATATCTGGCGACACACTGGGCGATGCGCACGCACTAAATGACCTGCTGAGTAGTACTTGGCGACACATTGGGCAATGCGGAGACACTGTTCGACAGGCTGGCTTACACTGTACAAGAGAAGGAGGAGGTTTTAGTAGGCGACACACGGGTTGGTACTTAGGCACTGGTCGACGCTTGGGCTGACAAAATAGCAGGGTTGGAGGCGGTGAAACCTGGCGACACACTGGGCGATGCCTAAGCAAAAAATGCCCTGCTGCGTGACACTTGGCGACACATTGAACAATGCGCAGGCACTGGTCGACACGCTTTCTGACACGGTACCAAGGATGGAGGAGTTGTCAGTAGGCGACACACCGGGCGGTGCGCAGGCATTGGTCGACGCTTCGGCTTACACGCTAGCAGAGGTGTAGGCGGTGCCACATGGCGACAAACTGGACGATGCGCACGCAGTGAATGACCTGCTGGGTGACACTTGGCGAAACACTAAGCAATGCGGAGTAAGTGGTCGACACGCTTGCTGATATGGTACCAGAGATGGAGGAGTTGTCAGTAGGCGACACACAAGGCGGTGCGCAGGCACTGGTCGACGCAATGGCTGACACGCTACCAGAGATGGAAGCGGTGACACCTGGTGACGCACTGGGAGATGCGTACGCACTCAATGACCTGCTGGGTGACAGGTTGCGACACACTGGGCTATGCGCAGGCTCTGGTCAACACGCTGGCTGACACGGTACCAGGGATGCAGGACTACTCAGTATTTGAAAAACGGGTCGGTCCACAGCTACTGGTCGACGCGATGGAAGACACGCTAACAGAGGTGGAGGCGCTGACAACTGGTGGCACACTGGGCGATTCGCAGGGACTGAATGACCTTCTAGGTGACACTTGCCGAGACATTGGGCAATGCGCAGTCACTTGTAGACATGCTGGCTGCCTCGGTACCAGAGATGGAAAAGTGGTCAGTAGGTGACACATGGGGCTGTGCGGAGTCACTGAGGGACGCTTGGGCTGACAACGTAGCAGAGTGGAAGGCGGTGACACCTGGCGACACACTGGGTAATGGGCATGCACTGAATGACCTGCTCAGAGACAGTTGGTGGCACACAGGGTAATGCACAGGCTCTGATCGACACGCTGGCAAACACGGTACCAAAGATGGAGGAGTTGTCAGTAGGTGACACACGGGGCGGTGCGTAGGCACTGGTTGACGCAATGGCTAACACGCTAGCAGAGGTAGAGGCGTTGACACCTGGCGACACACTACGCGATGCGCAGGCACTGAATGAACTGCTGGGTGACACTTGACGACACACTGGGTAATGCGGAGGCACTGGTTGACGCAATGGCTGACACGCTACAAGAGGTGGAAGCAGTGACACCTGGTAACACACTGGGAGATGCGTACGCACTCAATGACCTGCTGGGTGACAGGTTGCGACACACCGGGCAATGCGCAGGCTCTGGTCAACACGGTGACTGAGACGGTTCAAGAGATGGAGGAGTTGTCAGGAGGCGACACAAGGGAGGTGCGGAGGTGCTTGTCGACGCACTGGCTGACACGCTAGCAGAGGTGGAGGAGTTGTCGGTAGGCGACACATGGGGCGGTGTATAGGCACTGGTCGACTCTCGGGATAAGAAGGTAGCAGAGGTGGAGGCGGTGATACCTGGCGACACACTGGGCGATGCGCACGCACTAAATGGACTGCTGGGTGACACTTAGCGACACACTGAACAATGCGCAGGCTCTGTTCGACATGGTGGCTGACACTGTACAAGAGATGGAGGAGTTGTCAGTAGGCGACACACCGGGCAATGCGCAGGGACTATTCTACGCTGGGGCTGACAAGGTAGCAGAGTTGGAGGCGGTGACACCTGGGGACACACTGGGCGATGCCCACGCACTGAATGACCTGCTGGGTGACAGTTAGTGACCCACTGGTAAATGCGAAGGCTCTGGTCAATACGCTGGCTGACACGGTACCAGAGATAAAGAAGTAGTCAGTATTCGACACACAAGGCCAGGGCGGTACAAAGGCACTGGTCGACGCAATAGGTGACACGCTAGCAGAGGTGGAGACGGTGACACCTAGTGACACACTGGGCGACGCGCACGCACTTAATTGCTTTGTGGTTTACACTTGACGACACACCGGGCAATCCGCAGGCACTGGTTTACACGCTGGCTGAGACGATACCAAAGATAAAGGAGCAGTCAGTAAGCGACACAAAGGGCGTTGCGGAGCCATTGGTCGACGCAATGGCTGACATGCTAGCAGAGGTGGGAGCAGTGACACCTGGTGACACACTGAAAGATGCGTACGCACTCAATAACCTTCTGGGTGACAGTTAACGACACACTGGGCAATGAGCAGAATCTGGTCGACACGCTGGCTGACACAGTACCAGAGATGGAGGAAAAGTCACTAGGCGACACACAGGGCGGTGCGCAGGCACTGCTCGACACTTGGGCTGACAAGGTAGCAGAGTTGGAGGCGGTGACACCTGGCGACACACTGGGAGATGCGTGCGCACTGGTCGACACGCTGGCTGACACGGTACAAGAGATGAAGGAGTACTTAGTAGTTGGCAAACGGGTCGGTACACAGGCACTAATGGACGAAATGGCTGAGACGCTTGCAGAGGTGGAGGCGGTGACACCTGGTGACACACTAGGAGATAGGTACGCACTCAATGACCTGCTTGGTGACAGTTGGCGACACACTGGGCAATGCGTAGGCTCTGATCGACACGCTGGCCAACACTGTACCAAAGATGGAGGAGTTGTCAGTAGGCGACACACGGGGCGGTGTGCAGGCACTGGTCGACGCTCTGGCTGACACGCATGCAGAGGTGGAGGCGTTCACACCTTGCGACACACTACGCGATCCGCACGCACTAAATGACCTGCTGGATGACACTTGGCGACACATTAGGGAATGCGCAGGCACTGCTCGACACCCTGAGTGACGCGGTACCAGAGATGGAGGAAAAGTCACTAAGCGACACACTTGGCGGTCCATAGGCACTGCTAGACACTCGGGCTGACAAGGTAGCAGAGGTGGAGGCGGTGATACCTGCTGACACACTGGGCGATGTGCACGCACTGAATGACCTGCTGGGTGACGGTTGGCGACACACTGGGCAATGCGCAGGCACTGTTCGAGAGGCTGGCTGACACTGTACAAGACAAGGAGGAGTTGTCAGTAGGCGACACACGGGTTGGCGCGTGGTCAACGCTTGGGTTGACAACGCACTGGTCGACGCTTGGGCTGACAACATAGCAGGGCTGGAGGCGGTGACACCTGGCGATACACTGTGCGATGCCCAAGCACTGAATGACCTGCTGGGTGACACTTGGCCACAAATTGAGCAATGCGAAGGCACTGTGCGACACGCTGGCTGACACGGTACCAGAGATAGAGGACAAGTCAGTAGGTGACACAATGGGCGAAGCGCAGGCACTGGTCGACGCTCGGGCTGACAAGGTAGCAGAGTTGGAGGCGGTGAGACCTGGCGACACACTTGGCGATGTGCACGCACTGAACGACCTGCTGGGTGACACTTGGCGACACACTGAGCAATGCGCAGTGACTGGTCGACACGCTGGCTAACACGGATCCAGAGATGGAGGAGTTCTCAGTAGGCGACACACGGGGCAGTGCGCAGGCACTGGTCGACACGCTGAGTGACACGGTACTAGAGATGGAGAAAAAGTCACTAGAGAACACACGGTGCGGTGCATAGGCACTGGACGACACGCTGGCTGACACGGTACAAGAGATGGCGGAGTTGTCAGTAGGCGACACACGGGGCGGTGCGCAGGCACTGGTTAACGCACTGGCTGAAACGCTAGCAGAGGTGGAGACGTTGACACCTGGCGACACAATACGCGATGCGCACGCACTGAATGACCTGCTGGGTGACAGTTGTCGACACACCTGGCATGCGGAGGCACTGGTCGTCGCAATGGCTTACACGCTACCAGAGGTGGAAGCGGTTACACCTGGTGACACACTGGGAGATGCGTACGCACTCAATGACCTGCTGGGTGACAGGTTGCGACACACTGGGCAATGCGCAGGCTCTGTTCAACACGCTGGCTGATAGGATACCAGAGATGGGAGAGCAGTCAGTAGGTGACACATGGGCGCTGCGCAGGCAATGGTCGACGCACTGGGAGACACGCTAACCGAGGTGGAGCCGCTGAGAACTGGCGACACACTAAGCGCTGCGCAGGCACTGAACGACCTGCTGGGTGACACTAGGTTACACACTGGGCAATGCGCAGGCTCTGGTCAACACGGTGGCTGAGACGGTACAAGAGATGGAGGAGTTGTTAGTACGCGACACAAGGGGCGGTGCGGAGGCACTTTTCGACGCACTAGCAGACACGCTAGCTGAGGTGGAGGCTGTGACAACTGCCCCACACTAGGCGATGCGCACGCACTGAATGACCTGCTGGGTGACAGTTGGCGACACACTGGGCAATGCGGAGGCTCTGGTCGACACGGTGGCTGACACGGTACCAGAAATAGAGGAGTTGTCAAAAAGCGAAACCCGGGGCGGTTCGCAGGCACTGGTTGACGCACTGGCAGACACGTTAACCGAGGTGGAGGCGCTGATAAATGGCGACACACTGGGCGATGCGTACGCACTGAATGACCTGCTGGACGGCACTTATCGACACACTGGGCAATGCGTAAGCACTGGTCGACACGCTGGCAGACACGGTACCAGAGATGGAGGAGTAGTCAGCATTCGACACACGGGGCGGTGCCCAGGCACTGGGCGACGCACTGGGTGACACGCTAGCAGAGATAGAGGGTATGACACCAGGCGACACACTAGCAGATGCGAACGCACTCTATGACCTGCTGAGTGACAGTTGACGATACACTTGGAGAAGAAGAGGCTCTGGTGAACACGCTTGCTGACACGGTACCAAACATGGAGGAGTAGTCAGCATTTGACACTCGGGACGGTGCACAGGCACTGGGCGACGCACTGGCTAACATGCTTGCAGAGGTAGAGGGGGTGACACACGGCGACACACTGGGCGATGCGCACGCACTCAATGACCTTGTGGGTGACGCTTGGCGACACACTGGGCGATGCGCAGCCACTGAATGACCTGCTGGGTGACTCTTGGCGAGACATTGGGCAATGCGCAGTCAATTGTAGACATGCTGGCTGACTCGCTACTAGAGATGGAGGAGTTGTCAGTAGGCGACACATGGGGCTGTGCGGAGGCACTGAGCGACGCTTGGGCTAACAAGGTAGCAGAGTTTGAGGCCGTGACACCTGGCGACACACTGGGTGATGCGCACGTACTTAATGACCTGCTGGGTGACAGTTGGCGACACACTGCGCAATGCGGAGGCAATGGTCGACACGTTGGCTGGCACGGTACTAGAGATGGAGGAGTTGTCAGTAGGGGAAATCCGTCGCGGTGCCCAGGCACTGGTCGACGCACTGGGTTACACGCTAGCAGACGTGGAAACTGTGGCACCTGGTGACATACTTGGAGATGCGCACGCACTGAATGACCTGCTGTGTGCCTCTTCGCGAGACACTGGGCAATGCGCAGGCTCTGATCGACACGCTAGCCATTACGGTACCAATAATGGAGGAGTTGTCAGTAGGTGACACACGGGGTGGTGCGGAGGCACTGCTCAACGCACTGGCTGACACGCTCGCAGAAGTGGAGGCGTTGACACCTGGCGACAGACTATGCGATTTGCACGCACTGAATGACCTGCTGGGTGACACTTGGTGACACCTTGAGCAATGCGCAGGCACTGGTCGACATGCTGGCTGACACGGTACCAGAGATGGAGGAGTACTCAGTATTTAAAAAACGGGTCGGTCCACAGGCACTCGTCGACGCTTTGGAAGACACGCTAACAGAGGTGGAGGCGCTGACAACTGGTGACACACTGGGCGATTCGCAGGGACTGAATGACCTTCTAGGTGATACTTGCCGAGACATTGGGCAATGCGTAGGCACTGATCGACACGACGTGACACGTTACCAGAGATGGAGGAAAAGTCACTAGGCGACACACCTGACGGTGCAGAGGCACTGGTCGACGGTCGGGCTGACACGGTAGAAGAGGTGGAGGCGGTGATACCTGGGGACACACTGGGCGATGCGCACGCACTGAATGACCTGCTGGGTGACACTTAGTGACACACTGGGCAATGCGCAGGCTCTGGTCAACACGGTGGCTTGGACGGTACAAGAGATGGACGAGTTGTCAGTAGGCGACACACCGGGCGGTGCGCAGGCATTGGTCGACGCTCGGGCTGACACGCAAGCAGAGGTGGAGGCGGTGCCACCTGGCGATAAACTGGACGATGCCCACGCACTTAATGACCTGCTGGGTGACACTTGGCGACACACTAAGCTATGAGCAGTGACTGGTCGACACGGTGGCTGACATGGTACCAGAGATGGAGGAGTTGTCAGTAGGCAACACAGGGACCGGTGCGTAGGCACTGGTCGGCGCTTGGGCTAACAAGATAGCAGGGTTGGAGGCGGTCACACCTAGCGACACACTGGGCGATGCCCAGGCACTGAATGACCTGCTGTGTGACACTTGGCGAGAAATTGAGCAATGCGCAGGCACTGGTCGCCACGCAGTCTGACACGGTACCAGAGATGGAGGAAAAGTCACTAGGCGACACAGGGAGCGGTACGCAGGCACTGGTCGACGGTCGAGATGACACGCTAGCAGAGGTGGAGGCGGTGACACGTGGTGACACGCTGGGAGATGCACACGCACTCAAGGACCTGCTGTGTGAAAGTTGGCGACACACTGGGCAATGACAAGGCTCTTGTCGGCACGCTGGCTGACACGGTACTAGAGATGGAGGAAAAGTAACTAGGCGACACACAGGGCGGTGCACAGGCACTGGTCGACGCTCGGGCTGACGCGCTGGCAGAGGTGGAGGCGGTGAGACCTGGCGATATAAAGGCGATTTGCACGCACTGAATGACCTGCTGGGTGACACTTGGTGACAAATTGAGCAATGCGCAGCCACTGGTCGACACGCTGTCTGACACGGTACAAGGGATGCAGGAGTACTCAGTATTTAAAAAACGGGTCGGTCCACAGGCAATGGTCGACGGTTTGGCAGACACACTAACAGAGGTGGAGGCGCTGACAACTGGTGACACACTGGGCGATTGGCAGGGACTCAATGACCTTCTAGGTGACACTTGCCGAGACATTGGGCAATGCGCAGTCACTTGTAGACATGCTGGCTGACTCGGTACCAGAGATGGAAGAGTTGTCAGTAGGTGACAAATGGGGCTGTGTGGAGTCACTGAGCGACGCTTGGGCTGAAAACGTAGCACAGTTGAAGGCGGTGACACCTGGCGAAACACTGGGTGATGGGCATGCACTGAATGACCTGCTTAGAGACAGTTGGCGGCACACAGGGTAATGCACAGGCTCTGATTGACACGCTGCCGAACACGGTACCAAAGATGGAGGAGTTGTCAGTAGGCGACACACGGGGCGGTGCGCAGACACTGGTTGACGCACTGGCTGACACGCTAGCAGAGGTGGAGGCTGTGACAACTGGCGACACACTAGGCGATGCGCACGCACTGAATGACCTTCTGGGTGACACTTGGCGACACACTGAGCAAGCGAAGTGACTGGTCGACACGCTGGCTGACACGGTACCAGAGATGGAGGAGTTGTCGGTAGGCGACACATGGGCGGTGCATAGGCACTGGTCGACACTCGGGATAACAAGATAGCAGAGGTGGAGGAGGTGATACCTGGCGACACACTGGGCGATGCGCACGCACTGAATGGACTGCTGGGTGACACTTAGCGACACACTGAACAATGCGCAGGCTCTGGTCGACATGGTGGCTGACACTGTATAGGAGATGGAGGAGTTGTCAGTAGACGACACACCGGGTAATGCGCAGGGACTATTCTACGCTGGGGCTGACAAGGTAGCAGAGTTGAATTCGGTGAAACCTGGCGACACACTGGGCGATGCGCACGCACTGAATGACCTGCTGGGTGACAGTTAGCGACCCACTGGGCAATGCGAAGGCTCTGGTCAATACGCTGGCTGACACGGTACGAGGGATAAAGAAGTAGTCAGTATTCGACACACAGGGCCAGGGCGGTACACAGGCGCTGGTCGACGCAATGGGTGACACGATAGCAGAGGTGGAGGCGGTGACACCTGGTGACACACTGGGCGATGCGCACGCAGTGAATTGCCTTGTGGTTTACACTTGACGACACACCGGGCAATCCGCAGGCACTGGTTTACACGCTGGCTGAGAGGGTACCAAAAATAAAGGAGCAGTCAGTAGGCGACACATAGGGCGTTCCGGAGGCACTGGTCGACGCAATGGCTGACACGCTAGCAGAGGTGGGAGCATTGACACTTGACGACACACTGGGTAATGCGGAGGAACTGTTAAAAACGCTGGCTGACAGGATACCAGAGATGGCAGAGCAGTCAGTAGGTGATACATGGGCGGTGCGGAGGCACTGGTCGACCCACTGGCAGACACGCTAACCGAGGTGGAGGCGCTGACAACTGGCGACACACTGGTTGCTGCGCAGGCACTGAAGGAACTGCTGGGTGACACTAAGCGACACAGTCGGCAATGCGCAGGCTCTGGTTAACAAGGTGGCTGACACGGTACAAGAGATGGAGGAGTTGTCAAAAGGCGACACCAGGGGCGGTGCAGAGGCACTTGTCGACGCACTGGCTGACACGCTAGCAGAGGTGGAGGCTGTGATAACTGGCGACACACTAGGCGATGCGCACGCACTGAATGACCTGCTGGGTGACACTTGGCGACACGCTGAGCAAGCCAAGTGACTGGTCGACACGCTGGCTGACACGGTACCAAAGATGGAAGAGTTGTCGGTAGGCGACACATGGGCGGTGCATAGGCACTGGTCGACACTCGGGATAACAAGATAGCAGAGGTGGAGGAGGTAATACCTGGCGACACACTGGGCGATGCGCACGCACTGAATGGACTGCTGGGTGATACTTAGCGACACACTAAACAATGCGCAGGCTCTGGTCGACATGGTGGCTGACACTGTACAGGAGATGGAGGAGTTGTCAGTAGGCGACACACCGGGTAATGCGCAGGCACTATTCTACGCTGGAACTGACAAGGTAGCAGAGTAGGATTCGGTGACACCTGGCGACACACTGGGCGATGCGCACGCACTGAATGACCTGCTGGGTGACAGTTAGTGACCCACTGGTAAATGCGAAGGCTCTGGTCAATACGCTGGCTGACACGGTACCAGGGATAAAGAAGTAGTCAGTATTCGACACACAGGGCCAGGGCGGTACACAGGCGCTGGTCGACGCAATAGCTGACACGCTAGCAGAGGTGGAGGCGGTGACACCTGGTGACACACTGGGCGATGCGCACGCACTGAATTGCCTTGTGGTTTACACTTGACGACACACCGAACAATCCGCAGGCACTGGTTTACACGCTGGCTGAGACGGTACCAAAAATAAACGAGCAGTCAGTAGGCGACACATAGGGCGTTGCGGAGGCACTGGTCGACGCAATGGCTGACACGCTAGCAGAGGTGGGAGCAGTGACACCTAGTGACACACTGAAAGATGCGTACGCACTCAATGACCTTCTGGGTGAGAGTTAACGACACACTGGGCAATGAGCAGGCTCTGTTCGAAAGGCTGGCTGACACAGTACCAGAGATGGACGAAAAGTCACCTGGCGACACACAGGGCGGTGCGCAGGCACTTAATGACCTGCTGAGTGACACTTGGCGAGACATTGGGCAATGTTCAGGCACTTGTAGACATGCTGGCTGACTCGCTACCAGAGATGGAGGAGTTGTCAGTAGGCGACACATGGGGCTGTTGCGAGGCACTGAGTGACGCTTGGGCTAACAAGGTAGCAGAGTTAAAGGCGGTGACACCTGGCGAAACACTGGGTGATGCCCACGCACTTAATGACCTGCTTTGTGACAGTTGGCGATACACTGGGCAATGCGTAGGCACTTGTCGACACGTTGGCTGACACCGCACCAGAGATGGAGGAGTTGTCAGTAGGCAAAACCCGGGGCGGTGCGCAGGAATTGGTCGACGCACTGGGTGATACGCTAGCAGAGGGGGAAACTGTGGCACCTGGTTACATACTGGGAGATGCGCACGCACTAAATGACCTGCTGTGTACCTGTTGGCGACACACTGGGCAATGCGAAGGCTCTGACCGAAACGCTGGCCAACACGGTACCAAAGATGGAGGAGTTGTCAGTAGGCGACACACGGGGCGGTGCCTAGGCACCGGTCAACGCACTGGCTGACACGCTCGCAGAGGAAGAGGCGTTGACACCTGGCGACACACTACGCGATGCGCACGCACTAGATGACCTGCTGGGTGACATTCGGCGACTCATTGGGCAATGCGCAGGCACTGGTCGACACGCTGAGTGACACGGTACTAGAGATGGAGAAAAAGTCACTAGACAACACACGGTGCGGTGCATAGGCAATGGTCGACACTCGGGCTGACAAGGTAGCAGAGTTGGAGGCGGTGAAACCTGGCGTCACACTGGGCGATGCGCACGCACTGAATGACCTCCTGGGTGCCTCTTGGCGACACAGTGGGCAATGCGGAAGCTCTTATCCACACGCTAGCCAACACGGTACCAAAGATGGAGGAGTTGTCAATAGGCGACACACTGGGCGGTGTGGAGGCACTGGTCAACGCACTGGCTGACACGCTCGGAGAGGTGGAGGCGTTGACACCTGGCGACACACAAGGCCATTTGCACGCACTGAATGACCTGCTGGGTGACACTTGGTGACACATTGAGCAATGCGCAGGCACTGGTCGACACGTTGAGTGACACGGTACTAGAGATGGAGAAAAAGTCACTAGACAACACACGGTGCGGTGCATAGGCACTGGTCGACACTCGGGCTGACAAGGTAGCAGAGTTGGAGGTGGTGAAACCTGGCGTCACACTGGGTGATGCGCACGCACTGAATGACCTGCTGGGTGACTCTTGGCGAGACATTGGGCAATGCGCAGTCACTTGTAGACATGCTGGCTGACTCGCTACCAGAGATGGAGGAGTTGTCAGTAGGCGACACATGGGGCTGTGCGGAGGCACTGAGCGACGATTGGGCTAACAAGGTAGCAGAGTTTGAGGCCGTGACACCTGGCGACACACTGGGTGATGCGCACGTACTTAATGACCTGCTGGGTGACAGTTGGCGACACACTGCGCAATGCGGAGGCACTGGTCGACACGTTGGCTGGCACGGTACCAGAGATGGAGGAGTTGTCAGTAGGGGAAATCCGTCGCGGTGCTCAGGCACTGGTCGAGGCACTGGGTGACACGCTAGCAGACGTGGAAACTGTGGCACCTGCTGACATACTTGGAGATGCGCACGCACTGAATGACCTGCCGTGTGCCTCTTCGCGACACACTGGGCAATGCGCAGGCTCTGATCGACACGCTAGCCATTACGGTACCAATAATGGAGGAGTTGTCAGTAGGTGACACACGGGGTGGTGCGGAGGCACTGCTCAACGCACTGGCTGACACGCTGGCAGAAGTGGAGGCGTTGACACCTGGCGACAAACTACGCGATTTGCACGCACTGAATGACCTGCTGGGTGACACTTGGTGACACATTGAGCAATGCGCAGGCACTGGTCGACATGCTGGCTGACACGGTACCAGAGATGGAGGAGTACTCAGTATTTAAAAAACGGGTCGGTCCACAGGCACTCGTCGACGCTTTGGAAGACACGCTAACAGAGGTGGAGGCGCTGACAACTGGTGACACACTGGGCGATTCGCAGGGACTGAATGACCTTCTAGGTGATACTTGCCG
The DNA here is from genome assembly GCA_038088405.1 of Porites divaricata. Lineage (NCBI taxonomy): Eukaryota > Metazoa > Cnidaria > Anthozoa > Scleractinia > Poritidae > Porites > Porites divaricata. The sequence continues at coordinate 33,040,213 of JBBMOI010000003.1, forward strand.
AGACATTGGGCAATGCGTAGGCACTGATCGACACGATGAGTGACACGTTACCAGAGATGGAGGAAAAGTCACTAGGCGACACACCTGACGGTGCAGAGGCACTGGTCGACGGTCGGGCTGACACGGTAGAAGAGGTGGAGGCGGTGATACCTGGGGACACACTGGGCGATGCGCACGCACTGAATGACCTGCTGGGTGACACTTAGTGACACACTGGGCAATGCGCAGGCTCTGGTCAACACGGTGGCTTGGACGGTACAAGAGATGGACGAGTTGTCAGTAGGCGACACACCGGGCGGTGCGCAGGCATTGGTCGACGCTCGGGCTGACACGCAAGCAGAGGTGGAGGCGGTGCCACCTGGCGATAAACTGGACGATGCCCACGCACTTAATGACCTGCTGGGTGACACTTGGCGACACACTAAGCTATGAGCAGTGACTGGTCGACACGGTGGCTGACATGGTACCAGAGATGGAGGAGTTGTCAGTAGGCAACACAGGGACCGGTGCGTAGGCATTGGTCGGCGCTTGGGCTAACAAGATAGCAGGGTTGGAGGCGGTCACACCTAGCGACACACTGGGCGATGCCCAGGCACTGAATGACCTGCTGTGTGACACTTGGCGACAAATTGAGCAATGCGCAGGCACTGGTCGCCACGCAGTCTGACACGGTAGCAGAGATGGAGGAGTTGTAGGTAGGCGACACATGGGCGGTGCATAGGCACTGGTCGACACTCGGGATAACAAGATAGCAGAGGTGGAGGAGGTGATACCTGGCGACACACTGGGCGATGCGCACGCACTGAATGGACTGCTGCGTGACACTTAGCGACACACTGAACAATGCGCAGGCTCTGGTCGACATGGTGGCTGACACTGTACAGGAGATGGAGGAGTTGTCAGTAGGCGACACACCGGGTAATGCGCAGGCACTATTCTACGCTGGGGCTGACAAGGTAGCAGAGTTGAATTCGGTGACACCTGGCGACACACTGGGCGATGCGCACGCACTGAATGACCTGCTGGGTGACAGTTAGCGACCCACTGGGCAATGCGAAGGCTCTGGTCAATACGCTGGCTGACACGGTACGAGGGATAAAGAAGTAGTAAGTATTCGACACACAGGGCCAGGGCGATACACAGGCGCTGGTCGACGCAATGGGTGACACGCTAGCAGAGGTGGAGGCGGTGACACCTAGTGACACACTGGGCGATGCGCACGCACTGAATTGCCTTGTGGTGTACACTTGACGACACACCGGGCAATCCGCAGGCACTGGTTTACACGCTGGCTGAGACGGTACCAAAAATAAAGGAGCAGTCATTAGGCGACACATAGGGCGTTGCGGAGGCACTGGTCGACGCAATGGCTGACACGCTAGCAAAGGTGGGAGCAGTGACACCTGGTGACGAACTGGGAGATGCGTACGCACTCAATGACCTGCTGGGTGACAGGTTGCGACACACTGGGCTATGCGCAGGCTCTGGTCAACACGCTGGCTGACATGGTACCAGGGATGCAGGACTACTCAGTATTTAAAAAACGGGTCGGTCCACAGGCAGTGGTCGACGCGATGGAAGACACGCTAACAGAGGTGGAGGCGCTGACAACTGGTGGCACACTGGGCGATTCGCAGGGACTGAATGACCTTCTAGGTGACACTTGCCGAGACATTGGGCAATGCGCAGTCACTTGTAGACATGCTGGCTGCCTCGGTACCAGAGATGGAAAAGTGGTCAGTAGGTGACACATGGGGCTTTGCGGAGTCACTGAGGGACGCTTGGGCTGACAACGTAGCAGAGTGGAAGGCGGTGACACCTGGCGACACACTGGGTAATGGGCATGCACTGAATGACCTGCTCAGAGACAGTTGGCGGCACACAGGGTAATGCACAGGCTCTGATCGACACGCTGGCAAACACGGTACCAAAGATGGAGGAGTTGTCAGTAGGTGACACACGGGGCGGTGCGTAGGCACTGGTTGACGCAATGGCTAACACGCTAGCAGAGGTAGAGGCGTTGACACCTGGCGACACACTACGCGATGCGCAGGCACTGAATGAACTGCTGGGTGACACTTGACGACACACTGGGTAATGCGGAGTCACTGGTTGACGCAATGGCTGACACGCTACAAGAGGTGGAAGCAGTGACACCTGGTAACACACTGGGAGATGCGTACGCACTCAATGACCTGCTGGGTGACAGGTTGCGACACACCGGGCAATGCGCAGGCTCTGGTCAACACGGTGGCTGAAACGGTACAAGAGATGGAGGAGTTGTCAGGAGGCGACACAAGGGGCGGTGCGGAGGTGCTTGTCGACGCACTGGCTGACACGCTTGCAGAGGTGGAGGAGTTGTCGGTAGGCGACACATGGGGCGGTGTATAGGCACTGGTCGACTCTCGGGATAAGAAGGTAGCAGAGGTGGAGGCGGTGATACCTGGCGACACACTGGGCGATGCGCACGCACTAAATGGACTGCTGGGTGACACTTAGCGACACACTGAACAATGCGCAGGCTCTGGTCGACATGGTGGCTGACACTGTACAAGAGATGGAGGAGTTGTCAGTAGGCGACACACCGGGCAATGCGCAGGGACTATTCTACGCTGGGGCTGACAAGGTAGCAGAGTTGGAGGCGGTGACACCTGGGGACACACTGGGCGATGCCCACGCACTGAATGACCTGCTGGGTGACAGTTAGTGACCCACTGGTAAATGCGAAGGCTCTGGTCAATACGCTGGCTGACACGGTACCAGAGATAAAGAAGTAGTCAGTATTCGACACACAAGGCCAGGGCGGTACAAAGGCACTGGTCGACGCAATAGGTGACACGCTAGCAGAGGTGGAGGCGGTGACACCTAGTGACACACTGGGCGACGCGCACGCACTTAATTGCTTTGTGGTTTACACTTGACGACACACCGGGCAATCCGCAGGCACTGGTTTACACGCTGGCTGAGACGGTACCAAAGATAAAGGAGCAGTCAGTAGGCGACACAAAGGGCGTTGCGGAGCCATTGGTCGACGCAATGGCTGACATGCTAGCAGAGGTGGGAGCAGTGACACCTGGTGACACACTGAAAGATGCGTACGCACTCAATAACCTTCTGGGTGACAGTTAACGACACACTGGGCAATGAGCAGAATCTGGTCGACACGCTGGCTGACACAGTACCAGAGATGGAGGAAAAGTCACTAGGCGACACACAGGGCGGTGCGCAGGCACTGCTAGACACTCGGGCTGACAAGGTAGCAGAGTTGGAGGCGGTGACACCTGGCGACACACTGGGAGATGCGTGCGCACTGGTCGACACGCTGGCTGACACGGTACAAGAGATGAAGGAGTACTTAGTAGTTTGCAAACGGGTCGGTACACAGGCACTAATGGACGAAATGGCTGAGACGCTTGCAGAGGTGGAGGCGGTGACACCTGGTGACACACTAGGAGATAGGTACGCACTCAATGACCTGCTTGGTGACAGGTTGCGACACACTGGGCAATGCGCAGGGTCTGGTCAACAGGCTGGCTGACACGGTATCAGAGATGGAGGAGCAGTCAGTAGGCGACACATGGGGCGGTGCGCAGCCACTGGTCGAGGCACTGGCAGACACACTAACCGAGGTGGAGGCGCTGACAACTGGCGACACACTGGGCGATGCGCAGGCACTGAATGACCTGCTGGTTGACAGTTTGCGACACACTGGGCAATGCGCAGGCACTGGTCGACACGCTGGCTGACACGGTAGCAGAGGTGGAGGCGTTGACATCTGGTGACAAACTACGCGATGCGCAAGCACTGAATTACCTGCTGGGTTACAGTTGGCGACACACTAGGCAATGCGCAGGCACTGGTCGACACGTTGATTGACATGGAACCAGAGATGGACGAGTTGTCGGTAGGCCACACATGGGGCGGTGTCCAGGCAATGGTCGACGCACTAGCAGACACGCTAACCGAGGTGGAGGCGTTGATATCTGGCGACACACTATGCGATGCGTACGCACTAAATGACCTGCTGAGTAAAACTTGGCGACACATTGGGCAATGCGCAGACACTGTTCGACAGGCTGGCTTAGACTGTTCAAGAGAAGGAGGAGGTTTCAGTAGGCGACACACGAGTTGGTACTTAGGCACTGGTCGACGCTTGGGCTGCCAAAATAGCAGGGTTGGAGGCGGTGACACCTGGCGACACACTCGGCGATGCCCAAGAAATAAATGCCCTGCTGGGTGACACTTGGCGACACTTTGAACAATGCGCAGGCACTGGTCGACACGCTTTCTGACACGGTACCAAGGATGGAGGAATTGTCAGTAGGCGACACACCGGGCGGTGCGCAGGCATTGGTCGACGCTTCGGCTTACACGCTAGCAGAGGTGTAGGCGGTGCCACCTGGCGAAAAACTGGACGATGCGCACGCATTGAATGACCTGCTGGGTGACACTTGGCGAAACACTAAGCAATGCGGAGTAACTGGTCGACACGCTGGCTGACATGGTACCAGAGATGGAGGAGTTGTCAGTAGGCGACACACAAGGCGGTGCGCAAGCACTGGTCGACGCACTGGCTGACACGGTAGCAAAGGTGGAGGCTCTTACAACTGGCGACACACTAACCGATGCGTACGCACTGAATAACCCGCTGGGTGACACTTCGTGACACACTAAGCAATGCGGAGTGACTGGTCGATACGCTGGCTGAAACGGTACCAGAGATGGAGGAGTTGTCAGTAGTCGACACACGGGGCGATGCGCAGGCAATGGTCGTCGCACTGGCTGACACGCTAGCAGAGGTGGAAACCGTGGGACCTGGAGACATACTGGAAGATGCGCACGCAATGAATGACCTGCTGTGCCTCTTGGCGACACACTGGGCAATGCGTAGGCTCTGATCGACACGCTGGCCAACACTGTAGCAAAGATGGAGGAGTTGTCAGTAGGCGACACACGGGGCGGTGCGCAGGCACTGGTCGACGCTCTGGCAGACACGCATGCAGAGGTGGAGGCGTTCACACCTTGCGACACACTACGCGATCCGCACGCACTAAATGACCTGCTGGGTGACACTTGGCGACACATTAGGGAATGCGCAGGCACTGCTCGACACCCTGAGTGACGCGGTACCAGAGATGGAGGAAAAGTCACTAAGCGACACACCTGGCGGTCCATAGGCACTGCTAGACACTCGGGTTTACAAGGTAGCAGAGGTGGAGGCGGTGATACCTGCTGACACACTGGGCGATGTGCACGCACTGAATGACCTGCTGGGTGACGGTTGGCGACACACTGGGCAATGCTGAAGCTCTCGTCGACACGCTGGCTCACACGGTACCAGAAATAGAGGAGTTGTCAAAAGGCGAAACCCAGGGCGGTGCGCAGGCACTGGTCGCCGCACTGGCTGACACGCTAGCAGAGGTGGAGGCTCTAACAACTTGTGACACACTGGGCGATATTCACGGACTGAATGACCTGCTGGGTAACACGTGGCGACACATTGGGCAATGCGCAGGCACTGTTCGAGAGGCTGGCTGACACTGTACAAGACAAGGAGGAGTTGTCAGTAGGCGACACACGGGTTGGCGCGTGGTCAACGCTTGGAGTGACAACGCACTGGTCGACGCTTGGGCTGACAACATAGCAGGGCTGGAGGCGGTGACACCTGGCGATACACTGTGCGATGCCCAAGCACTGAATGACCTGCTGGGTGACACTTGGCCACAAATTGAGCAATGCGAAGGCACTGTGCGACACGCTGGCTGACACGGTACCAGAGAGGGAGGGAAAGTCACTAGGCGACACAGAGAGCGGTGCGAAGCCACTGTTCGACGCTCGGGCTGAGACGCTAGCAGAGGTGGAGGCGGTGACACCTGGTGACACAGTGGGAGATGCACACGCACTCAATGACCTGCTGGGTGACAGTTGGCGACACACTGGGCAAAGACCAGGCTCTGTACGACACGCTGGCTCAATGGTACCAGTGATGGAGGAAAAGTCACTAGGCGAAACACAGGGCGGTGCGCAGGCACTGGTCGAAGCTCGGGCTGACGCGCTGCCAGAGGAGGAGGCGGTGAGACGTCGCGACACAAAGGGCGATTTGCAAGCACTGAATGACCTGCTGGGTGACACTTGGCGACACATTGAGCAATGCGCAGGCACTGGTCGACACTCTGGCTGACACGGTACCAGACATGGAGGAGTACTCAGTATTTGAAAAACGGGTCGGTCCACAGGCACTGGTCGACACAATGGCTGACACGCTAGTAGAGGTGGAGGCGGTGACACCTGGTGACTCACTGGGCGATGCGCACGCACTGAATGACATTGTGGGTGACACTTGACGACCCACCGGGCAAAGCGCAGGCACTGGTCTACATGCTGGCTGACACGGTACCAGAGATGGAGGAGTTGTCAGTAGGCGACACATGGGGCGGTGCCCAGGCACTGGTCGACGCACTGGCAGACACGCTAACCGAGGTGGAGACGCTGATAACTTACGAAACACTTGGCGATGCGGAGGCACTTAATGACCTGCAGGGTGACACTTGGCGAGAAATTGGGCATTGCGCAGGCTCTGGTCAATACGGTGGCTGAGACGGTTCAAGAGATGGAGGAGTTGTCAGTAGGCGACAGACCGGGCTTTGCGCAGGCATTGGTCGACGCTCGGGCTGCAACGCTAGCAGAGGTGGAGGCGGTGCCACCTGGCGACAAACTGGGCGATGCGTACGGACTGAATGAGCTGCTGGGTGACACTTCGCGACACACTAAGCAATGTGCATTGACCGGTCGACACGCTGTCTGACACGGTACCAGAGATGGAGGAGTTGTCAGTAGGCGACACATGGGGCGGTGCCCAGGCACTGGTCGACGCACTGGCAGACACGCTAACCGAGGTGGAGACGGTGATAACTTGCGACACACTTGGCGATGCGGAGGCACTTAATGACCTGCAGGGTGACACTTGGCGACAAATTGAGCAATGCGCAGGCACTGGTCGACACTATGGCTGATACGCTACCCGAGATGGAGGAGTACACAGTATTTGACAAACAGGTGGGTCCACAGACACTGGTCGACGCTATGGCTGACACGCTAACCGAAGTGGAGACGGTGATAACTTGCGACACACTTGGCGATGCGGAGGCACTTAATGACCTGCAGGGTGACACTTGGCGACAAATTGAGCAATGCGCAGGCACTGGTCGACACTATGGCTGATACGCTACCCGAGATGGAGGAGTACACAGTATTTGACAAACAGGTGGGTCCACAGACACTGGTCGACGCTATGGCTGACACGCTAACCGAGGTGGAGACGCTGATAACTTGCGACACACTTGGCGATGCGCAGGCACTTAATGACGTGCAGGGTGACATTTGGCGAGACATTGGGCAATGCGCAGGCTCTGGTCAACACGGTGGCTGAGACGGTACAAGAGATGGAGGAGTTGTCAGTAGGCGACACACCGGGCGGTGCGCAGGCACTTGTCGACGCTCTGGCTGACACGCTAGCAGAGGTGGAGGCGGTGCAACCTGTCGACAAACTGGACGATGCGCACGCACTAAATGACCTGGTTGGTGACACTTGGTGACACACTAAGCAATGCGCAGTGACTGGTCGAAACGCTGGCTGACATGGTACCAGAGATGGAGGAGTTGTCAGTAGGCGACACACGGGGCTCTGCGCAGGCAATTGACGACACACTGGCTGACACGCTAGCAGAGATGGAGAAGTTGTCAGTAGGCGACACATGGGGCTGTGCGGAGGCACTGAGCGACGCTTGGGCTAACAAGGTAGCAGAGTGTGAGGCCGTGACACCTGGTGACACACTGGGCGATGCGCACGCACTGAATTGCCTTGTGGTTTACACTTGACGACACACCGGGCAATCCGCAGGCACTGGTTTACACGCTGGCTTAGACGGTACCAAAAATAAAGGAGCAGTCAGTACGCGACACATAGGGCGTTGCGGAGGCACTGGTCGACGCAATGGCTGACACGCTAGCAGAGGTGGGAGCAGTGACACCTGGTGACACACTGAAAGATGCGTACGCACTCAATGACCTTCTGGGTGAGAGTTAACGACACACTGGGCAATGAGCAGGCTCTGTTCGAAAGGCTGGCTGACACAGTACCAGAGATGGAGGAAAAGTCACTAGGTTACAGATAGGGCGGTGCGCAGGCACTGCTCGACACTCGGGCTGACAAGGTAGCAGAGTTGGAGGCGGTGACACCTGGCGACACACTGGGAGATACGCGCACACTGGTCGACACGCTGGCTGACACGGTACAAGAGATATAGGAGTACTTAGTACTTGGCAAACGGGTCGGTACACAGGCACTAATGGACGCAATGGCTGAGACGCTTGGTGACAGTTTGACGCTTGGTGACAGTTGGCGACACACTGGGCAATGCGAAGGGTCTGGTCAACAGGCTGGCTGACACGGTATCAGAGATGGAGAGGAGTCAGTATGCGACACATGGGGCGGTGCGCAGCCACTGGTCGAGGCACTGGCAGACACACTAACCGAGGTGGATGCGCTGACAACTGGCGACACACTGGGCGATGCGCAGGCACTGAATGACCTGCTGGTTGACAGTTTGCGATACACTGGGCAATAAGCAGGCTCTGGTCGAAACGCTGCCTGACACGGTACCAGAGATGCAGGACAAGTCAGTAGGCGACACACTGGGCAATGCGCAGGCACTGGTCGACACGCTGGCTGACACGGTAGCAGAGGTGGAGGAGTTGACATCTGGTGACACACTACGCGATGCGCACGCACTGAATTACCTGCTGGGTGACAGTTGGCGACACACTAGGCAATGCGCAGGCACTGGTCGACACGTTGATTGACACGGAACCAGAGATGGACGAGTTGTCGGTAGGCCACACATGGGGCGGTGCCCAGGCACTGGTCGACGCACTAGCAGACACGCTAACCGAGGTGGAGGCGTTGATATCTGGCGACACACTGGGCGATGCGCACGCACTAAATGACCTGCTGAGTAGTACTTGGCGACACATTGGGCAATGCGGAGACACTGTTCGACAGGCTGGCTTACACTGTACAAGAGAAGGAGGAGGTTTTAGGAGGCGACACACGGGTTGGTACTTAGGCACTGGTCGACGCTTGGGCTGACAAAATAGCAGGGTTGGAGGCGGTGAAACCTGGCGACACACTGGGCGATGCCTAAGCAAAAAATGCCCTGCTGCGTGACACTTGGCGACACATTGAACAATGCGCAGGCACTGGTCGACACGCTTTCTGACACGGTACCAAGGATGGAGGAGTTGTCAGTAGGCGACACACCGGGCGGTGCGCAGGCATTGGTCGACGCTTCGGCTTACACGCTAGCAGAGGTGTAGGCGGTGCCACATGGCGACAAACTGGACGATGCGCACGCAGTGAATGACCTGCTGGGTGACACTTGGCGAAACACTAAGCAATGCGGAGTAAGTGGTCGACACGCTTGCTGATATGGTACCAGAGATGGAGGAGTTGTCAGTAGGCGACACACAAGGCGGTGCGCAAGCACTGGTCGACGCACTGGCTGATACGGTAGCGGAAGTGAAGGCTCTCACAACTGGCGACACACTAACCGATGCGCACGCACTGAACAACCTGCTGGGTGACACTTCGTGACACACTAAGCAAAGCGGAGTGACTGGTCGATACGCTGGCTGAAACGGTACCATAGATGGAGGAGTTGTCAGTAGTCGACACGCGGGGCGATGCGTAGGCACTGGTCGTCGCACTGGCTGACACGCTAGCAGAAGTAGAGGCTCTGAAAACTGCTGACACACTGGGCAATATTCACGCAGTGAATAACTTGCTGGGTAACACCTCGCGACAAATTGAGCAATGCACTGGGACTGGTCGACACGCTGGCTGACACGGTACCAGAGATGGACGGGTTGTCAGTAGGTGACAAACGGGGCGGTGCGCAGGCACTGGTCGACGCAATGGCTGACACGCTACCAGAGATGGAAGCGGTGACACCTGGTGACGCACTGGGAGATGCGTACGCACTCAATGACCTGCTGGGTGACAGGTTGCGACACACTGGGCTATGCGCAGGCTCTGGTCAACACGCTGGCTGACACGGTACCAGGGATGCAGGACTACTCAGTATTTAAAAAACGGGTCGGTCCACAGGCACTGGTCGACGCGATGGAAGACACGCTAACAGAGGTGGAGGCGCTGACAACTGGTGGCACACTGGGCGATTCGCAGGGACTGAATGACCTTCTAGGTGACACTTGCCGAGACATTGGGCAATGCGCAGTCACTTGTAGACATGCTGGCTGCCTCGGTACCAGAGATGGAAAAGTGGTCAGTAGGTGACACATGGGGCTGTGCGGAGTCACTGAGGGACGCTTGGGCTGACAACGTAGCAGAGTGGAAGGCGGTGACACCTGGCGACACACTGGGTAATGGGCATGCACTGAATGACCTGCTCAGAGACAGTTGGTGGCACACAGGGTAATGCACAGGCTCTGATCGACACGCTGGCAAACACGGTACCAAAGATGGAGGAGTTGTCAGTAGGTGACACACGGGGCGGTGCGTAGGCACTGGTTGACGCAATGGCTAACACGCTAGCAGAGGTAGAGGCGTTGACACCTGGCGACACACTACGCGATGCGCAGGCACTGAATGAACTGCTGGGTGACACTTGACGACACACTGGGTAATGCGGAGGCACTGGTTGACGCAATGGCTAACACGCTACAAGAGGTGGAAGCAGTGACACCTGGTAACACACTGGGAGATGCGTACGCACTCAATGACCTGCTGGGTGACAGGTTGCGACACACTGGGCAATGCGCAGGCTCTGGTCAACACGGTGACTGAGACGGTTCAAGAGATGGAGGAGTTGTCAGGAGGCGACACAAGGGAGGTGCGGAGGTGCTTGTCGACGCACTGGCTGACACGCTAGCAGAGGTGGAGGAGTTGTCGGTAGGCGACACATGGGGCGGTGTATAGGCACTGGTCGACTCTCGGGATAAGAAGGTAGCAGAGGTGGAGGCGGTGATACCTGGCGACACACTGGGCGATGCGCACGCACTAAATGGACTGCTGGGTGACACTTAGCGACACACTGAACAATGCGCAGGCTCTGGTCGACATGGTGGCTGACACTGTACAAGAGATGGAGGAGTTGTCAGTAGGCGACACACCGGGCAATGCGACGGGACTATTCTACGCTGGGGCTGACAAGGTAGCAGAGTTGGAGGCGGTGACACCTGGGGACACACTGGGCGATGCCCACGCACTGAATGACCTGCTGGGTGACAGTTAGTGACCCACTGGTAAATGCGAAGGCTCTGGTCAATACGCTGGCTGACACGGTACCAGAGATAAAGAAGTAGTCAGTATTCGACACACAAGGCCAGGGCGGTACAAAGGCACTGGTCGACGAAATAGGTGACACGCTAGCAGAGGTGGAGGCGGTGACACCTAGTGACACACTGGGCGACGCGCACGCACTTAATTGCTTTGTGGTTTACACTTGACGACACACCGGGCAATCCGCAGGCACTGGTTTACACGCTGGCTGAGACGATACCAAAGATAAAGGAGCAGTCAGTAAGCGACACAAAGGGCGTTGCGGAGCCATTGGTCGACGCAATGGCTGACATGCTAGCAGAGGTGGGAGCAGTGACACCTGGTGACACACTGAAAGATGCGTACGCACTCAATAACCTTCTGGGTGACAGTTAACGACACACTGGGCAATGAGCAGAATCTGGTCGACACGCTGGCTGACACAGTACCAGAGATGGAGGAAAAGTCACTAGGCGACACACAGGGCGGTCCGCAGGCACTGCTCGACACTCGGGCTGACAAGGTAGCAGAGTTGGAGGCGGTGACACCTGGCGACACACTGGGAGATGCGTGCGCACTGGTCGACACGCTGGCTGACATGGTACAAGAGATGAAGGAGTACTTAGTAGTTGGCAAACGGGTCGGTACACAGGCACTAATGGACGAAATGGCTGAGACGCTTGCAGAGGTGGAGGCGGTGACACCTGGTGACACACTAGGAGATAGGTACGCACTCAATGACCTGCTTGGTGACAGTTGGCGACACACTGGGCAATGCGCAGGGTCTGGTCAACAGGCTGGCTGACACGGTATCAGAGATGGAGGAGCAGTCAGTAGGCGACACATGGGGCGGTGCGCAGCCACTGGTCGAGGCACTGGCAGACACACTAACCGAGGTGGAGGCGGTGACACCTGGCGACACACTGGGCGATGCCCAAGCAATAAATGCCCTGCTGGGTGACACTTGGCGACACTTTGAACAATGCGCAGGCACTGATCGACACGCTTTCTGACACGGTACCAAGGATGGAGGAATTGTCAGTAGGCGACACACCGGGCGGTGCGCAGGCATTGGTTGACGCTTCGGCTTACACGCTAGCAGAGGTGTAGGCGGTGCCACCTGGCGACAAACTGGACGATGCGCACGCATTGAATGACCTGCTGGGTGACACTTGGCGAAACACTAAGCAATGCGGAGTAACTGGTCGACACGCTGGCTGACGTGGTACCAGAGATGGAGGAGTTGTCAGTAGGCGACACACAAGGCGGTGCGCAAGCACTGGTCGACGCACTGGCTGACACGGTAGCAAAGGTGGAGGCCCTCACAACTGGCGACACACTAACCGATGCGTACGCACTGAATAACCCGCTGGGTGACACTTCGTGACACACTAAGCAATGCGGAGTGACTGGTCGATAGGCTGGCTGAAACGGTACCAGAGATGGAGGAGTACTCAGTATTTAAAAATCGGGTCGGTCCAGAGGCACTCGTCGACGCTTTGGCAGAAACGCTAACAGAGGTGGAGGCGCTGACAACTGGTGACACACTGGGCGATTCGCAGGGACTGAATGACCTTCTAGGTGATACTCTCCGAGACATTGGGCAATGCGCAGTCACTTGTAGATATTCTGGCTGACTCGGCACCAGAGATGGAAGAGTTGTCAGTAGGTGACACATGGGGCTGTGCGGAGTCACTGAGCGACGCTTGGGCTGACAACGTAGCACAGTTGAAGGCGGTGACACCTGGGGACACACTGGGTGATGCGAACGCACTAAATGACCTGCTGAGTGACTCTTGGCGACACATTGGGCAAAGCGCAGGCACTGGTCGACACGCTGAGTGACACGGTACCAGAGATGGAGGAAAAGTCACTAGGCGACACACGGGGCGGTGCATAGGCACTGGTCGACACTCAGGCTGACAAGGTAGCAGAGGTGAAGGCGGTGATACCTGGCGACACACTGGGCGATGCGCACGCACTGATTGACCTGCTGAGTGACAGTTGGTGACACACTGGGCAATGCGAAGACTCTGGTCAACACGGTGGCTGAGACGGTAAAAGAGATGGACGAGTTGTCAGTAGGCGACACACGGGGCGGTGCCCAGGCACTGGTCGACGCACTGGCAGACACGCTAACCGAGGTGGAGGCGCTGATAACTGGCGACACACTGGGCGATGCGTACGCACTGAATGACCTGCTGGGTTGCACTTATCGACACGGTGGGCAATGCGAAGGCAGTGGTCGACACGCTGGCAGACACGGTACCAGAGATGGAGGAGTAGTCACCATTCGCACAATGGGCGGTGCCCAGGCACTAGGCGACGCACTGGGTGACACGGAAGCAGAGATGGATTGTATGACACTAGGCGACACACTAGCAGATGCGAACGCACTCTATGACCTGCTGAGTGACAGTTGGCGATACACTGGGAGAAGAAGAGCCTCTGGTCAACACGCTGGCTGACACGGTACCAAACATGGAGGAGTAGTCAGCATTTGACACTCGGGGCGGTGCACAGGCACTGGGCGACGCACTGGCTGACATGCTAGCAGAGGTGGAGGGGGTGACACCCGGCGACACACTGGGCGATGGGCACGGACGGAATGACCTTGTGGGTGACACTTGGCGACACACTGGGCGATGCGCAGGCACTGAATGTCGTGCTGGGTGACACTTGGCGAGACATTGGGCAATGCGCAGTCACTTGTAGACATGCTGGCTGACTCGGTACCAGAGATGGAGGAGTTGTCAGTAGGCGACACATGGGGCTCTGCGGAGGCACTGAGCGACGCTTTGGCTGACAAGGTAGCAGAGTTGGAGGCGGTGACACCTGGTGACACACTGGGTGATGTGCACGCACTGAATGACCTGATGGGTGACACTTGGCGACACATTGAGCAATGCGCACATACTGGTCGACACCCTGATTGACACGGTACCAGAGATGGACGAAAAGTCACTAGGCGACAGACGGGGCGGTGCGTAGGCACTGGTCGACACTCGGGCTGACAAGATAGCAGAGTTGGAGGTGGTGACACCTGGCGACACTCTGGGCGATGCGCGCGCACTGGTCGACAGGCTGGCTGACACGCTAGCAGAGGTGGAGGCGGTGACACCTGGAAAAACACTGGGTGATGCACACGCACTTAATGACGTGCTAGGTGACACTTTGCCACACACTGGGCAATGCGCAGGCTCTGGTCAACACGGTGGCTGAGACGGCACAAGAGATGGAGGAGTTGTCAGTAGGCGACACACCGGGCAGTGCGGAGGCATTTGTCGACGCTCGGGCTGACACGCTAGGAGAGGTGGAGTAGGTGACACCTGGCGACACACTGGCCGATGCGCGCGCACTAAATAACCTGGTGGGTGACATTTCGCGACACACTAAGCAATGCGCAGTCACTGGTCGACACTCTGGCTGACATGGTACCTTGAGATAGAGGAGTAGTCAGTATTCGACACGTGGATTGGTGCGCAGGCACTGGTTGACGCACTTTCAGACACCCGAGCCGAGGTGGAGGCGCTGTCAACTGGCGACACACTTGGCGATGCGCAGGCACTGAAGAACCTGCTGGGTAACACTTGGCGACACACTGGGGAAAGCGCAGGCTCTGGTCAACACGCTGGCTGACACGGTAACAGAGATGGAGGAGCAGTCAGTAGGCGAGACATGGGGTGGTGCGAAAGAACTGGTCGACGCACTGGGTGACACGCTAGCAGAGGTGGAGGCGGTAACACCTGGAAAAACACTGGGCAATGCGCACGCACTTAATGACCTGCTAGGTGACACTTAGCGGCACAATGGACAATGCGCAGGCTCTGATCGACATGGTGGCTGTCACGGTACAAGAGATGGAGGAGTTGTTAGTAGGCGACAGACCGGGCAATACGCAGGCACTGAATGACCTGCTGGGTGACAGTTGGCGACACACTGGGCAATGCGGAGGCTCTGGTCGACACGGTGGCTGACACGGTACCAGAGATAGAGGACAAGTCAGTAGGTGACACAATGGGCGAAGCGCAGGCACTGGTCGACGCTCGGGCTGACAAGGTAGCAGAGTTGGAGGCGGTGAGACCTGGCGACACACTTGGCGATGTGCACGCACTGAACGACCTGCTGGGTGACACTTGGCGACACACTGAGCAATGCGCAGTGACTGGTCGACACGCTGGCTAACACGGATCCAGAGATGGAGGAGTTCTCAGTAGGCGACACACGGGGCAGTGCGCAGGCACTGGTCGACACGCTGAGTGACACTGTACTAGAGATGGAGAAAAAGTCACTAGAGAACACACGGTGCGGTGCATAGGCACTGGACGACACGCTGGCTGACACGGTACAAGAGATGGCGGAGTTGTCAGTAGGCGACACACGGGGCGGTGCGCAGGCACTGGTTAACGCACTGGCTGAAACGCTAGCAGAGGTGGAGACGTTGACACCTGGCGACACAATACGCGATGCGCACGCACTGAATGACCTGCTGGGTGACAGTTGTCGACACACCTGGCATGCGGAGGCACTGGTCGTCGCAATGGCTTACACGCTACCAGAGGTGGAAGCGGTTACACCTGGTGACACACTGGGAGATGCGTACGCACTCAATGACCTGCTGGGTGACAGGTTGCGACACACTGGGCAATGCGCAGGCTCTGTTCAACACGCTGGCTGATAGGATACCAGAGATGGGAGAGCAGTCAGTAGGTGACACATGGGCGCTGCGCAGGCAATGGTCGACGCACTGGGAGACACGCTAACCGAGGTGGAGCCGCTGAGAACTGGCGACACACTAAGCGCTGCGCAGGCACTGAACGACCTGCTGGGTGACACTAGGTTACACACTGGGCAATGCGCAGGCTCTGGTCAACACGGTGGCTGAGACGGTACAAGAGATGGAGGAGTTGTTAGTACGCGACACAAGGGGCGGTGCGGAGGCACTTTTCGACGCACTAGCAGACACGCTAGCTGAGGTGGAGGCTGTGACAACTGCCCCACACTAGGCGATGCGCACGCACTGAATGACCTGCTGGGTGACAGTTGGCGACACACTAGGCAATGCGGAGGCTCTGGTCGACACGGTGGCTGACACGGTACCAGAAATAGAGGAGTTGTCAAAAAGCGAAACCCGGGGCGGTTCGCAGGCACTGGTTGACGCACTGGCAGACACGTTAACCGAGGTGGAGG
This sequence comes from Porites divaricata, assembly GCA_038088405.1. Lineage (NCBI taxonomy): Eukaryota > Metazoa > Cnidaria > Anthozoa > Scleractinia > Poritidae > Porites > Porites divaricata. The sequence goes on from JBBMOI010000003.1 coordinate 33,056,741, forward strand.
CGCTGATAAATGGCGACACACTGGGAGATGCGTACGCACTCAATGACCTGCTGGGTGACAGGTTGCGACACACCGGGCAATGCGCAGGCTCTGGTCAACACGGTGGCTGAAACGGTACAAGAGATGGAGGAGTTGTCAGGAGGCGACACAAGGGGCGGTGCGGAGGTGCTTGTCGACGCACTGGCTGACACGCTTGCAGAGGTGGAGGAGTTGTCGGTAGGCGACACATGGGGCGGTGTATAGGCACTGGTCGACTCTCGGGATAAGAAGGTAGCAGAGGTGGAGGCGGTGATACCTGGCGACACACTGGGCGATGCGCACGCACTAAATGGACTGCTGGGTGACACTTAGCGACACACTGAACAATGCGAAGGCTCTGGTCGACATGGTGGCTGACACTGTACAAGAGATGGAGGAGTTGTCAGTAGGCGACACACCGGGCAATGCGCAGGGACTATTCTACGCTGGGGCTGACAAGGTAGCAGAGTTGGAGGCGGTGACACCTGGGGACACACTGGGCGATGCCCACGCACTGAATGACCTGCTGGGTGACAGTTAGTGACCCACTGGTAAATGCGAAGGCTCTGGTCAATACGCTGGCTGACACGGTACCAGAGATAAAGAAGTAGTCAGTATTCGACACACAAGGCCAGGGCGGTACAAAGGCACTGGTCGACGCAATAGGTGACACGCTAGCAGAGGTGGAGGCGGTGACACCTAGTGGCACACTGGGCGACGCGCACGCACTTAATTGCTTTGTGGTTTACACTTAACGACACACCGGGCAATCCGCAGGCACTGGTTTACACGCTGGCTGAGACGGTACCAAAGATAAAGGAGCAGTCAGTAGGCGACACAAAGGGCGTTGCGGAGCCATTGGTCGACGCAATGGCTGACATGCTAGCAGAGGTGGGAGCAGTGACACTTGGTGACACACTGAAAGATGCGTACGCACTCAATAACCTTCTGGGTGACAGTTAACGACACACTGGGCAATGAGCAGAATCTGGTCGACACGCTGGCTGACACAGTACCAGAGATGGAGGAAAAGTCACTAGGCGACACACAGGGCGGTGCGCAGGCACTGCTAGACACTCGGGCTGACAAGGTAGCAGAGTTGGAGGCGGTGACACCTGCGACACACTGGGAGATGCGTGCGCACTGGTCGACACGCTGGCTGACACGGTACAAGAGATGAAGGAGTACTTAGTAGTTTGCAAACGGGTCGGTACACAGGCACTAATGGACGAAATGGCTGAGACGCTTGCAGAGGTGGAGGCGGTGACACCTGGTGACACACTAGGAGATAGGTACGCACTCAATGACCTGCTTGGTGACAGGTTGCGACACACTGGGCAATGCGCAGGGTCTGGTCAACAGGCTGGCTGACACGGTATCAGAGATGGAGGAGCAGTCAGTAGGCGACACATGGGGCGGTGCGCAGCCACTGGTCGAGGCACTGGCAGACACACTAACCGAGGTGGAGGCGCTGACAACTGGCGACACACTGGGCGATGCGCAGGCACTGAATGACCTGCTGGTTGACAGTTTGCGACACACTGGGCAATGCGCAGGCACTGGTCGACACGCTGGCTGACACGGTAGCAGAGGTGGAGGCGTTGACATCTGGTGACAAACTACGCGATGCGCAAGCACTGAATTACCTGCTGGGTTACAGTTGGCGACACACTAGGCAATGCGCAGGCACTGGTCGACACGTTGATTGACATGGAACCAGAGATGGACGAGTTGTCGGTAGGCCACACATGGGGCGGTGTCCAGGCAATGGTCGACGCACTAGCAGACACGCTAACCGAGGTGGAGGCGTTATATCTGGCGACACACTGGGCGATGCGTACGCACTAAATGACCTGCTGAGTAACACTTGGCGACACATTGGGCAATGCGCAGACACTGTTCGACAGGCTGGCTTACACTGTTCAAGAGAAGGAGGAGGTTTCAGTAGGCGACACACGAGTTGGTACTTAGGCACTGGTCGACGCTTGGGCTGCCAAAATTGCAGGGTTGGAGGCGGTGACACCTGGCGACACACTCGGCGATGCCCAAGCAATAAATGCCCTGCTGGGTGACACTTGGCGACACTTTGAACAATGCGCAGGCACTGGTCGACACGCTTTCTGACACGGTACCAAGGATGGAGGAATTGTCAGTAGGCGACACACCGGGCGGTGCGCAGGCATTGGTCGACGCTTCGGCTTACACGCTAGCAGAGGTGTAGGCGGTGCCACCTGGCGAAACACTAAGCAATGCGGAGTAACTGGTCGACACGCTGGCTGACATGGTACCAGAGATGGAGGAGTTGTCAGTAGGCGACACACAAGGCGGTGCGCAAGCACTGGTCGACGCACTGGCTGACACGGTAGCAAAGGTGGAGGCTCTTACAACTGGCGACACACTAACCGATGCGTACGCACTGAATAACCCGCTGGGTGACACTTCGTGACACACTAAGCAATGCGGAGTGACTGGTCGATACGCTGGCTGAAACGGTACCAGAGATGGAGGAGTTGTCAGTAGTCGACACACGGGGCGATGCGCAGGCAATGGTCGTCGCACTGGCTGACACGCTAGCAGAGGTGGAAACCGTGGGACCTGGAGACATACTGGAAGATGCGCACGCAATCAATGACCTGCTGTGCGTCTTGGCGACACACTGGGCAATGCGTAGGCTCTGATCGACACGCTGGCCAACACTGTACCAAAGATGGAGGAGTTGTCAGTAGGCGACACCCGGGGCGGTGCGCAGGCACTGGTCGACGCTCTGGCAGACACGCATGCAGAGGTGGAGGCGTTCACACCTTGCGACACACTACGCGATCCGCACGCACTAAATGACCTGCTGGGTGACACTTGGCGACACATTAGGGAATGCGCAGGCACTGCTCGACACCCTGAGTGACGCGGTACCAGAGATGGAGGAAAAGTCACTAAGCGACACACCTGGCGGTCCATAGGCACTGCTAGACACTCGGGCTGACAAGGTAGCAGAGATGGATGCGGTGATACCTGCTGACACAGTGGGCGATGTGCACGCACTGAATGACCTGCTGGGTGACGGTTGGCGACACACTGGGCAATGCTGAAGCTCTCGTCGACACGCTGGCTCACACGGTACCAGAAATAGAGGAGTTGTCAAAAGGCGAAACCCAGGGCGGTGCGCAGGCACTGGTCGCCGCACTGGCTGACACGCTAGCAGAGGTGGAGGCTCTAACAACTTGTGACACACTGGGCGACATTCACGGACTGAATGACCTGCTGGGTAACACGTGGCGACACATTGGGCAATGCGCAGGCACTGTTCGAGAGGCTGGCTGACACTGTACAAGACAAGGAGGAGTTGTCAGTAGGCGACACACGGGTTGGCGCGTGGTCAACGCTTGGACTGACAACGCACTGGTCGACGCTTGTGCTGACAACATAGCAGGGCTGGAGGCGGTGACACCTGGCGATACACTGTGCGATGCCCAAGCACTGAATGACCTGCTGGGTGACACTTGGCCACAAATTGAGCAATGCGAAGGCACTGTGCGACACGCTGGCTGACACGGTACCAGAGAGGGAGGGAAAGTCACTAGGCGACACAGAGAGCGGTGCGAAGCCACTGTTCGACGCTCGCGCTGAGACGCTAGCAGAGGTGGAGGCGGTGACACCTGGTGACACAGTGGGAGATGCACACGCACTCAATGACCTGCTGGGTGACAGTTGGCGACACACTGGGCAAAGACCAGGCTCTGTACGACACGCTGGCTCAATGGTACCAGTGATGGAGGAAAAGTCACTAGGCGAAACACAGGGCGGTGCGCAGGCACTGGTCGAAGCTCGGGCTGACGCGCTGCCAGAGGAGGAGGCGGTGAGACGTCGCGACACAAAGGGCGATTTGCAAGCACTGAATGACCTGCTGGGTGACACTTGGCGACACATTGAGCAATGCGCAGGCACTGGTCGACACTCTGGCTGACACGGTACCAGACATGGAGGAGTACTCAGTATTTGAAAAACGGGTCGGTCCACAGGCACTGGTCGACACAATGGCTGACACGCTAGTAGAGGTGGAGGCGGTGACACCTGGTGACTCACTGGGCGATGCGCACGCACTGAATGACATTGTGGGTGACACTTGACGACCCACCGGGCAAAGCGCAGGCACTGGTCTACATGCTGGCTGACACGGTACCAGAGATGGAGGAGTTGTCAGTAGGCGACACATGGGGCGGTGCCCAGGCACTGGTCGACGCACTGGCAGACACGCTAACCGAGGTGGAGACGCTGATAACTTACGAAACACTTGGCGATGCGGAGGCACTTAATGACCTGCAGGGTGACACTTGGCGAGAAATTGGGCATTGCGCAGGCTCTGGTCAATACGGTGGCTGAGACGGTTCAAGAGATGGAGGAGTTGTCAGTAGGCGACAGACCGGGCTTTGCGCAGGCATTGGTCGACGCTCGGGCTGCAACGCTAGCAGAGGTGGAGGCGGTGCCACCTGGCGACAAACTGGGCGATGCGTACGGACTGAATGAGCTGCTGGGTGACACTTCGCGACACACTAAGCAATGTGCATTGACCGGTCGACACGCTGTCTGACACGGTACCAGAGATGGAGGAGTTGTCAGTAGGCGACACATGGGGCGGTGCCCAGGCACTGGTCGACGCACTGGCAGACACGCTAACCGAGGTGGAGACGGTGATAACTTGCGACACACTTGGCGATGCGGAGGCACTTAATGACCTGCAGGGTGACACTTGGCGACAAATTGAGCAATGCGCAGGCACTGGTCGACACTATGGCTGATACGCTACCCGAGATGGAGGAGTACACAGTATTTGACAAACAGGTGGGTCCACAGACACTGGTCGACGCTATGGCTGACACGCTAACCGAGGTGGAGACGCTGATAACTTGCGACACACTTGGCGATGCGCAGGCACTTAATGACGTGCAGGGTGACATTTGGCGAGACATTGGGCAATGCGCAGGCTCTGGTCAACACGGTGGCTGAGACGGTACAAGAGATGGAGGAGTTGTCAGTAGGCGACACACCGGGCGGTGCGCAGGCACTTGTCGACGCTCTGGCTGACACGCTAGCAGAGGTGGAGGCGGTGCAACCTGGCGACAAACTGGACGATGCGCACGCACTAAATGACCTGGTTGGTGACACTTGGTGACACACTAAGCAATGCGCAGTGACTGGTCGAAACGCTGGCTGACATGGTACCAGAGATGGAGGAGTTGTCAGTAGGCGACACACGGGGCTCTGCGCAGGCAATTGACGACACACTGGCTGACACGCTAGCAGAGATGGAGAAGTTGTCAGTAGGCGACACATGGGGCTGTGCGGAGGCACTGAGCGACGCTTGGGCTAACAAGGTAGCAGAGTGTGAGGCCGTGACACCTGGTGACACACTGGGCGATGCGCACGCACTGAATTGCCTTGTGGTTTACACTTGACGACACACCGGGCAATCCGCAGGCACTGGTTTACACGCTGGCTTAGACGGTACCAAAAATAAAGGAGCAGTCAGTACGCGACTCATAGGGCGTTGCGGAGGCACTGGTCGACGCAATGGCTGACACGCTAGCAGAGGTGGGAGCAGTGACACCTGGTGACACACTGAAAGATGCGTACGCACTCAATGACCTTCTGGGTGAGAGTTAACGACACACTGGGCAATGAGCAGGCTCTGTTCGAAAGGCTGGCTGACACAGTACCAGAGATGGAGGAAAAGTCACTAGGTTACAGATAGGGCGGTGCGCAGGCACTGCTCGACACTCGGGCTGACAAGGTAGCAGAGTTGGAGGCGGTGACACCTGGCGACACACTGGGAGATACGCGCACACTGGTCGACACGCTGGCTGACACGGTACAAGAGATATAGGAGTACTTAGTACTTGGCAAACGGGTCGGTACACAGGCACTAATGGACGCAATGGCTGAGACGCTTGGTGACAGTTTGACGCTTGGTGACAGTTGGCGACACACTGGGCAATGCGAAGGGTCTGGTCAACAGGCTGGCTGACACGGTATCAGAGATGGAGAGGAGTCAGTATGCGACACATGGGGCGGTGCGCAGCCACTGGTCGAGGCACTGGCAGACACACTAACCGAGGTGGATGCGCTGACAACTGGCGACACACTGGGCGATGCGCAGGCACTGAATGACCTGCTGGTTGACAGTTTGCGATACACTGGGCAATAAGCAGGCTCTGGTCGAAACGCTGCCTGACACGGTACCAGAGATGCAGGACAAGTCAGTAGGCGACACACTAGGCAATGCGCAGGCACTGGTCGACACGTTGATTGACACGGAACCAGAGATAGACGAGTTGTCGGTAGGCCACACATGGGGCGGTGCCCAGGCACTGGTCGACGCACTAGCAGACACGCTAACCGAGGTGGAGGCGTTGATATCTGGCGACACACTGGGCGATGCGCACGCACTAAATGACCTGCTGAGTAGTACTTGGCGACACATTGGGCAATGCTGAGACACTGTTCGACAGGCTGGCTTACACTGTACAAGAGAAGGAGGAGGTTTTAGTAGGCGACACACGGGTTGGTACTTAGGCACTGGTCGACGCTTGGGCTGACAAAATAGCAGGGTTGGAGGCGGTGAAACCTGGCGACACACTGGGCGATGCCTAAGCAAAAAATGCCCTGCTGCGTGACACTTGGCGACACATTGAACAATGCGCAGGCACTGGTCGACACGCTTTCTGACACGGTACCAAGGATGGAGGAGTTGTCAGCAGGCGACACACCGGGCGGTGCGCAGGCATTGGTCGACGCTTCGGCTTACACGCTAGCAGAGGTGTAGGCGGTGCCACATGGCGACAAACTGGACGATGCGCACGCAGTGAATGACCTGCTGGGTGACACTTGGCGAAACACTAAGCAATGCGGAGTAAGTGGTCGACACGCTTGCTGATATGGTACCAGAGATGGAGGAGTTGTCAGTAGGCGACACACAAGGCGGTGCGCAAGCACTGGTCGACGCACTGGCTGATACGGTAGCGGAAGTGGAGGCTCTCACAACTGGCGACACACTAACCGATGCGCACGCACTGAACAACCTGCTGGGTGACACTTCGTGACACACTAAGCAAAGCGGAGTGACTGGTCGATACGCTGGCTGAAACGGTACCATAGATGGAGGAGTTGTCAGTAGTCGACACGCGGGGCGATGCGTAGGCACTGGTCGTCGCACTGGCTGACACGCTAGCAGAAGTAGAGGCTCTGAAAACTGCTGACACACTGGGCGATATTCACGCAGTGAATAACTTGCTGGGTAACACCTCGCGACAAATTGAGCAATGCACTGGGACTGGTCGACACGCTGGCTGACACGGTACCAGAGATGGACGGGTTGTCAGTAGGTGACAAACGGGGCGGTGCGCAGGCACTGGTCGACGCAATGGCTGACACGCTACCAGAGATGGAAGCGGTGACACCTGGTGACGCACTGGGAGATGCGTACGCACTCAATGACCTGCTGGGTGACAGGTTGCGACACACTGGGCTATGCGCAGGCTCTGGTCAACACGCTGGCTGACACGGTACCAGGGATGCAGGACTACTCAGTATTTAAAAAACGGGTCGGTCCACAGGCACTGGTCGACGCGATGGAAGACACGCTAACAGAGGTGGAGGCGCTGACAACTGGTGGCACACTGGGCGATTCGCAGGGACTGAATGACCTTCTAGGTGACACTTGCCGAGACATTGGGCAATGCGCAGTCACTTGTAGACATGCTGGCTGCCTCGGTACCAGAGATGGAAAAGTGGTCAGTAGGTGACACATGGGGCTGTGCGGAGTCACTGAGGGACGCTTGGGCTGACAACGTAGCAGAGTGGAAGGCGGTGACACCTGGCGACACACTGGGTAATGGGCATGCACTGAATGACCTGCTCAGAGACAGTTGGTGGCACACAGGGTAATGCACAGGCTCTGATCGACACGCTGGCAAACACGGTACCAAAGATGGAGGAGTTGTCAGTAGGTGACACACGGGGCGGTGCGTAGGCACTGGTTGACGCAATGGCTAACACGCTAGCAGAGGTAGAGGCGTTGACACCTGGCGACACACTACGCGATGCGCAGGCACTGAATGAACTGCTGGGTGACACTTGACGACACACTGGGTAATGCGGAGGCACTGGTTGACGCAATGGCTGACACGCTACAAGAGGTGGAAGCAGTGACACCTGGTAACACACTGGGAGATGCGTACGCACTCAATGACCTGCTGGGTGACAGGTTGCGACACACCGGGCAATGCGCAGGCTCTGGTCAACACGGTGACTGAGACGGTTCAAGAGATGGAGGAGTTGTCAGGAGGCGACACAAGGGAGGTGCGGAGGTGCTTGTCGACGCACTGGCTGACACGCTAGCAGAGGTGGAGGAGTTGTCGGTAGGCGACACATGGGGCGGTGTATAGGCACTGGTCGACTCTCGGGATAAGAAGGTAGCAGAGGTGGAGGCGGTGATACCTGGCGACACACTGGGCGATGCGCACGCACTAAATGGACTGCTGGGTGACACTTAGCGACACACTGAACAATGCGCAGGCTCTGGTCGACATGGTGGCTGACACTGTACAAGAGATGGAGGAGTTGTCAGTAGGCGACACACCGGGCAATGCGCAGGGACTATTCTACGCTGGGGCTGACAAGGTAGCAGAGTTGGAGGCGGTGACACCTGGGGACACACTGGGCGATGCCCACGCACTGAATGACCTGCTGGGTGACAGTTAGTGACCCACTGGTAAATGCGAAGGCTCTGGTCAATACGCTGGCTGACACGGTACCAGAGATAAAGAAGTAGTCAGTATTCGACACACAAGGCCAGGGCGGTACAAAGGCACTGGTCGACGCAATAGGTGACACGCTAGCAGAGGTGGAGGCGGTGACACCTAGTGACACACTGGGCGACGCGCACGCACTTAATTGCTTTGTGGTTTACACTTGACGACACACCGGGCAATCCGCAGGCACTGGTTTACACGCTGGCTGAGACGGTACCAAAGATAAAGGAGCAGTCAGTAAGCGACACAAAGGGCGTTGCGGAGCCATTGGTCGACGCAATGGCTGACATGCTAGCATAGCTGGGAGCAGTGACACCTGGTGACACACTGAAAGATGCGTACGCACTCAATAACCTTCTGGGTGACAGTTAACGACACACTGGGCAATGAGCAGAATCTGGTCGACACGCTGGCTGACACAGTACCAGAGATGGAGGAAAAGTCACTAGGCGACACACAGGGCGGTGCGCAGGCACTGCTCGACACTCGGGCTGACAAGGTAGCAGAGTTGGAGGCGGTGACACCTGGCGACTCACTGGGAGATGCGTGCGCACTGGTCGACACGCTGGCTGACACGGTACAAGAGATGAAGGAGTACTTAGTAGTTGGCAAACGGGTCGGTACACAGGCACTAATGGACGAAATGGCTGAGACGCTTGCAGAGGTGGAGGCGGTGACACCTGGTGACACACTAGGAGATAGGTACGCACTCAATGACCTGCTTGGTGACAGGTTGCGACACACTGGGCAATGCGCAGGGTCTGGTCAACAGGCTGGCTGACACGGTATCAGAGATGGAGGAGCAGTCAGTAGGCGACACATGGGGCGGTGCGCAGCCACTGGTCGAGGCACTGGCAGACACACTAACCGAGGTGGAGGCGGTGACACCTGGCGACACACTGGGCGATGCCCAAGCAATAAATGCCCTGCTGGGTGACACTTGGCGACACTTTGAACAATGCGCAGGCACTGGTCGACACGCTTTCTGACACGGTACCAAGGATGGAGGAATTGTCAGTAGGCGACACACTGGGCGGTGCGCAGGCATTGGTTGACGCTTCGGCTTACACGCTAGCAGAGGTGTAGGCGGTGCCACCTGGCGACAAACTGGACGATGCGCACGCATTGAATGACCTGCTGGGTGACACTTGGCGAAACACTAAGCAATGCGGAGTAACTGGTCGACACGCTGGCTGACATGGTACCAGAGATGGAGGAGTTGTCAGTAGGCGACACACAAGGCGGTGCGCAAGCACTGGTCGACGCACTGGCTGACACGGTAGCAAAGGTGGAGGCCCTCACAACTGGCGACACACTAACCGATGCGTACGCACTGAATAACCCGCTGGGTGACACTTCGTGACACACTAAGCAATGCGGAGTGACTGGTCGATAGGCTGGCTGAAACGGTACCAGAGATGGAGGAGTTGTCAGTAGTCGATACACGGGGCGATGCGCAGGCAATGGTCGTCGCACTGGCTGACACACTAGCAGAGGTGGAAACCGTGGGACCTGGAGACATACTGGGAGATGCGCACGCAATGAATGACCTGCTGTGCCTCTTGGCGACACACTGGGCAATGCGTAGGCTCTGATCGACACGCTGGCCAACACTGTACCAAAGATGGAGGAGTTGTCAGTAGGCGACACACGGGGCGGTGCGCAGGCACTGGTCGACGCTCTGGCTGACACGCATGCAGAGGTGGAGGCGTTCACACCTTGCGACACACTACGCGATCCGCACGCACTAAATGACCTGCTGGATGACACTTGGCGACACATTAGGGAATGCGCAGGCACTGCTCGACACCCTGAGTGACGCGGTACCAGAGATGGAGGAAAAGTCACTAAGCGACACACTTGGCGGTCCATAGGCACTGCTAGACACTCGGGCTGACAAGGTAGCAGAGGTGGAGGCGGTGATACCTGCTGACACACTGGGCGATGTGCACGCACTGAATGACCTGCTGGGTGACGGTTGGCGACACACTGGGCAATGCGCAGGCACTGTTCGAGAGGCTGGCTGACACTGTACAAGACAAGGAGGAGTTGTTAGTAGGCGACACACGGGTTGGCGCGTGGTCAACGCTTGGGTTGACAACGCACTGGTCGACGCTTGGGCTGACAACATAGCAGGGCTGGAGGCGGTGACACCTGGCGATACACTGTGCGATGCCCAAGCACTGAATGACCTGCTGGGTGACACTTGGCCACAAATTGAGCAATGCGAAGGCACTGTGCGACACGCTGGCTGACACGGTACCAGAGAGGGAGGGAAAGTCACTAGGCGACACAGAGAGCGGTGCGAAGCCACTGTTCGACGCTCGGGCTGAGACGCTAGCAGAGGTGGAGGCGGTGACACCTGGTGACTCACTGGGCGATGCGCACGCACTGAATGACATTGTGGGTGACACTTGACGACCCACCGGGCAAAGCTCAGGCACTGGTCTACATGCTGGCTGACACGGTACCAGAGATGGAGGAGCAGTCAGTAGGCGACACGTGGGGCTTTGCGAAGGCATTGGTCGACGCTTTGGCTGCAACGCTAGCAGCGGTGGAGGCGGTGCCACCTGGCGACAAACTGGACGATTCGTACGGACTGAATGACCTGCTGGGTGACACTTGGCGACACACTAAGCAATGCGCAGTGACCGGTCGACTCGCTGTCTGACACGGTACCAGAGATGGAGGAGTTGTCAGTAGGCGACACATGGGGCGGTGCCCAGGCACTGGTCGACGCACTGGCAGACACGCTAACCGAGGTGGAGACGCTGATAACTTACGACACACTTGGCGATGCGGAGGCACTTAATGACCTGCAGGGTGACACTTGGCGAGAAATTGGGCATTGCGCAGGCTCATGTCAACACGGTGGCTGAGACGGTTCAAGAGATGGAGGAGTTGTCAGTAGGCGACAGACCGGGCTTTGCGCAGGCATTGGTCGACGCTCGGGCTGCAACGCTAGCAGAGGTGGGGGCGGTGCCACCTGGCGACAAATTGGGCGATGCGTACGGACTGAATGACCTGCTGGGTGACACTTGGCGACACATTGAGCAATGCGCAGGCACTGGTCGACACGCTGTCTAACACAGTACCAAAGATGGAGGAGTTTTCAGTAGGCAACAGACGGGTTGGTGCGTAGGCACTGGTCGACGCTCTGGCTAACACGCTTGCTGAGGTGGAGGCGTTGACACCTGGCGACACACTACGCGATGCGCACGCACTAAATGACCTGCTGGGTGACACTTGGCGACACATTGGGCAATGCGCAGTCACTGGTTGACACGCTGAGTTAGACGGTACCAGAAATGGAGGAAAGGTCACTAAGCGAAACAACTGGTGGTGCATAGGCACTGCTCGACACTCGGGCTGACTACGTAGCAGAGGTGGAGGCGGTGATACCTGGCGACACACTGGGCGATGCCAAAGCACTGTATGACCTGCTAAGTGACACTTAGCGACACACTGGAAAATGCGCAGGCTCTGGTCGACATGGTGGCTGACACGGTACAAGAGATGGAGGAGTTGTGAGTAGGTCACACACCGGGCGGTGCGCAGGCATTGGTCGACGCTCGGGCTGACACGCTTGCAGAGGTGGAGGAGGTAGCGCCTTGCGACAAACTGGACGATTCGCACGGACTGAATAACCTGCTGGGTGACACTTGGCGACACACTAAGCAAGGCGCAGTGACTAGTCGACACGCTGGCTGACATGGTACCAGAGATGGAGGAGTTGTCTGTAGGCGACACACGGGGCGGTGCCCAGGCACTTGTTAACGCACTGGCTGAAACGCTAGCAGAGGTGGAGGCTTTGACAACTGGCGACACACTAAGGGATGCGCACGCACTGAATCACCTGCTGGGTGACACTTGGCGACACATTGGGCAATGCGCAGACACTGTTCGACAGGCTGGTTGACACGGTACCAGAGATGGAGGAGTTGTCAGTAGGGGAAATCCGTCGCGGTGCGCAGGCACTGGTCGACGCACTGGGTGACACGCTAGCAGACGTGGAAACTGTGGCACCTGGTGACATACTTGGAGATGCGCACCCACTGAATGACCTGCTGTGTGCCTCTTGGCGACACACTGGGCAATACGCAGGCTCTGATCGACACGCTAGCCATTACGGTACCAATAATAGAGGAGTTGTCCGTAAGTGACACACGGGGTGGTGCGGAGGCACTGCTCAACGCACTGGCTGACAGGCTCGCAGAGGTGGAGGCGTTGACACCTGGCAACACACTACGCGATTTGCACGCAGTGAATGACCTGCTGGGTGACACTTGGTGACACATTGAGCAATGCGCAGGCACTGGTTGACACGCTGGCTGACACGGTACCAGAGATGGAGGAGTACTCAGTATTTAAAAAACGGGTCGGTCCAGAGGCACTCGTCGACGCTTTGGCAGAAACGCTAACAGAGGTGGAGGCGCTGACAACTGGTGACACACTGGGCGATTCGCAGGGACTGAATGACCTTCTAGGTGATACTCTCCGAGACATTGGGCAATGCGCAGTCACTTGTAGACATTCTGGCTGACTCGGCACCAGAGATGGAAGAGTTGTCAGTAGGTGACACATGGGGCTGTCCGGAGTCACTGAGCGACGCTTGGGCTGACAACGTAGCACAGTTGAAGGCGGTGACACCTGGGGACACACTGGGTTATGCGAACGCACTAAATGACCTGCTGAGTGACTCTTGGCGACACATTGGGCAAAGCGCAGGCACTGGTCGACACGCTGAGTGACACGGTACCAGAGATGGAGGAAAAGTCACTAGGCGACACACGGGGCGGTGCATAGGCACTGGTCGACACTCAGGCTGACAAGGTAGCAGAGGTGAAGGCGGTGATACCTGGCGACACACTGGGCGATGCGCACGCACTGATTGACCTGCTGAGTGACAGTTGGTGACACACTGGGCAATGCGAAGACTCTGGTCAACACGGTGGCTGAGACGGTAAAAGAGATGGACGAGTTGTCAGTAGGCGACACACGGGGCGGTGCCCAGGCACTGGTCGACGCACTGGCAGACACGCTAACCGAGGTGGAGGCGCTGATAACTGGCGACACACTGGGCGATGCGTACGCACTGAATGACCTGCTGGGTTGCACTTATCGACACGGTGGGCAATGCGAAGGCAGTGGTCGACACGCTGGCAGACACGGTACCAGAGATGGAGGAGTAGTCACCATTCGCACAATGGGCGGTGCCCAGGCAATAGGCGACGCACTGGGTGACACGGAAGCAGAGATGGATTGTATGACACCAGGCGACACACTAGCAGATGCGAACGCACTCTATGACCTGCTGAGTGACAGTTGGCGATACACTGGGAGAAGAAGAGCCTCTGGTCAACACGCTGGCTGACACGGTACCAAACATGGAGGAGTAGTCAGCATTTGACACTCGGGGCGGTGCACAGGCACTGGGCGACGCACTGGCTGACATGCTAGCAGAGGTGGAGGGGGTGACACCCGGCGACACACTGGGCGATGGGCACGCACGGAATGACCTTGTGGGTGACACTTGGCGACACACTGGGCGATGCGCAGGCACTGAATGTCGTGCTGGGTGACACTTGGCGAGACATTGGGCAATGCGCAGTCACTTGTAGACATGCTGGCTGACTCGGTACCAGAGATGGAGGAGTTGTCAGTAGGCGACACATGGGGCTCTGCGGAGGCACTGAGCGACGCTTTGGCTGACAAGGTAGCAGAGTTGGAGGCGGTGACACCTGGTGACACACTGGGTGATGTGCACGCACTGAATGACCTGATGGGTGACACTTGGCGACACATTGAGCAATGCGCACATACTGGTCGACACCCTGATTGACACGGTACCAGAGATGGACGAAAAGTCACTAGGCGACAGACGGGGCGGTGCGTAGGCACTGGTCGACACTCGGGCTGACAAGATAGCAGAGTTGGAGGTGGTGACACCTGGCGACACTCTGGGCGATGCGCGCGCACTGGTCGACAGGCTGGCTGACACGCTAGCAGAGGTGGAGGCGGTGACACCTGGAAAAACACTGGGTGATGCACACGCACTTAATGACGTGCTAGGTGACACTTTGCCACACACTGGGCAATGCGCAGGCTCTGGTCAACACGGTGGCTGAGACGGCACAAGAGATGGAGGAGTTGTTAGTAGGCGACAGACCGGGCAATACGCAGGCACTGAATGACCTGCTGGGTGACAGTTGGCGACACACTGGGCAATAAGCAGGCTCTGGTCGAAACGCTGGCTGACACGGTACCAGAGATAGAGGACAAGTCAGTAGGTGACACAATGGGCGAAGCGCAGGCACTGGTCGACGCTCGGGCTGACAAGGTAGCAGAGTTGGAGGCGGTGAGACCTGGCGACACACTTGGCGATGTGCACGCACTGAACGACCTGCTGGGTGACACTTGGCGACACACTGAGCAATGCGCAGTGACTGGTCGACACGCTGGCTAACACGGATCCAGAGATGGAGGAGTTCTCAGTAGGCGACACACGGGGCAGTGCGCAGGCACTGGTCGACACGCTGAGTGACACGGTACTAGAGATGGAGAAAAAGTCACTAGAGAACACACGGTGCGGTGCATAGGCACTGGACGACACGCTGGCTGACACGGTACAAGAGATGGCGGAGTTGTCAGTAGGCGACACACGGGGCGGTGCGCAGGCACTGGTTAACGCACTGGCTGAAACGCTAGCAGAGGTGGAGACGTTGACACCTGGCGACACAATACGCGATGCGCACGCACTGAATGACCTGCTGGGTGACAGTTGTCGACACACCTGGCATGCGGAGGCACTGGTCGTCGCAATGGCTTACACGCTACCAGAGGTGGAAGCGGTTACACCTGGTGACACACTGGGAGATGCGTACGCACTCAATGACCTGCTGGGTGACAGGTTGCGACACACTGGGCAATGCGCAGGCTCTGTTCAACACGCTGGCTGATAGGATACCAGAGATGGGAGAGCAGTCAGTAGGTGACACATGGGCGCTGCGCAGGCACTGGTCGACGCACTGGGAGACACGCTAACCGAGGTGGAGCCGCTGACAACTGGCGACACACTGGGCGCTGCGCAGGCACTGAACGACCTGCTGGGTGACACTAGGTTACACACTGGGCAATGCGCAGGCTCTGGTCAACACGGTGGCTGAGACGGTACAAGAGATGGAGGAGTTGTTAGTACGCGACACACGGGGCGGTGCGGAGGCACTTTTCGACGCACTAGCTGACACGCTAGCTGAGGTGGAGGCTGTGACAACTGCCCCACACTAGGCGATGCGCACGCACTGAATGACCTGCTGGGTGACAGTTGGCGACACACTGGGCAATGCGGAGGCTCTGGTCGAAACCCGGGGCGGTTCGCAGGCACTGGTTGACGCACTGGCAGACACGTTAACCGAGGTGGAGGCGCTGATAAATGGCGACACACTGGGCGATGCGTACGCACTGAATGACCTGCTGGACGGCACTTATCGACACACTGGGCAATGCGTAAGCACTGGTCGACACGCTGGCAGACACGGTACCAGAGATGGAGGAGTAGTCAGCATTCGACACACGGGGCGGTGCCCAGGCACTGGGCGACGCACTGGGTGACACGCTAGCAGAGATGGAGGGTATGACACCAGGCGACACACTAGCAGATGCGAACGCACTCTATGACCTGCTGAGTGACAGTTGACGATACACTTGGAGAAGAAGAGGCTCTGGTGAACAGGCTTGCTGACACGGTACCAAACATGGAGGAGTAGTCAGCATTTGACACTCGGGACGGTGCACAGGCACTGGGCGACGCACTGGCTAACATGCTAGCAGAGGTAGAGGGGGTGACACACGGCGACACACTGGGCGATGCGCACGCACTCAATGACCTTGTGGGTGACGCTTGGCGACACACTGGGCGATGCGCAGCCACTGAATGACCTGCTGGGTGACTCTTGGCGAGACATTGGGCAATGCGCAGTCAATTGTAGACATGCTGGCTGACTCGCTACTAGAGATGGAGGAGTTGTCAGTAGGCGACACATGGGGCTGTGCGGAAGCACTGAGCGACGCTTGGGCTAACAAGGTAGCAGAGTTTGAGGCCGTGACACCTGGCGACACACTGGGTGATGCGCACGTACTTAATGACCTGCTGGGTGACAGTTGGCGACACACTGCGCAATGCGGAGGCAATGGTCGACACGTTGGCTGGCACGGTACCAGAGATGGAGGAGTTGTCAGTAGGGGAAATCCGTCGCGGTGCCCAGTCACTGGTCGACGCACTGGGTTACACGCTAGCAGACGTGGAAACTGTGGCACCTGGTGACATACTTGGAGATGCGCACGCACTGAATGACCTGCTGTGTGCCTCTTCGCGACACACTGGGCAATGCGCAGGCTCTGATCGACACGCTAGCCATTACGGTACCAATAATGGAGGAGTTGTCAGTAGGTGACACACGGGGTGGTGCGGAGGCACTGCTCAACGCACTGGCTGACACGCTCGCAGAAGTGGAGGCGTTGACACCTGGCGACAGACTACGCGATTTGCACGCACTGAATGACCTGCTGGGTGACACTTGGTGACACCTTGAGCAATGCGCAGGCACTGGTCGACATGCTGGCTGACACGGTACCAGAGATGGAGGAGTACTCAGTATTTAAAAAACGGGTCGGTCCACAGGCACTCGTCGACGCTTTGGAAGACACGCTAACAGAGGTGGAGGCGCTGACAACTGGTGACACACTGGGCGATTCGCAGGGACTGAATGACCTTCTAGGTGATACTTGCCGAGACATTGGGCAATGCGTAGGCACTGATCGACACGATGAGTGACACGTTACCAGAGATGGAGGAAAAGTCACTAGGCGACACACCTGACGGTGCAGAGGCACTGGTCGACGGTCGGGCTGACACGGTAGAAGAGGTGGAGGCGGTGATACCTGGGGACACACTGGGCGATACGCACGCACTGAATGACCTGCTGGGTGACACTTAGTGACACACTGGGCGATGCGCAGGCTCTGGTCAACACGGTGGCTTGGACGGTACAAGAGATGGACGAGTTGTCAGTAGGCGACACACCGGGCGGTGCGGAGGCATTGGTCGACGCTCGGGCTGACACACAAGCAGAGGTGGAGGCGGTGCCACCTGGCGATAAACTGGACGATGCCCACGCACTTAATGACCTGCTGGGTGACACTTGGCGACACACTAAGCTATGAGCAGTCACTGGTCGACACGGTGGCTGACATGGTACCAGAGATGGAGGAGTTGTCAGTAGGCAACACAGGGACCGGTGCGTAGGCACTGGTCGGCGCTTGGGCTAACAAGATAGCAGGGTTGGAGGCGGTCACACCTAGCGACACACTGGGCGATGCCCAGGCACTGAATGACCTGCTGTGTGACACTTGGCGACAAATTGAGCAATGCGCAGGCACTGGTCGCCACGCAGTCTGACACGGTACCAGAGATGGAGGAAAAGTCACTAGGCGACACAGGGAGCGGTACGCAGGCACTGGTCGACGGTCGAGATGACACGCTAGCAGAGGTGGAGGCGGTGACACGTGGTTACACGCTGGGAGATGCACACGCACTCAAGGACCTGCTGTGTGAAAGTTGGCGACACACTGGGCAATGACAAGGCTCTGGTCGGCACGCTGGCTGACACGGTACTAGAGATGGAGGAAAAGTAACTAGGCGACACACAGGGCGGTGCACAGGCACTGGTCGACGCTCGGGCTGACGCGCTGGCAGAGGTGGAGGCGGTGAGACCTGGCGATATAAAGGCGATTTGCACGCACTGAATGACCTGCTGGGTGACACTTGGCGACACATTGAGCAATGCGCAGCCACTGGTCGACACGCTGTCTGACACGGTACAAGGGATGCAGGAGTACTCAGTATTTAAAAAACGGGTCGGTCCACAGGCAATGGTCGACGCTTTGGCAGACACACTAACAGAGGTGGAGGCGCTGACAACTGGTGACACACTGGGCGATTGGCAGGGACTCAATGACCTTCTAGGTGACACTTGCCGAGACATTGGGCAATGCGCAGTCACTTGTAGACATGCTGGCTGACTCGGTACCAGAGATGGAAGAGTTGTCAGTAGGTGACAAATGGGGCTGTGTGGAGTCACTGAGCGACGCTTGGGCTGAAAACGTAGCACAGTTGAAGGCGGTGACACCTGGCGAAACACTGGGTGATGGGCATGCACTGAATGACCTGCTTAGAGACAGTTGGCGGCACACAGGGTAATGCACAGGCTCTGATTGACACGCTGCCGAACACGGTACCAAAGATGGAGGAGTTGTCAGTAGGCGACAAACGGGGCGGTGCGCAGACACTGGTTGACGCACTGGCTGACACGCTAGCAGAGGTGGAGGCTGTGACAACTGGCGACACACTAGGCGATGCGCAGGCACTGAATGACCTTCTGGGTGACACTTGGCGACACACTGAGCAAGCGAAGTGACTGGTCGACACGCTGGCTGACACGGTACCAGAGATGGAGGAGTTGTCGGTAGGCGACACATGGGCGGTGCATAGGCACTGGTCGACACTCGGGATAACAAGATAGCAGAGGTGGAGGAGGTGATACCTGGCGACACACTGGGCGATGCGCACGCACTGAATGGACTGCTGGGTGACACTTAGCGACACACTAAACAATGCGCAGGCTCTGGTCGACATGGTGGCTGACACTGTATAGGAGATGGAGGAGTTGTCAGTAGACGACACACCGGGTAATGCGCAGGGACTATTCTACGCTGGGGCTGACAAGGTAGCAGAGTTGAATTCGGTGACACCTGGCGACACACTGGGCGATGCGCACGCACTGAATGACCTGCTGGGTGACAGTTAGCGACCCACTGGGCAATGCGAAGGCTCTGGTCAATACGCTGGCTGACACGGTACGAGGGATAAAGAAGTAGTCAGTATTCGACACACAGGGCCAGGGCGGTACACAGGCGCTGGTCGACGCAATGGGTGACACGATAGCAGAGGTGGAGGCGGTGACACCTGGTTACACACTGGGCGATGCGCACGCACTGAATTGCCTTGTGGTTTACACTTGACGACACACCGGGCAATCCGCAGGCACTGGTTTACACGCTGGCTGAGAGGGTACCAAAAATAAAGGAGCAGTCAGTAGGCGACACATAGGGCGTTGCGGAGGCACTGGTCGACGCAATGGCTGACACGCAAGCAGAGGTGGGAGCATTGACACTTGACGAGACACTGGGTAATGCGGAGGAACTGTTAAAAACGCTGGCTAACAGGATACCAGAGATGGCAGAGCAGTCAGTAGGTGATACATGGGCGGTGCGCAGGCACTGGTCGACCCACTGGCAGACACGCTAACCGAGGTGGAGGCGCTGACAACTGGCGACACACTGGTTGCTGCGCAGGCACTGAAGGAACTGCTGGGTGACACTAAGCGACACAGTCGGCAATGCGCAGGCTCTGGTTAACAAGGTGGCTGACACGGTACAAGAGATGGAGGAGTTGTCAAAAGGCGACACCAGGGGCGGTGCAGAGGCACTTGTCGACGCACTGGCTGACACGCTAGCAGAGGTGGAGGCTGTGATAACTGGCGACACACTAGGCGATGCGCACGCACTGAATGACCTGCTGGGTGACACTTGGCGACACGCTGAGCAAGCCAAGTGACTGGTCGACACGCTGGCTGACACGGTACCAAAGATGGAAGAGTTGTCGGTAGGCGACACATGGGCGGTGCATAGGCACTGGTCGACACTCGGGATAACAAGATAGCAGAGGTGGAGGAGGTAATACCTGGCGACACACTGGGCGATGCGCACGCACTGAATGGACTGCTGGGTGACACTTAGCGACACACTAAACAATGCGCAGGCTCTGGTCGACATGGTGGCTGACACTGTACAGGAGATGGAGGAGTTGTCAGTAGGCGACACACCGGGTAATGCGCAGGCACTATTCTACGCTGGAACTGACAAGGTAGCAGAGTAGGATTCGGTGACACCTGGCGACACACTGGGCGATGCGCACGCACTGAATGACCTGCTGGGTGACAGTTAGCGACCCACTGGGCAATGCGAAGGCTCTGGTCAATACGCTGGCTGACACGGTACCAGGGATAAAGAAGTAGTCAGTATTCGACACA
Source organism: Porites divaricata (assembly GCA_038088405.1). NCBI lineage: Eukaryota > Metazoa > Cnidaria > Anthozoa > Scleractinia > Poritidae > Porites > Porites divaricata. The sequence continues at coordinate 33,077,712 of JBBMOI010000003.1, forward strand.
CAGGGCCAGGGCGGTACACAGGCGCTGGTCGACGCAATAGCTGACACGCTAGCAGAGGTGGAGGCGGTGACACCTGGTGACACACTGGGCGATGCGCACGCACTGAATTGCCTTGTGGTTTACACTTGACGACACACCGAACAATCCGCAGGCACTGGTTTACACGCTGGCTGAGACGGTACCAAAAATAAACGAGCAGTCAGTAGGCGACACATAGGGCGTTGCGGAGGCACTGGTCGACGCAATGGCTGACACGCTAGCAGAGGTGGGAGCAGTGACACCTAGTGACACACTGAAAGATGCGTACGCACTCAATGACCTTCTGGGTGAGAGTTAACGACACACTGGGCAATGAGCAGGCTCTGTTCGAAAGGCTGGCTGACACAGTACCAGAGATGGAGGAAAAGTCACCTGGCGACACACAGGGCGGTGCGCAGGCACTTAATGACCTGCTGAGTGACACTTGGCGAGACATTGGGCAATGTTCAGGCACTTGTAGACATGCTGGCTGACTCGCTACCAGAGATGGAGGAGTTGTCAGTAGGCGACACATGGGGCTGTTGCGAGGCACTGAGTGACGCTTGGGCTAACAAGGTAGCAGAGTTAAAGGCGGTGACACCTTGCGAAACACTGGGTGATGCCCACGCACTTAATGACCTGCTTTGTGACAGTTGGCGATACACTGGGCAATGCGTAGGCACTTGTCGACACGTTGGCTGACACCGCACCAGAGATGGAGGAGTTGTCAGTAGGCAAAACCCGGGGCGGTGCGCAGGAATTGGTCGACGCACTGGGTGATACGCTAGCAGAGGGGGAAACTGTGGCACCTGGTTACATACTGGGAGATGCGCACGCACTAAATGACCTGCTGTGTACCTGTTGGCGACACACTGGGCAATGCGAAGGCTCTGACCGAAACGCTGGCCAACACGGTACCAAAGATGGAGGAGTTGTCAGTAGGCGACACACGGGGCGGTGCCTAGGCACCGGTCAACGCACTGGCTGACACGCTCGCAGAGGAAGAGGCGTTGACACCTGGCGACACACTACGCGATGCGCACGCACTAGATGACCTGCTGGGTGACATTCGGCGACTCATTGGGCAATGCGCAGGCACTGGTCGACACGCTGAGTGACACGGTACTAGAGATGGAGAAAAAGTCACTAGACAACACACGGTGCGGTGCATAGGCAATGGTCGACACTCGGGCTGACAAGGTAGCAGAGTTGGAGGCGGTGAAACCTGGCGTCACACTGGGCGATGCGCACGCACTGAATGACCTCCTGGGTGCCTCTTGGCGACACAGTGGGCAATGCGGAAGCTCTTATCCACACGCTAGCCAACACGGTACCAAAGATGGAGGAGTTGTCAATAGGCGACACACTGGGCGGTGTGGAGGCACTGGTCAACGCACTGGCTGACACGCTCGGAGAGGTGGAGGCGTTGACACCTGGCGACACACAAGGCCATTTGCACGCACTGAATGACCTGCTGGGTGACACTTGGTGACACATTGAGCAATGCGCAGGCACTGGTCGACACGTTGAGTGACACGGTACTAGAGATGGAGAAAAAGTCACTAGACAACACACGGTGCGGTGCATAGGCACTGGTCGACACTCGGGCTGACAAGGTAGCAGAGTTGGAGGTGGTGAAACCTGGCGTCACACTGGGTGATGCGCACGCACTGAATGACCTGCTGGGTGACTCTTGGCGAGACATTGGGCAATGCGCAGTCACTTGTAGACATGCTGGCTGACTCGCTACCAGAGATGGAGGAGTTGTCAGTAGGCGACACATGGGGCTGTGCGGAGGCACTGAGCGACGATTGGGCTAACAAGGTAGCAGAGTTTGAGGCCGTGACACCTGGCGACACACTGGGTGATGCGCACGTACTTAATGACCTGCTGGGTGACAGTTGGCGACACACTGCGCAATGCGGAGGCACTGGTCGACACGTTGGCTGGCACGGTACCAGAGATGGAGGAGTTGTCAGTAGGGGAAATCCGTCGCGGTGCTCAGGCACTGGTCGACGCACTGGGTGACACGCTAGCAGACGTGGAAACTGTGGCACCTGCTGACATACTTGGAGATGCGCACGCACTGAATGACCTGCTGTGTGCCTCTTCGCGACACACTGGGCAATGCGCAGGCTCTGATCGACACGCTAGCCATTACGGTACCAATAATGGAGGAGTTGTCAGTAGGTGACACACGGGGTGGTGCGGAGGCACTGCTCAACGAACTGGCTGACACGCTCGCAGAAGTGGAGGCGTTGACACCTGGCGACAAACTACGCGATTTGCACGCACTGAATGACCTGCTGGGTGACACTTGGTGACACATTGAGCAATGCGCAGGCACTGGTCGACATGCTGGCTGACACGGTACCAGAGATGGAGGAGTACTCAGTATTTAAAAAACGGGTCGGTCCACAGGCACTCGTCGACGCTTTGGAAGACACGCTAACAGAGGTGGAGGCGCTGACAACTGGTGACACACTGGGCGATTCGCAGGGACTGAATGACCTTCTAGGTGATACTTGCCGAGACATTGGGCAATGCGTAGGCACTGATCGACACGATGAGTGACACGTTACCAGAGATGGAGGAAAAGTAACTAGGCGACACACCTGACGGTGCAGAGGCACTGGTCGACGGTCGGGCTGACACGGTAGAAGAGGTGGAGGCGGTGATACCTGGGGACACACTGGGCGATGCGCACGCACTGAATGACCTGCTGGGTGACACTTAGTGACACACTGGGCAATGCGCAGGCTCTGGTCAACACGGTGGCTTGGACGGTACAAGAGATGGACGAGTTGTCAGTAGGCGACACACCGGGCGGTGCGCAGGCATTGGTCGACGCTCGGGCTGACACGCAAGCAGAGGTGGAGGCGGTGCCACCTGGCGATAAACTGGACGATATCCACGCACTTAATGACCTGCTGGGTGACACTTGGCGACACACTAAGCTATGAGCAGTGACTGGTCGACACGGTGGCTGACATGGTACCAGAGATGGAGGAGTTGTCAGTAGGCAACACAGGGACCGGTGCGTAGGCACTGGTCGGCGCTTGGCCTAACAAGATAGCAGGGTTGGAGGCGGTCACACCTAGCGACACACTGGGCGATGCCCAGGCACTGAATGACCTGCTGTGTGACACTTGGCGACAAATTGAGCAATGCGCAGGCACTGGTCGCCACGCAGTCTGACACGGTAGCAGAGATGGAGGAGTTGTAGGTAGGCGACACATGGGCGGTGCATAGGCACTGGTCGACACTCGGGATAACAAGATAGCAGAGGTGGAGGAGGTGATACCTGGCGACACACTGGGCGATGCGCACGCACTGAATGGACTGCTGCGTGACACTTAGCGACACACTGAACAATGCGCAGGCTCTGGTCGACATGGTGGCTGACACTGTACAGGAGATGGAGGAGTTGTCAGTAGGCGACACACCGGGTAATGCGCAGGGACTATTCTACGCTGGGGCTGACAAGGTAGCAGAGTTGAATTCGGTGACACCTGGCGACACACTGGGCGATGCGCACGCACTGAATGACCTGCTGGGTGACAGTTAGCGACCCACTGGGCAATGCGAAGGCTCTGGTCAATACGCTGGCTGACACGGTACGAGGGATAAAGAAGTAGTAAGTATTCGACACACAGGGCCAGGGCGATACACAGGCGCTGGTCGACGCAATGGGTGACACGCTAGCAGAGGTGGAGGCGGTGACACCTAGTGACACACTGGGCGATGCGCACGCACTGAATTGCCTTGTGGTTTACACTTGACGACACACCGGGCAATCCGCAGGCACTGGTTTACACGCTGGCTGAGACGGTACCAAAAATAAAGGAGCAGTCAGTAGGCGACACATAGGGCGTTGCGGAGGCACTGGTCGACGCAATGGCTGACACGCTAGCAAAGGTGGGAGCAGTGACACCTGGTGACGAACTTGGAGATGCGTACGCACTCAATGACCTGCTGGGTGACAGGTTGCGACACACTGGGCTATGCGCAGGCTCTGGTCAACACGCTGGCTGACATGGTACCAGGGATGCAGGACTACTCAGTATTTGAAAAACGGGTCGGTCCACAGGCACTGGTCGACGCGATGGAAGACACGCTAACAGAGGTGGAGGCGCCGACAACTGGTGGCACACTGGGCGATTCGCAGAGACTGAATGACCTTCTAGGTGACACTTGCCGAGACATTGGGCAATGCGCAGTCACTTGTAGACATGCTGGCTGCCTCGGTACCAGAGATGGAAAAGTGGTCAGTAGGTGACACATGGGGCTTTGCGGAGTCACTGAGGGACGCTTGGGCTGACAACGTAGCAGAGTGGAAGGCGGTGACACCTGGCGACACACTGGGTAATGGGCATGCACTGAATGACCTGCTCAGAGACAGTTGGCGGCACACAGGGTAATGCACAGGCTCTGATCGACACGCTGGCAAACACGGTACCAAAGATGGAGGAGTTGTCAGTAGGTGACACACGGGGCGGTGCGTAGGCACTGGTTGACGCAATGGCTAACACGCTAGCAGAGGTAGAGGCGTTGACACCTGGCGACACACTACGCGATGCGCAGGCACTGAATGAACTGCTGGGTGACACTTGACGACACACTGGGTAATGCGGAGTCACTGGTTGACGCAATGGCTGACACGCTACAAGAGGTGGAAGCAGTGACACCTGGTAACACACTGGGAGATGCGTACGCACTCAATGACCTGCTGGGTGACAGGTTGCGACACACTGGGCAATGCGCAGGCTCTGGTCAACACGGTGGCTGAAACGGTACAAGAGATGGAGGAGTTGTCAGGAGGCGACACAAGGGGCGGTGCGGAGGTGCTTGTCGACGCACTGGCTGACACGCTTGCAGAGGTGGAGGAGTTGTCGGTAGGCGACACATGGGGCGGTGTATAGGCACTGGTCGACTCTCGGGATAAGAAGGTAGCAGAGGTCGAGGCGGTGATACCTGGCGACACAGTGGGAGATGCACACGCACTCAATGACCTGCTGGGTGACAGTTGGCGACACACTGGGCAATGACCAGGCTCTGTACGACACGCTGGCTCAATGGTACCAGTGATGGAGGAAAAGTCACTAGGCGAAACACAGGGCGGTGCGCAGGCACTGGTCGAAGCTCGGGCTGACGCGCTGCCAGAGGAGGAGGCGGTGAGACGTCGCGACACAAAGGGCGATTTGCAAGCACTGAATGACCTGCTGGGTGACACTTGGCGACACATTGAGCAATGCGCAGGCACTGGTCGACACTCTCGCTGACACGGTACCAGACATGGAGGAGTACTCAGTATTTGAAAAACGGGTCGGTCGACACAATGGCTGACACGCTAGTAGAGGTGGAGGCGGTGACACCTGGTGACTCACTGGGCGATGCGCACGCACTGAATGAGATTGTGGGTGACACTTGACGACCCACCGGGCAAAGCGCAGGCACTGGTCTACATGCTGGCTGACACGGTACCAGAGATGGAGGAGTTGTCAGTAGGCGACACATGGGGCGGTGCCCAGGCACTGGTCGACGCACTGGCAGACACGCTAACCGAGGTGGAGACGCTGATAACTTACGAAACACTTGGCGATGCGGAGGCACTTAATGACCTGCAGGGTGACACTTGGCGAGAAATTGGGCATTGCGCAGGCTCTGGTCAACACGGTGGCTGAGACGGTTCAAGAGATGGAGGAGTTGTCAGTAGGCGACAGACCGGGCTTTGCGCAGGCATTGGTCGACGCTCGGGCTGCAACGCTAGCAGAGGTGGAGGCGGTGCCACCTGGCGACAAACTGGGCGATGCGTACGGACTGAATGACCTGCTGGGTGACACTTGGCGACACACTAAGCAAAGTGCAGTGACCGGTCGACACGCTGTCTGACACGGTACCAGCGATGGAGGAGTTGTCAGTAGGCGACACATGGGGCGGTGCCCAGGCACTGGTCGACGCACTGGCAGACACGCTAACCGAGGTGGAGACGCTGATAACTTGCGACACACTTGGCGATGCGGAGGCACTTAATGACCTGCAGGGTGACACTTGGCGACAAATTGAGCAATGCGCAAGCACTGGTCGACACTATGGCTGATACGCTACCCGAGATGGAGGAGTACTCAGTATTTGACAAACAGGTGGGTCCACAGACACTGGTCGACGCAATGGCTGACACGCTAACCGAGGTGGAGACGCTGATAACTTGCGACACACTTGGCGATGCGCAGGCACTTAATGACGTGCAGGGTGACATTTGGCGAGACATTGGGCAATGCGCAGGCTCTGGTCAACACGGTGGCTGAGACGGTACAAGAGATGGAGAAGTTGTCAGTAGGCGACACACCGGGCGGTGCGCAGGCACTTGTCGACGCTCTGGCTGACACGCTAGCAGAGGTGGAGGCGGTGCAACCTGGCGACAAACTGGACGATGCGCACGCACTAAGTGACCTGGTTGGTGACACTTGGTGACACACTAAGCAATGTGCAGTGACTGGTCGAAACGCTGGCTGACATGGTACCAGAGATGGAGGAGTTGTCAGTAGGCGACACACGGGGCTCTGCGCAGGCAATTGACGACACACTGGCTGACACGCTAGCAGAGGTGGAGGCTCTGACATCTAGCGACACACCAACCGATGCGTACGCACTGAATGACCTGCTGGGTGACACTAGGCGACACACTGAGCAATGCGAAGTGACTGGTCGACACGCTGGCTGAAACTTTACCAGAGATGGAGGAGTTGTCAGTTGGCGACACACGGGGCGGAGCGCAGGCACTGGTCGACTCACTGGCTGACACGGTAGCAGAGGTTCAAACCGTAGCACCTGGAGACATATTGAGAAATGCGCACGCAATGAATGACCTGCTGTGTGCTTCCTTGTGACAGACTGGGTAATGCGGAGGCTCTGATCGACACGCTGGCCAACACGGTACTAAAGATGGAGGAGTTGTCAGTAGGCGACATACGGGGCGGTGCGCAGGCACTGGTCGACGCTCTGGCTGACACGCATGCAGAGGTAGAGGCGTTAACACCTTGCCACACACTACGCGATTCGCAAGCACTAAATGTCCTCCTGGGTGACACTTGGCGACATTGGGCAATGCGCAGGCACTGCTCGACACGCTGAGTGACACGGTACCAGAGATGGAGGAAAAGTTACTAGGCGACACAAATGGCGGTCCATAGGCACTGCTCGACACTCGGGCTGACAAGGTAGAAAAGGTGGAGGCGGTGATACCTGGTGACACACTAGGCGATGCGCACGCACTGAATGACCTGCTGGGTGACGGTTGGCGACACACTGGGCAATGCGCAGGCTCTGGTCGACACGCTGGTTAACACGGTACCTGAGATGGAGGAGAAGTCACTAGGCGACACACAGGGTGGTGCGCAGGCACTGCTCGACACTCGGGCTGACAAGGTAGCAGAGTTGGAATCGGTGACACCTGGCGACACACTGGGCGGTTCGCGCGCACTGGTAGACACGCTAACTGACACGGTACAAGAGATGGCGGAGTACTCAGTATTTGACAAACGGGTCGGTACACAGGCACTGGTCGACGCAATTGCTGAGACTCTAGCACAGGTGGAGGCGATGACACTTGGTGACACACTGGGCGATGCGCAGGCACTGGTCTACAAGCTGGCTGACACGGTACCAGAGATAAAGGAGACGTCAGTAGGCGACACATAGGGCGTTGCGCAGGCACTGGTCGACGCTAAGGCTGACAAGATAGCAGGGTTGGAGGCGGTGACACCTGGAGACACACTAGGTGATGCGCACGCACTTAAAGACCTGCTGGGTGATAGATGGCGACACACTAGGCAATGCGCAGGCTCTGGTCAACACTGTGGCTGAGACGGTACAAGAGATGGAGAAGTTGTCAGTAGGCGACACAAGGGGCGGTGCGGAGGCCCTTGTCGACGCACTGGCTGACACGCTTGCAGAGGTGGAGGCTCTGACAACTGGCGACACACTAGGCAATGCGCACGCACTGAATGACCTGCTGGGTGAAATTGGCGACACACTGAGCAAGCGAAGTGACTGCTCGACACGCTGGCTGACACGGTACCAGAGATGGAGGAGTTGTCGGTAGGGGACACGTGGGGCGGTGCCCAGGCACTGGTCGACGCACCAATTGACACGCTAACCGAGGTAGAGGCGCTGATAACTGGCGACACACTGGGCGATGCGCACGCACTAAATGACCTGCAGAGTGACACTTGGCGACACATTGAGCAATGCGCAGGCACTGGTCGACAAGCTGTCTGACACAGTACCAAAGATGGAGGAGTTTTCAGTAGGCGACACACGGGTTGGTGCGTAGGCACTGGTCGACGCTCTGGCTAACACGCTTGCTGAGGTGGAGGCGTTGACACCTGGCGACACACTACGCGATGCGCACGCACTAAATGACCTGCTGGGTGACACTTGGCGACACATTGGGCAATGCGCACTCACTGGTTGACACGCTGAGTTAGACGGTACCAGAAATGGAGGAAAGGTCACTAGGCGAAACAACTGGTGGTGCATAGGCACTGCTCGACACTAGGGCTGACTACGTAGCAGAGGTGGAGGCGGTGATACCTGGCGACACACTGGGCGATGCCAAGGCACTGTATGACCTGCTAAGTGACACTTAGTGACACACTGGAAAATGCGCAGGCTCTGGTCGACATGGTGGCTGACACGGTACAAGAGATGGAGGAGTTGTGAGTAGGTCACACACCGGGCGGTGCGCAGGCATTGGTCGACGCTCGGGCTGACACGCTTGCAGAGGTGGAGGAGGTAGCGCCTTGCGACAAACTGGACGATTCGCACGGACTGAATAACCTGCTGGGTGACACTTGGCGACACACTAAGCAAGGCGCAGTGACTAGTCGACACGCTGGCTGACATGGTACGAGAGATGGAGGAGTTGTCTGTAGGAGACACACGGGGCGGTGCCCAGGCACTTGTTAACGCACTGGCTGAAACGCTAGCAGAGGTGGAGGCTTTGACAACTGGCGACACACTAAGGGATGCGCACGCACTGAATCACCTGCTGGGTGACACTTGGCGACACATTGGGCAATGCGCAGACACTGTTCGACAGGCTGGTTGACACGGTACCAGAGATGGAGGAGTTGTCAGTAGGGGAAATCCGTCGCGGTGCGCAGGCACTGGTCGACGCACTGGGTGACACGCTAGCAGACGTGGAAACTGTGGCACCTGGTGACATACTTGGAGATGCGCACGCACTGAATGACCTGCTGTGTGCCTCTTGGCGACACACTGGGCAATACGCAGACTCTGATCGACACGCTAGCCATTACGGTACCAATAATAGAGGAGTTGTCCGTAAGTGACACACGGGGTGGTGCGGAGGCACTGCTCAACGCACTGGGTGACAGGCTCGCAGAGGTGGAGGCGTTGACACCTGGCGACACACTACGCGATTTGCACGCACTGAATGACCTGCTGGGTGACACTTGGTGACACATTGAGCAATGCGCAGGCACTGGTTGACACGCTGGCTGACACGGTACCAGAGATGGAGGAGTACTCAGTATTTAAGAAACGGGTCGGTCCAGAGGCACTCGTCGACGCTTTGGCAGACACGCTAACAGAGGTGGAGGCGCTGACAACTGGTGACACACTGGGCGATTCGCAGGGACTGAATGACCTTCTAGGTGATACTCTCCGAGACATTGGGCAATGCGCAGTCACTTGTAGACATTCTGGCTGACTCGGTATTAGAGATGGAAGAGTTGTCAGTAGGTGACACATGGGGCTGTGCGGAGTCACTGAGCGACGCTTGGGCTGACAACGTAGCACAGTTGAAGGCGGTGACACCTGGGGACACACTGGGTGATGCGCACGCACTAAATGACCTGCTGAGTGACTCTTGGCGACACATTGGGCGAAGCGCAGGCACTGGTCGACACGCTGAGTGACACGGTACCAGAGATGGAGGAAAAGTCACTAGGCGACACACGGGGGGTGCATAGGCACTGGTCGACACTCAGGCTGACAAGGTAGCAGAGGTGAAGGCGGTGATACCTGGCGACACACTGGGCGATGCGCACGCACTGATTGACCTGCTGAGTGACAGTTGGTGACACACTGGGCAATGCGAAGGCTCTGGTCAACACGGTGGCTGAGACGGTAAAAGAGATGGACGAGTTGTCAGTAGGCGACACACGGGGCGGTGCCCAGGGACTGGTCGACGCACTGGCAGACACGCTAACCGAGGTGGAGGCGCTGATAACTGGCGACACACTGGGCGATGCGTACGCACTGAATGACCTGCTGGGTTGCACTTATCGACACAGTGGGCAATGCGAAGGCAGTGGTCGACACGCTGGCAGACACGGTACCAGAGATGGAGGAGTAGTCACCATTCGCACAAGGGGCGGTGCCCAGGCACTGGGCGACGCACTGGGTGACACGCAAGCAGAGATGGATGGTATGACACCAGGCGACAAACTAGCAGATGCGAACGCACTCTATGACCTGCTGAGTGACAGTTGGCGATACACTGGGAGAAGAAGAGCCTCTGGTCAACACGCTGGCTGACACGGTACCAAACATGGAGGAGTAGTCAGCAATTGACACTCGGGGCGGTGCACAGGCACTGGGCGACGCACTGGCTGACATGCTAGCAGAGGTGGAGGGGGTGACACCCGGCGACACACTGGGCGATGGGCACGCACGGAATGACCTTGTGGGTGACACTTGGCGACACACTGGGCGATGCGCAGGCACTGAATGTCCTGCTGGGTGACACTTGGCGAGACATTGGGCAATGCGCAGTCACTTGTAGACATGCTGGCTGACTCGGTACCAGAGATGGAAAAGTGGTCAGTAGGTGACACATGGGGCTGTGCGGGGTCACTGAGGGACGCTTGGGCTGACAAGGTAGCAGAGTTGGAGGCGGTGACACCTGGTGACACACTGGGTGATGTGCACGCACTGAATGACCTGCTGGGTGACACTTGGCGACACATTGAGCAATGCGCACATACTGGTCGACACCCTGATTGACACGGTACCAGAGATGGACGAAAAGTCACTAGGCGACAGACGGGGCGGTGCGTAGGCACTGGTCGACACTCGGGCTGACAAGATAGCAGAGTTGGAGGCGGTGACACCTGGCGACACTCTGGGCGATGCGCGCGCACTGGTCGACAGGCTGGCTGACACGCTAGCAGAGGTGGAGGCGGTGACACCTGGAAAAACACTGGGCGATGCACACGCACTTAATGACGTGCTAGGTGACACTTTGCCACACACTGGGCAATGCGCAGGCTCTGGTCAACACGGTGGCTGAGACGGCACAAGAGATGGAGGAGTTGTCAGTAGGCGACACACCGGGCGGTGCGGAGGCATTTGTCGACGCTCGGGCTGACACGCTAGGAGAGGTGGAGTAGGTGACACCTGGCGACACACTGGCCGATGCGCGCGCACTAAATAACCTGCTGGGTGACATTTCGCGACACACTAAGCAATGTGCAGTCACTGGTCGACACTCTGGCTGACATGGTACCTTGAGATAGAGGAGTAGTCAGTATTCGACACGTGGTTTGGTGCGCAGGCACTGGTTGACGCACTTTCAGACACCCGAGCCGAGGTGGAGGCGCTGTCAACTGGCGACACACTTGGCGATGCGCAGGCACTGAAGAACCTGCTGGGTAACACTTGGCGACACACTGGGGAAAGCGCAGGCTCTGGTCAACACGCTGGCTGACACGGTAACAGAGATGGAGGAGCAGTCAGTAGGCGAGACATGGGGTGGTGCGCAAGAACTGGTCGACGCACTGGGTGACACGCTAGCAGAGGTGGAGGCGGTAACACCTGGAAAAACACTGGGCAATGCGCACGCACTTAATGACCTGCTAGCTGACACTTAGCAGCACAATGGACAATGCGCAGGCTCTAAACTACATGGTGGCTGTCACGGTACAAGAGATGGAGGAGTTGTCAGTAGGCGACAGACCGGGCAATACGCAGGCACTGAATGACCTGCTGGGTGACAGTTGGCGATACACTGGGCAATAAGCAGGCTCTGGTCGAAACGCTGGCTGACACGGTACCAGAGATAGAGGACAAGTCAGTAGGTGACACAATGGGCGAAGCGCAGGCACTGGTCGACGCTCGGGCTGACAAGGTAGCAGAGTTGGAGGCGGTGAGACCTGGCGACACACTGGGCGATGTGCACGCACTGAATAACCTGCTGGGTGACACTTGGCGACACACTGACCAATGCGCAGTGACTGGTCGACACGCTGGCTGACACGGATCCAGAGATGGAGGAGTTCTCAGTAGGCGACACACGGGGCAGTGCGCAGGCACTGGTCGACGCACTGGCTAACACGCTAGCAGAGTTGGAGGCTCTGACAACTGGTGACACACTGGGGAATATTCACGCACTGAATGACCTGCTGGGTAACACTTGGAGACACATTGGACAATACGCAGGCACTGTTCGACAGGCTGTCTCACACTGTACAGGAGAAGGAGGACTTGTCCCTAGGCGACAAACGGGTTGGTGCGTAGGCACTGGTCGACGCTTGGGCTGACAAGATAGCAGGGTTGGAGACGGTGACACCTGGCGACACACTTGGCGATGCCCAAGCACTGAATGACCTTCTGGGGGACAATTGGCGACAAATTGAGCAATGCGCAGGCACTGGTCGACACGCTGGCTGAAACGGTAACAGAGATGTAGGAGCAGTCAGTAGGCGACACATTTGGTGGTGCGCAAGAACTGGTCGACACACTGCCTGACACGCTTCCAGGGTTGGAGGCGGTGACACCTGGTGACACACTGGGCGATGCCCAAGCAATAAATGACCTGCTGGGTGACACTTGGCGACACATTGAGCAATGCGCAGGCACTGGTCGATACGCTTTCTGACACGGTACCAAAGATGGAGGAGTTGTCAGTAGGCGACACACAGGTCAATGCGCAGGCACTTGGCGACAATCGGGCTGACGCACTGGAAGAGGTGGAGGCAGTGAGACGTGGTGACACACTGGGAGATGCACACGCACTCAATGACCTGCTGGGTGACAGTTGGCGACACACTAAGCAATGACAAGGCTCTGGTCGACACGCTGGCTGACACGGTACCAGAGATGGAGGAAAAGTAACTAGCCGACACACAGGGCGGTGAGCAGGCACTGGTCGACGCTCGGGCTGATGCGCTGGCAGAGGTGGAGGCGGTGAGACCTGGCGACATAAAGAGCGATTTGCATACACTGAATGACCTGCTGGGTGACACTTGGCGACACATTGAGCAATGCGCAGCCACTGGTCGACACGTTGGCTGACACGCTACCAGAGATGGAGGAGTACTCAGTATTTGACAAATGGGTCGGTCCACAGGCACTGGTCGACGTAATAGCTGGCACGCTAGCTGAGGTGGAGGCGGTGACACCTGGTGACCCATTGGGCGATGCGCACGCACTGAATAACCTTGTGGGTGACACTTGACGACACACAGGGCAATGCGCAGGCACTGGTCTACACGCTAGCAGACACGGTCCCAGAGATGGAGGAGCAGTCAGTATGCGACACATGGAGCGGTACGCAGGGACTGGTCGACGCACTGGCAGACACGCTAACAGAGTTGGAGGCGCTGACAACTGGCGACACACTGGACGATGCGCAGGCACTGAATGACCTGCTGGGTGACACTTGGCGACACATTGAGCAATGCGCAGCCACTGGTCGACACTCTGGCTGACATGGTACCTTGAGATAGAGGAGTAGTCAGTATTCGACACGTGGTTTGGTGCGCAGGCACTGGTTGACGCACTTTCAGACACCCGAGCCGAGGTGGAGGCGCTGTCAACTGGCGACATACTTGGCGATGCGCAGGCACTGAAGAACCTGCTGGGTAACACTTGGCGACACACTGGGGAATGCGCAGGCTCTGGTCAACACGCTGGCTGACACGGTAACAGAGATGGAGGAGCAGTCAGTAGGCAAAACCCGGGGCGGTGCGCAGGAATTGGTCGACGCACTGGGTGATACGCTAGCAGAGGGGGAAACTGTGGCACCTGGTTACATACTGGGAGATGCGCACGCACTAAATGACCTGCTGTGTACCTTTTGGCGACACACTGGGCAATGCGAAGGCTCTGATCGACACGCTGGCCAATACGGTACCAAAGATGGAGGAGTTGTCAGTAGGCGACACACGGGGCGGTGCCTAGGCACCGGTCAACGCACTGGCTGACACGCTCGAAGAGGTAGAGGCGTTGACACCTGGCGACACACTACGCGATGCGCACGCACTAGATGACCTGCTGGGTGACATTCGGCGACTCATTGGGCAATGCGCAGGCACTGGTCGACACGCTGAGTGACACGGTACTAGAGATGGAGAAAAAGTCACTAGACAACACACGGTGCGGTGCATAGGCACTGGTCGACACGCTGGCTGACACGGTACAAGAGATGGCGGAGTTGTCAGTAGGCGACACACGGGGCGGTGCGCAGGCACTGGTTAACGCACTGGCTGAAACGCTAGCAGAGGTGGAGGCGTTGACACCTGGCGACACAATACGCGATGCGCACGCACTGAATGACCTGCTGGGTGACAGTTGTCGACACACCTTGAATGCGGAGACACTGGTCGTCGCAATGGCTTACACGCTACCAGAGGTGGAAGCGGTTACACCTGGTGACACACTGGGAGATGGGTACGCACTCAATGACCTGCTGGGTGACAGGTTGCGACACACTGGGCAATGCGGAGGCTCTGTTCAACACGCTGGCTGATAGGATACCAGAGATGGGAGAGCAGTCAGTAGGTGACACATGGGCGCTGCGCAGGCACTGGTCGACGCACTGGGAGACGCGCTAACCGAGGTGGAGCCGCTGACAACTGGCGACACACTGGGCGCTGCGCAGGCACTGAACGACCTGCTGGGTGACACTAGGTTACACACTGGGCAATGCGCAGGCTCTGGTCAACACGGTGGCTGAGACGGTACAAGAGATGGAGGAGTTGTCAGTAGGCGACACAAGGGGCGGTGCGCAGGCACTTTTCGACGCACTAGCTGACACGCTAGCTGAGGTGGAGGCTGTGACAACTGCCTCACACTAGGCGATGCGCACTGAATGACCTGCTGGGTGACACTTAGCGACACACTGCACCATGCGCAGTTTCTTGTCGACATGGTTGGTGACACGGTACAAGAGATGGAGGAGTTGTCAGGAGGCGCGAATGCGGAGGCACTAGTCTACGCTTGGGCTGACAAGGTAGCAGAGTTGGAGGCGGTGACACCTGGGACACACTGGGCGATTCGCACGCACTGAATGACCTGCTGGGTGACAGTTGGCGACACACTGGGCAATGCGGAGGCTCTGGTCGACACGGTGGCTGACACGGTACCAGAAATAGAGGAGTTGTCAAAAAGCGAAACCCGGGGCGGTTCGCAGGCACTGGTTGACGCACTGGCAGACACGTTAACCGAGGTGGAGGCGCTGATAAATGGCGACACACTGGGCGATGCGTACGCACTGAATGACCTGCTGGGTGGCACTTATCGACACACTGGGCAATGCGTAAGCACTGGTCGACACGCTGGCAGACACGGTACCAGAGATGGAGGAGTAGTCAGCATTCGACACACGGGGCGGTGCCCAGGCACTTTGCGACGCACTGGGTGACACGCTAGCTGAGATGGAGGGTATGACACCAGGCGACACACTAGCAGATGCGAACACACTCTATGACCTGCTGAGTGACAGTTGACGATACACTTGGAGAAGAAGAGGCTCTGGTGAACACGCTTGCTGACACGGTACCAAACATGGAGGAGTAGTCAGCATTTGACACTCGGGACGGTGCACAGGCACTGGGAGACGCACTGGCTCACATGCTAGCAGAGGTAGAGGGGGTGACACACGGCGACACACTGGGCGATGCGCACGCACTCAATGACCTTGTGGGTGACGCTTGGCGACACACTGGGCGATGCGCAGCCACTGAATGACCTGCTGGGTGACTCTTGGCGAGACATTGGGCAATGCGCAGTCAATTGTAGACATGCTGGCTGACTCGCTACCAGAGATGGAGGAGTTGTCAGTAGGCGACACATGGGGCTGTGCGGAGGCACTGAGCGACGCTTGGGCTAACAAGGTAGCAGAGTTTGAGGCCGTGACACCTGGCGACACACTGGGTGATGCGCACGTACTTAATGACCTGCTGGGTGACAGTTGGCGACACACTGCGCAATGCGGAGGCAATGGTCGACACGTTGGCTGGCACGGTACCAGAGATGGAGGAGTTGTCAGTAGGGGAAATCCGTCGCGGTGCCCAGGCACTGGTCGACGCACTGGGTTACACGCTAGCAGACGTGGAAACTGTGGCACCTGGTGACATACTTGGAGATGCGCACGCACTGAATGACCTGCTGTGTGCCTCTTCGCGACACACTGGGCAATGCGCAGGCTCTGATCGACACGCTAGCCATTACGGTACCAATAATGGAGGAGTTGTCAGTAGGTGACACACGGGGTGGTGCGGACGCACTGCTCAACGCACTGGCTGACACGCTCGCAGAAGTGGAGGCGTTGACACCTGGCGACAGACTACGCGATTTGCACGCACTGAATGACTTGCTGGGTGACACTTGGTGACACCTTGAGCAATGCGCAGGCACTGGTCGACATGCTGGCTGACACGGTACCAGAGATGGAGGAGTACTCAGTATTTAAAAAACGGGTCGGTCCACAGGCACTCGTCGACGCTTTGGAAGACACGCTAACAGAGGTGGAGGCGCTGACAACTGGTGACACACTGGGCGATTCGCAGGGACTGAATGACCTTCTAGGTGATACTTGCCGAGACATTGGACAATGCGTAGGCACTGATCGACACGATAAGTGACACGTTACCAGAGATGGAGGAAAAGTCACTAGGCGACACACCTGACGGTGCAGAGGCACTGGTCGACGGTCGGCCTGACACGGTAGAAGAGGTGGAGGCGGTGATACCTGGGGACACACTGGGCGATGCGCACGCACTGAATGACCTGCTGGGTGACACTTAGTGACACACTGGGCAATGCGCAGGCTCTGGTCAACACGGTGGCTTGGACGGTACAAGAGATGGACGAGTTGTCAGTAGGCGACACACCGGGCGGTGCGCAGGCATTGGTCGACGCTCGGGCTGACACGCAAGCAGAGGTGGAGGCGGTGCCACCTGGCGATAAACTGGACGATGCGCACGCACTTAATGACCTGCTGGGTGACACTTGGCGACACACTAAGCTATCAGCAGTGACTGGTCGACACGGTGGCTGACATGGTACCAGAGATGGAGGAGTTGTCAGTAGGCAACACAGGGACCGGTGCGTAGGCACTGGTCGGCGCTTGGGCTAACAAGATAGCAGTGTTGGAGGCGGTCACACTTAGCGAGACACTGGGCGATGCCCAGGCACTGAATGACCTGCTGTGTGACACTTGGCGACAAATTGAGCAATGCGCAGGCACTGGTCGCCACGCAGTCTGACACGGTACCAGAGATGGAGGAAAAGTCACTAGGCGACACAGGGAGCGGTACGCAGGCACTGGTCGACGGTCGAGATGACACGCTAGCAGAGGTGGAGGCGGTGACACGTGGTGACACGCTGGGAGATGCACACGCACTCAAGGACCTGCTGTGTGAAAGTTGGCGACACACTGGGCAATGACAAGGCTCTGGTCGGCACGCTGGCTGACACGGTACTAGAGATGGAGGAAAAGTAACTAGGCGAAACACAGGGCGGTGCGCAGGCACTGGTCGACGCTCGGGCTGACGCGCTGGCAGAGGTGGAGGCGGTGAAACCTTGCGATATAAAGGCGATTAGCACGCACTGAATGACCTGCTGGGTGACACTTGGCGACACATTGAGCAATGCGCAGCCACTGGTCGACACGCTGTCTGACACGGTACCAGGGATGCAGGAGTACTCAGTATTTAAAAAACGGGTCGGTCCACAGGCAATGGTCGACGCTTTGGCAGACACACTAACAGAGGTGGAGGCGCTGACAACTGGTGACACACTGGGCGATTGGCAGGGACTCAATGACCTTCTAGGTGACACTTGCCGAGACATTGGGCAATGCGCAGTCACTTGTAGACATGCTGGCTGACTCGGTACCAGAGATGGAAGAGTTGTCAGTAGGTGACAAATGGGGCTGTGTGGAGTCACTGAGCGACGCTTGGGCTGAAAACGTAGCACAGTTGAAGGCGGTGACACCTGGCGAAACACTGGGTGATGGGCATGCACTGAATGACCTGCTTAGAGACAGTTGGCGGCACACAGGGTAATGCACAGGCTCTGATTGACACGCTGGCGAACACGGTACCAAAGATGGAGGAGTTGTCAGTAGGCGACACACGGGGCGGTGCGCAGACACTGGTTGACGCACTGGCTGACACGCTAGCAGAGGTGGAGGCTGTAACAACTGGCGACACACTAGGCGATGCGCACGCACTGAATGACCTTCTGGGTGACACTTGGCGACACACTGAGCAAGCGAAGTGACTGGTCGACACGCTGGCTGACACGGTACCAGAGATGGAGGAGTTGTCGGTAGGCGACACATGGGCGGTGCATAGGCACTGGTCGACACTCGGGATAACAAGATAGCAGAGGTGGAGGAGGTGATACCTGGCGACACACTGGGCGATGCGCACGCACTGAATGGACTGCTGGGTGACACTTAGCGACACACTGAACAATGCGCAGGCTCTGGTCGACATGGTGGCTGACACTGTATAGGAGATGGAGGAGTTGTCAGTAGACGACACACCGGGTAATGCGCAGGGACTATTCTACGCTGGGGCTGACAAGGTAGCAGAGTTGAATTCGGTGACACCTGGCGACACACTGGGCGATGCGCACGCACTGAATGACCTGCTGGGTGACAGTTAGCGACCCACTGGGCAATGCGAAGGCTCTGGTCAATACGCTGGCTGACACGGTACGAGGGATAAAGAAGTAGTCAGTATTCGACACACAGGGCCAGGGCGGTACACAGGCGCTGGTCGACGCAATGGGTGACACGCTAGCAGAGGTGAAGGCGGTGACACCTGGTGACACACTGGGCGATGCGCACGCACTGAATTGCCTTGTGGTTTACACTTGACGACACACCGGGCAATCCGCAGGCACTGGTTTACACGCTGGCTGAGAGGGTACCAAAAATAAAGGAGCAGTCAGTAGGCGACACATAGGGCGTTCCGGAGGCACTGGTCGACGCAATGGCTGACACGCTAGCAGAGGTGGGAGCAGTGACACCTGGTGACACACTGAAAAATGCGTACGCACTCAATGACCTTCTGGGTGAGAGTTAACGACACAGTGGGCAATGAGCAGGCTCTGTTCGAAAGGCTGGCTGACACAGTACCAGAGATGGAGGAAAAGTCACTAGGCGACACATAGGGCGGTGCGCAGGCACTGCTCGACACTTGGGCTGACAAGGTAGCAGAGTTGGATGCGGTGACACCTGGGGACACACTGGGAGATACGCGCACACTGGTCGACACGCTGGCTGACACGGTACAAGAGATGAAGGAGTACTTAGTAGTTGGCAAACGGGTCGGTACACAGGCACTAATGGACGAAATGGCTGAGACGCTTGCAGAGGTGGAGGCGGTGACACCTGGTGACACACTAGGAGATAGGTACGCACTCAATGACCTGCTTGGTGACAGTTGGCGACACACTGGGCAATGGGCAGGGTTTGGTCAACAGGCTGGCTGACACGGTATCAGAGATGGAGGAGCAGTCAGTAGGCGACACATGGGGCGGTGCGCAGCCACTGGTCGAGGCACTGGCAGACACACTAACCGAGGTGCAGGCGCTGACAACTGGCGACACACTGGGCGATGCGCAGGCACTGAATGACCTGCTGGTTGACAGTTTTCGACACACTGGGCAATGCGCAGCCACTGGTTGACACGCTGGCTGACACGGTAGCAGAGGTGGAGGCGTTGACATCTGGTGACACACTACGCGATGCGCACGCACTGAATTACCTGCTGGGTTACAGTTGGCGACACACTAGGCAATGCGCAGGCACTGGTCGACACGTTGATTGACATGGAACCAGAGATGGAGGAGTTGTCGGTAGGCCACACATGGGCGGTGCCCAGGCACTGGTCGACGCACTAGCAGACACGCTAACCGAGATGGAGGCGTTGATATCTGGCGACACACTGGGCGATGCGTACGCACTAAATGACCTGCTGAGTAACACTTGGCGACACATTGGGCAATGCGCAGACACTGTTCGACAGGCTCGCTTACACTGTTCAAGAGAAGGAGGAGGTTTCAGTAGGCGACACACGGGTTGGTACTTAGGCACTGGTCGACGCTTGGGCTGCCAAAATAGCAGGGTTGGAGGCGGTGACACATGGCGACACACTGGGCGATGCCCAAGCAATAAATGCCCTGCTGGGTGACACTTGGCGACACTTTGAACAATGCGCAGGCACTGGTCGACACGCTTTCTGACACGGTACCAAGGATGGAGGAATTGTCAGTAGGCGACACACCGGGCGGTGCGCAGGCATTGGTCGACGCTTCGGCTTACACGCTAGCAGAGGTGTAGGCGGTGCCACATGGCGACAAACTGGACGATGCGCACGCATTGAATGACCTGCTGGGTGACAGTTGGCGAAACACTAAGCAATGCGGAGTAACTGGTCGACACGCTGGCTGACATGGTACCAGAGATGGAGGAGTTGTCAGTAGGCGACACACAAGGCGGTTGGCAAGCACTGGTCGACGCACTGGCTGACACGGTTACAAAGGTGGAGGCTCTTACAACTGGCGACACACTAACCGATGCGTACGCACTGAATAACCCGGTGGGTGACACTTCGTGACACACTAAGCAATGCGGAGTGACTGGTCGATACGCTGGCTGAAACAATACCAGAGATGGAGGAGTTGTCAGTAGTCGACACACGGGGCGATGCGCAGGCAATGGTCGTCGCACTGGCTGACACGCTAGCAGAGGTGGAAACAGTGGGACGTGGAGACATTCTGGGAGATGCGAACGCAATGAATGACCTGCTGTGCCTCTTGGCGACACACTGGGCAATGCGTAGGCTCTGATCGACACGCTGGCCAACACGGTACCAAAGATGGAGGAGTTGTCAGTAGGCGACACACGGGGCGGTGCGCAGGCACTGGTCGACGCTCTGGCTGACACGCATGCAGAGGTGGAGGCGTTCACACCTTGCGACACACTACGCGATCCGCACGCACTAAATGACCTGCTGGGTGACACTTGGCGACACATTAGGGAATGCGCAGGCACTGCTCGACACCCTGAGTGACGCGGTACCAGAGATGGAGGAAAAGTCACTAAGCGACACACCTGGCGGTCCATAGGCACTGCTAGACACTCGGGCTGACAAGGTAGCAGAGGTGGAGGCGGTGATACCTGCTGACACACTGGGCGATGTGCACGCACTGAATGACCTGCTGGGTGACGGTTGGCGACACACTGGGCAATGCTGAAGCTCTCGTCGACACGCTGGCTCACACGGTACCAGAAATAGAGGAGTTGTCAAAAGGCGAAACCCAGGGCGGTGCGCAGGCACTGGTCGCCGCACTGGCTGACACGCTAGCAGAGGTGGAGGCTCTAACAACTTGTGACACACTGGGCGATATTCACGGACTGAATGACCTGCTGGGTAACACGTGGCGACACATTGGGCAATGCGCAGGCACTGTTCGAGAGGCTGGCTGACACTGTACAAGACAAGGAGGAGTTGTCAGTAGGCGACACACGGGTTGGCGCGTGGTCAACGCTTGGACTGACAACGCAGTGGTCGACGCTTGGGCTGACAACATAGCAGGGCTGGAGGCGGTGACACCTGGCGATACACTGTGCGATGCCCAAGCACTGAATGACCTGCTGGGTGACACTTGGCCACAAATTGAGCAATGCGAAGGCACTGTGCGACACGCTGGCTGACACGGTACCAGAGAGGGAGGGAAAGTCACTAGGCGACACAGAGAGCGGTGCGAAGCCACTGTTCGACGCTCGGGCTGAGACGCTAGCAGAGGTGGAGGCGGTGACACCTGGTGACACAGTGGGAGATGCACACGCACTCAATGACCTGCTGGGTGACAGTTGGCGACACACTGGGCAAAGACCAGGCTCTGTACGACACGCTGGCTCAATGGTACCAGTGATGGAGGAAAAGTCACTAGGCGAAACACAGGGCGGTGCGCAGGCACTGGTCGAAGCTCGGGCTGACGCGCTGCCAGAGGAGGAGGCGGTGAGACGTCGCGACACAAAGGGCGATTTGCAAGCACTGAATGACCTGCTGGGTGACACTTGGCGACACATTGAGCAATGCGCAGGCACTGGTCGACACTCTGGCTGACACGGTACCAGACATGGAGGAGTACTCAGTATTTGAAAAACGGGTCGGTCCACAGGCACTGGTCGACACAATGGCTGACACGCTAGTAGAGGTGGAGGTGGTGACACCTGGTGACTCACTGGGCGATGCGCACGCACTGAATGACATTGTGGGTGACACTTGACGACCCACCGGGCAAAGCGCAGGCACTGGTCTACATGCTGGCTGACACGGTACCAGAGATGGAGGAGTTGTCAGTAGGCGACACATGGGGCGGTGCCCAGGCACTGGTCGACGCACTGGCAGACACGCTAACCGAGGTGGAGACGCGGATAACTTACGAAACACTTGGCGATGCGGAGGCACTTAATGACCTGCAGGGTGACACTTGGCGAGAAATTGCGCATTGCGCAGGCTCTGGTCAATACGGTGGCTGAGACGGTTCAAGAGATGGAGGAGTTGTCAGTAGGCGACAGACCGGGCTTTGCGCAGGCATTGGTCGACGCTCGGGCTGCAACGCTAGCAGAGGTGGAGGCGGTGCCACCTGGCGACAAACTGGGCGATGCGTACGGACTGAATGACCTGCTGGGTGACACTTGGCGACACACTAAGCAATGTGCATTGACCGGTCGACACGCTGTCTGACACGGTACCAGAGATGGAGGAGGTGTCAGTAGGCGACACATGGGGCGGTGCCCAGGCACTGGTCGACGCACTGGCAGACACGCTAACCGAGGTGGAGACGCTGATAACTTGCGACACACTTGGCGATGCGGAGGCACTTAATGACCTGCAGGGTGACACTTGGCGACAAATTGAGCAATGCGCAGGCACTGGTCGACACTATGGCTGATACGCTACCCGAGATGGAGGAGTACACAGTATTTGACAAACAGGTGGGTCCACAGACACTGGTCGACGCTATGGCTGACACGCTAACCGAGGTGGAGACGCTGATAACTTGCGACACACTTGGCGATGCGCAGGCACTTAATGACGTGCAGGGTGACATTTGGCGAGACATTGGGCAATGCGCAGGCTCTGGTCAACACGGTGGCTGAGACGGTACAAGAGATGGAGGAGTTGTCAGTAGGCGACACACCGGGCGGTGCGCAGGCACTTGTCGACGCTCTGGCTGACACGCTAGCAGAGGTGGAGGCGGTGCAACCTGGCGACAAACTGGACGATGCGCACGCACTAAATGACCTGGTTGGTGACACTTGGTGACACACTAAGCAATGCGCAGTGACTGGTCGAAACGCTGGCTGACATGGTACCAGAGATGGAGGAGTTGTCAGTAGGCGACACACGGGGCTCTGCGCAGGCAATTGACGACACACTGGCTGACACGCTAGCAGAGATGGAGAAGTTGTCAGTAGGCGACACAGGGGGATGTGCGGAGGCACTGAGCGACGCTTGGGCTAACAAGGTAGCAGAGTGTGAGGCCGTGACACCTGGTGACACACTGGGCGATGCGCACGCACTGAATTGCCTTGTGGTTTACACTTGACGACACACCGGGCAATCCGCAGGCACTGGTTTACACGCTGGCTTAGACGGTACCAAAAATAAAGGAGCAGTCAGTACGCGACACATAGGGCGTTGCGGAGGCACTGGTCGACGCAATGGCTGACACGCTAGCAGAGGTGGGAGCAGTGACACCTGGTGACACACTGAAAGATGCGTACGCACTCAATGACCTTCTGGGTGAGAGTTAACGACACACTGGGCAATGAGCAGCCTCTGTTCGAAAGGCTGGCTGACACAGTACCAGAGATGGAGGAAAAGTCACTAGGTTACAGATAGGGCGGTGCGCAGGCACTGCTCGACACTCGGGCTGACAAGGTAGCAGAGTTGGAGGCGGTGACACATGGCGACACACTGGGAGATACGCGCACACTGGTCGACACGCTGGCTGACACGGTACAAGAGATATAGGAGTACTTAGTACTTGGCAAACGGGTCGGTACACAGGCACTAATGGACGAAATGGCTGAGACGCTTGGTGACAGTTTGACGCTTGCTGACAGTTGGCGACACACTGGGCAATGCGAAGGGTCTGGTCAACAGGCTGGCTAACACGGTATCAGAGATGGAGAGGAGTCAGTATGCGACACATGGGGCGGTGCGCAGCCACTGGTCGAGGCAATCGCAGACACACTAACCGAGGTGGATGCGCTGACAACTGGCGACACACTGGGCGATGCGCAGGCACTGAATGACCTGCTGGTTGACAGTTTGCGATACACTGGGCAATAAGCAGGCTCTGGTCGAAACGCTGCCTGACACGGTACCAGAGATGCAGGACAAGTCAGTAGGCGACACACTGGGCAATGCGCAGGCACTGGTCGACACGCTGGCTGACACGGTAGCAGAGGTGGAGGAGTTGACATCTGGTGACACACTACGCGATGCGCACGCACTGAATTACCTGCTGGGTGACAGTTGGCGACACACTAGGCAATGCGCAGGCACTGGTCGACACGTTGATTGACACGGAACCAGAGATGGAGGAGTTGTCGGTAGGCCACACATGGGGCGGTGCCCAGGCACTGGTCGACGCACTAGCAGACACGCTAACCGAGGTGGAGGCGTTGATATCTGGCGACACACTGGGCGATGCGCACGCACTAAATGACCTGCTGAGTAGTACTTGGCGACACATTGGGCAATGCGCAGACACTGTTCGACAGGCTGGCTTACACTGTACAAGAGAAGGAAGAGGTTTTAGTAGGCGACACACGGGTTGGTACTTAGGCACTGGTCGACGCTTGGGCTGACATAATAGCAGGGTTGGAGGCGGTGAAACCTGGCGACACACTGGGCGATGCCTAAGCAAAAAATGCCCTGCTGCGTGACACTTGGCGACACATTGAACAATGCGCAGGCACTGGTCGACACGCTTTCTGACACGGTACCAAGGATGGAGGAGTTGTCAGTAGGCGACACACCGGGCGGTGCGCAGGCATTGGTCGACGCTTCGGCTTACACGCTAGCAGAGGTGTAGGCGGTGCCACATGGCGACAAACTGGACGATGCGCACGCAGTGAATGACCTGCTGGGTGACACTTGGCGAAACACTAAGCAATGCGGAGTAACTGGTCGACACGCTTGCTGATATGGTACCAGAGATGGAGGAGTTGTCAGTAGGCGACACACAAGGCGGTGCGCAAGCACTGGTCGACGCACTGGCTGATACGGTAGCGGAAGTGGAGGCTCTCACAACTGGCGACACACTAACCGATGCGCACGCACTGAACACCCTGCTGGGTGACACTTCGTGACACACTAAGCAAAGAGGAGTGACTGGTCGATACGCTGGCTGAAACGGTACCATAGATGGAGGAGTTGTCAGTAGTCGACACGCGGGGCGATGCGTAGGCACTGGTCGTCGCACTGGCTGACACGCTAGCAGAAGTAGAGGCTCTGAAAACTGCTGACACACTGGGCGATATTCACGCAGTGAATAACCGGCTGGGTAACACCTCGCGACAAATTGAGCAATGCACTGGGACTGGTCGACACGCTGGCTGACACGGTACCAGAGATGGACGGGTTGTCAGTAGGTGACAAACGGGGCGGTGCGCAGGCACTGGTCGACGCAATGGCTGACACGCTACCAGAGATGGAAGCGGTGACACCTGGTGACGCACTGGGAGATGCGTACGCACTCAATGACCTGCTGGGTGACAGGTTGCGACACACTGGGCTATGCGCAGGCTCTGGTCAACACGCTGGCTGACACGGTACCAGGGATGCAGGACTACTCAGTATTTGAAAAACGGGTCGGTCCACAGGCACTGGTCGACGCGATGGAAGACACGCTAACAGAGGTGGAGGCGCTGACAACTGGTGGCACACTGGGCGATTCGCAGGGACTGAATGACCTTCTAGGTGACACTTGCCGAGACATTGGGCAATGCGCAGTCACTTGTAGACATGCTGGCTGCCTCGGTACCAGAGATGGAAAAGTGGTCAGTAGGTGACACATGGGGCTGTGCGGAGGTCACTGAGGGACGCTTGGGCTGACAACGTAGCAGAGTGGAAGGCGGTGACACCTGGCGACACACTGGGTAATGGGCATGCACTGAATGACCTGCTCAGAGACAGTTGGTGGCACACAGGGTAATGCACAGGCTCTGATCGACACGCTGGCAAACACGGTACCAAAGATGGAGGAGTTGTCAGTAGGTGACACACGGGGCGGTGCGTAGGCACTGGTTGACGCAATGGCTAACACGCTAGCAGAGGTAGAGGCGTTGACACCTGGCGACACACTACGCGATGCGCAGGCACTGAATGAACTGCTGGGTGACACTTGACGACACACTGGGTAATGCGGAGGCACTGGTTGACGCAATGGCTGACACGCTACAAGAGGTGGAAGCAGTGACACCTGGTAACACACTGGGAGATGCGTACGCACTCAATGACCTGCTGGATGACAGGTTGCGACACACCGGGCAATGCGCAGGCTCTGGTCAACACGGTGACTGAGACGGTACAAGAGATGGAGGAGTTGTCAGGAGGCGACACAAGGGAGGTGCGGAGGTGCTTGTCGACGCACTGGCTGACACGCTAGCAGAGGTGGAGGAGTTGTCGGTAGGCGACACATGGGGCGGTGTATAGGCACTGGTCGACTCTCGGGATAAGAAGGTAGCAGAGGTGGAGGCGGTGATACCTGGCGACACACTGGGCGATGCGCACGCACTAAATGGACTGCTGGGTGACACTTAGCGACACACTGAACAATGCGCAGGCTCTGGTCGACATGGTGGCTGACACTGTACAAGAGATGGAGGAGTTGTCAGTAGGCGACACACCGGGCAATGCGCAAGGACTATTCTACGCTGGGGCTGACAAGGTAGCAGAGTTGGAGGCGGTGACACCTGGGGACACACTGGGCGATGCCCACGCACTGAATGACCTGCTGGGTAACAGTTAGTGACCCACTGGTAAATGCGAAGGCTCTGGTCAATACGCTGGCTGACACGGTACCAGAGATAAAGAAGTAGTCAGTATTCGACACACAAGGCCAGGGCGGTACAAAGGCACTGGTCGACGCAATAGGTGACACGCTAGCAGAGGTGGAGGCGGTGACACCTAGTGACACACTGGGCGACGCGCACGCACTTAATTGCTTTGTGGTTTACACTTGACGACACACCGGGCAATCCGCAGGCACTGGTTTACACGCTGGCTGAGACGATACCAAAGATAAAGGAGCAGTCAGTAAGCGACACAAAGGGCGTTGCGGAGCCATTGGTCGACGCAATGGCTGACATGCTAGCAGAGGTGGGAGCAGTGACACCTGGTAACACACTGAAAGATGCGTACGCACTCAATAACCTTCTGGGTGACAGTTAACGACACACTGGGCAATGAGCAGAATCTGGTCCACACGCTGGCTGACACAGTACCAGAGATGGAGGAAAAGTCACTAGGCGACACACAGGGCGGTGCGCAGGCACTGCTCGACACTCGGGCTGACAAGGTAGCAGAGTTGGAGGCGGTGACACCTGGCGACACACTGGGAGATGCGTGCGCACTGGTCGACACGCTGGCTGACACGGTACAAGAGATGAAGGAGTACTTAGTAGTTGGCAAACGGGTCGGTACACAGGCACTAATGGACGAAATGGCTGAGACGCTTGCAGAGGTGGAGGCGGTGACACCTGGTGACACACTAGGAGATAGGTACGCACTCAATGACCTGCTTGGTGACAGTTGGCGACACACTGGGCAATGCGCAGGGTCTGGTCAACAGGCTGGCTGACACGGTATCAGAGATGGAGGAGCAGTCAGTAGGCGACACATGGGGCGGTGCGCAGCCACTGGTCGAGGCACTGGCAGACACACTAACCGAGGTGGAGGCGGTGACACCTGGCGACACACTGGGCGATGCCCAAGCAATAAATGCCCTGCTGGGTGACACTTGGCGACACTTTGAACAATGCGCAGGCACTGGTCGACACGCTTTCTGACACGGTACCAAGGATGGAGGAATTGTCAGTAGGCGACACACCGGGCGGTGCGCAGGCATTGGTTGACGCTTCGGCTTACACGCTAGCAGAGGTGTAGGCGGTGCCACCTGGCGACAAACTGGACGATGCGCACGCATTGAATGACCTGCTGGGTGACACTTGGCGAAACACTAAGCAATGCGGAGTAACTGGTCGACACGCTGGCTGACATGGTACCAGAGATGGAGGAGTTGTCAGTAGGCGACACACAAGGCGGTGCGCAAGCACTGGTCGACGCACTGGCTGACACGGTAGCAAAGGTGGAGGCCCTCACAACTGGCGACACACTAACCGATGCGTACGCACTGAATGACCCGCTGGGTGACACTTCGTGACACACTAAGCAATGCGGAGTGACTGGTCGATAGGCTGGCTGAAACGGTACCAGAGATGGAGGAGTTGTCAGTAGTCGACACTCGGGGCGATACGCAGGCAATGGTCGTCGCACTGGCTGACACGATAGCAGAGGTGGAAACCGTGGGACCTGGAGACATACTGGGAGATGCGCACGCAATGAATGACCTGCTGTGCCTCTTGGCGACACACTGGGCAATGCGTAGGCTCTGATCGACACGCTGGCCAACACTGTACCAAAGATGGAGGAGTTGTCAGTAGGCGACACACGGGGCGGTGCGCAGGCACTGGTCGACGCTCTGGCTGACACGCATGCAGAGGTGGAGGCGTTCACACCTTGCGACACACTACGCGATCCGCACGCACTAAATGACCTGCTGGATGACACTTGGCGACACATTAGGGAATGCGCAGGCACTGCTCGACACCCTGAGTGACGCGGTACCAGAGATGGAGGAAAAGTCACTAAGCGACACACTTGGCGGTCCATAGGCACTGCTAGACACTCGGGCTGACAAGGTAGCAGAGGTGGAGGCGGTGATACCTGCTGACACACTGGGCGATGTGCACGCACTGAATGACCTGCTGGGTAACGGTTGGCGACACACTGGGCAATGCGCAGGCACTGTTCGAGAGGCTGGCTGACACTGTACAAGACAAGGAGGAGTTGTCAGTAGGCGACACACGGGTTGGCGCGTGGTCAACGCTTGGGTTGACAACGCACTGGTCGACGCTTGGGCTGACAACATAGCAGGGCTGGAGGCGGTGACACCTGGCGATACACTGTGCGATGCCCAAGCACTGAATGACCTGCTTGGTGACACTTGGCCACAAATTGAGCAATGCGAAGGCACTGTGCGACACGCTGGCTGACACGGTACCAGAGAGGGAGGGAAAGTCACTAGGCGACACAGAGAGCGGTGCGAAGCCACTGTTCGACGCTCGGGCTGAGACGGTAGCAGAGGTGGAGGCGGTGACACCTGGTGACTCACTGGGCGATGCGGACGCACTGAATGACATTGTGGGTGACACTTGACGACCCACCGGGCAAAGCGCAGGCACTGGTCTACATGCTGGCTCACACGGTACCAGAGATGGAGGAGCAGTCAGTAGGCGACACGTGGGGCTTTGCGAAGGCATTGGTCGACGCTTTGGCTGCAACGCTAGCAGCGGTGGAGGCGGTGCCACCTGGCGACAAACTGGACGATGCGTACGGACTGAATGACCTGCTGGGTGACACTTGGCGACACACTAAGCAATGCGCAGTGACCGGTCGACTCGCTGTCTGACACGGTACCAGAGATGGAGGAGTTGTCAGTAGGCGACACATGGGGCGGTGCCCAGGCACTGGTCGACGCACTGGCAGACACGCTAACCGAGGTGGAGACGCTGATAACTTACGACACACTTGGCGATGCGGAGGCACTTAATGACCTGCAGGGTGACACTTGGCGAGAAATTGGGCATTGCGCAGGCTCATGTCAACACGGTGGCTGAGACGGTTCAAGAGATGGAGGAGTTGTCAGTAGGCGACAGACCGGGCTTTGCGCAGGCATTGGTCGACGCTCGGGCTGCAACGCTAGCAGAGGTGGAGGCGGTGCCACCTGGCGACAAATTGGGCGATGCGTACGGACTGAATGACCTGCTGGGTGACACTTGGCGACACATTGAGCAATGCGCAGGCACTGGTCGACACGCTGTCTAACACAGTACCAAAGATGGAGGAGTTTTCAGTAGGCAACACACGGGTTGGTGCGTAGGCACTGGTCGACGCTCTGGCTAACACGCTTGCTGAGGTGGAGGCGTTGACACCTGGCGACACACTACGCGATGCGCACGCACTAAATGACCTGCTGGGTGACACTTGGCGACACATTGGGCAATGCGCAGTCACTGGTTGACACGCTGAGTTAGACGGTACCAGAAATGGAGGAAAGGTCACTAGGCGAAACAACTGGTGGTGCATAGGCACTGCTCGACACTCGGGCTGACTACGTAGCAGAGGTGGAGGCGGTGATACCTGGCGACTCACTGGGCGATGCCAAAGCACTGTATGACCTGCTAAGTGACACTTAGCGACACACTGGAAAATGCGCAGGCTCTGGTCGACATGGTGGCTGACACGGTACAAGAGATGGAGGAGTTGTGAGTAGGTCACACACCGGGCGGTGCGCAGGCATTGGTCGACGCTCGGGCTGACACGCTTGCAGAGGTGGAGGAGGTAGCGCCTTGCGACAAACTGGACGATTCGCACGGACTGAATAACCTGCTGGGTGACACTTGGCGACACACTAAGCAAGGCGCAGTGACTAGTCGACACGCTGGCTGACATGGTACTAGAGATGGAGGAGTTGTCTGTAGGCGACACACGGGGCGGTGCCCAGGCACTTGTTAACGCACTGGCTGAAACGCTAGCAGAGGTGGAGGCTTTGACAACTGGCGACACACTAAGGGATGCGCACGCACTGAATCACCTGCTGGGTGACACTTGGCGACACATTGGGCAATGCGCAGACACTGTTCGACAGGCTGGTTGACACGGTACCAGAGATGGAGGAGTTGTCAGTAGGGGAAATCCGTCGCGGTGCGCAGGCACTGGTCGACGCACTGGGTGACACGCTAGCAGACGTGGAAACTGTGGCACCTGGTGACATACTTGGAGATGCGCACGCACTGAATGACCTGCTCTGTGCCTCTTGGCGACACACTGGGCAATACGCAGGCTCTGATCGACACGCTAGCCATTACGGTACCAATAATAGAGGAGTTGTCCGTAAGTGACACACGGGGTGGTGCGGAGGCACTGCTCAACGCACTGGCTGACAGGCTCGCAGAGGTGGAGGCGTTGACACCTGGCAACACACTACGCGATTTGCACGCACTGAATGACCTGCTGGGTGACACTTGGTGACACATTGAGCAATGCGCAGGCACTGGTTGACACGCTGGCTGACACGGTACCAGAGATGGAGGAGTACTCAGTATTTAAAAAACGGGTCGGTCCAGAGGCACTCGTCGACGCTTTGGCAGAAACGCTAACAGAGGTGGAGGCGCTGACAACTGGTGACACACTGGGCGATTCGCAGGGACTGAATGACCTTCTAGGTGATACTCTCCGAGACATTGGGCAATGCGCAGTCACTTGTAGACATTCTGGCTGACTCGGCACCAGAGATGGAAGAGTTGTCAGTAGGTGACACATGGGGCTGTGCGGAGTCACTGAGCGACGCTTGGGCTGACAACGTAGCACAGTTGAAGGCGGTGACACCTGGGGACACACTGGGTGATGCGAACGCACTAAATGACCTGCTGAGTGACTCTTGGCGACACATTGGGCAAAGCGCAGGCACTGGTCGACACGCTGAGTCACACGGTACCAGAGATGGAGGAAAAGTCACTAGGCGACACACGGGGCGGTGCATAGGCACTGGTCGACACTCAGGCTGACAAGGTAGCAGAGGTGAAGGCGGTGATACCTGGCGACACACTGGGCGATGCGCACGCACTGATTGACCTGCTGAGTGACAGTTGGTGACACACTGGGCAATGCGAAGACTCTGGTCAACACGGTGGCTGAGACGGTAAAAGAGATGGACGAGTTGTCAGTAGGCGACACACGGGGCGGTGCCCAGGCACTGGTCGACGCACTGGCAGACACGCTAACCGAGGTGGAGGCGCTGATAACTGGCGACACACTGGGCGATGCGTACGCACTGAATGACCTGCTGGGTTGCACTTATCGACACAGTGGGCAATGCGAAGGCAGTGGTCGACACGCTGGCAGACACGGTACCAGAGATGGAGGAGTAGTCACCATTCGCACAATGGGCGGTGCCCAGGCACTAGGCGACGCACTGGGTGACACGGAAGCAGAGATGGATTGTATGACACCAGGCGACACACTAGCAGATGCGAACGCACTCTATGACCTGCTGAGTGACAGTTGGCGATACACTGGGAGAAGAAGAGCCTCTGGTCAACACGCTGGCTGACACGGTACCAAACATGGAGGAGTAGTCAGCATTTGACACTCGGGGCGGTGCACAGGCACTGGGCGACGCACTGGCTGACATGCTAGCAGAGGTGGAGGGGGTGACACCCGGCGACACACTGGGCGATGGGCACGCACTAAATAACCTGCTGGGTGACATTTCGCGACACACTAAGCAATGCGCAGTCACTGGTCGACACTCTGGCTGACATGGTACCTTGAGATAGAGGAGTAGTCAGTATTCGACACGTGGTTTGGTGCGCAGGCACTGGTTGACGCACTTTCAGACACCCGAGCCGAGGTGGAGGCGCTGTCAACTGGCGACACACTTGGCGATGCGCAGGCACTGAAGAACCTGCTGGGTAACACTTGGCGACACACTGGGGAAAGCGCAGGCTCTGGTCAACACGCTGGCTGACACGGTAACAGAGATGGAGGAGCAGTCAGTAGGCGAGACATGGGGTGGTGCGCAAGAACTGGTCGACGCACTGGGTGACACGCTAGCAGAGGTGGAGGCGGTAACACCTGGAAAAACACTGGGCAATGCGCACGCACTTAATGACCTGCTAGGTGACACTTAGCGGCACAATGGACAATGCGCAGGCTCTGATCGACATGGTGGCTGTCACGGTACAAGAGATGGAGGAGTTGTCAGTAGGCGACAGACCGGGCAATACGCAGGCACTGAATGACCTGCTGGGTGACAGTTGGCGATACACTGGGCAATAAGCAGGCTCTGGTCGAAACGCTGGCTGACACGGTACCAGAGATAGAGGAGAAGTCAGTAGGTGACACAATGGGCGAAGCGCAGGCACTGGTCGACGCTCGGGCTGACAAGGTAGCAGAGTTGGAGGCGGTGAGACCTGGCGACACACTTGGCGATGTGCACGCACTGAACGACCTGCTGGGTGACACTTGGCGACACACTGAGCAATGCGCAGTGACTGGTCGACACGCTGGCAAACACGGATCCAGAGATGGAGGAGTTCTCAGTAGGCGACACACGGGGCAGTGCGCAGGCACTGGTCGACACGCTGAGTGACACGGTACTAGAGATGGAGAAAAAGTCACTAGAGAACACACGGTGCGGTGCATAGGCACTGGACGACACGCTGGCTGACACGGTACAAGAGATGGCGGAGTTGTCAGTAGGCGACACACGGGGCGGTGCGCAGGCACTGGTTAACGCACTGGCTGAAACGCTAGCAGAGGTGGAGGCGTTGACACCTGGCGACACAATACGCGATGCGCACGCACTGAATGACCTGCTGGGTGACAGTTGTCGACACACCTGGCTTGCGGAGGCACTGGTCGTCGCAATGGCTTACACGCTACCAGAGGTGGAAGCGGTTACACCAGGTGACACACTGGGAGATGCGTACGCACTCAATGACCTGCTGGGTGACAGGTTGCGACACACTGGGCAATGCGCAGGCTCTGTTCAACACGCTGGCTGATAGGATACCAGAGATGGGAGAGCAGTCAGTAGGTGACACATGGGCGCTGCGCAGGCACTGGTCGACGCACTGGGAGACACGCTAACCGAGGTGGAGCCGCTGACAACTGGCGACACACTGGGCGCTGCGCAGGCACTGAACGACCTGCTGGGTGACACTAGGTTACACACTGGGCAATGCGCAGGCTCTGGTCAACACGGTGGCTGAGACGGTACAAGAGATGGAGGAGTTGTCAGTAGGCGACACAAGGGGCGGTGCGGAGGCACTTTTCGACGCACTAGCTGACACGCTAGCTGAGGTGGAGGCTGTGACAACTGCCCCACACTAGGCGATGCGCACGCACTGAATGACCTGCTGGGTGACACTTAGCGACACACTGCACCATGCGCAGTTTCTTGTCGACATGGTTGGTGACACGGTACAAGAGATGGAGGAGTTGTCAGGAGGCGAGAATGCGGAGGCACTAGTCTACGCTTGGGCTGACAAGGTAGCAGAGTTGGAGGCGGTGACACCTGGGACACACTGGGCGATTCGCACGCACTGAATGACCTGCTGGGTGACAGTTGGCGACACACTGGGCAATGCGGAGGCTCTGGTCGACACGGTGGCTGACACGGTACCAGAAATAGAGGAGTTGTCAAAAAGCGAAACCCGGGGCGGTTCGCAGGCACTGGTTGACGCACTGGCAGACACGTTAACCGAGGTGGAGGCGCTGATAAATGGCGACACACTGGGCGATGCGTACGCACTGAATGACCTGCTGGACGGCACTTATCGACACACTGGGCAATGCGTAAGCACTGGTCGACACGCTGGCAGACACGGTACCAGAGATGGAGGAGTAGTCAGCATTCGACACACGGGGCGGTGCCCAGGCACTGGGCGACGCACTGGGTGACACGCTAGCAGAGATGGAGGGTATGACACCAGGCGACACACTAGCAGATGCGAACGCACTCTATGACCTGCTGAGTGACAGTTGACGATACACTTGGAGAAGAAGAGGCTCTGGTGAACAGGCTTGCTGACACGGTACCAAACATGGAGGAGTAGTCAGCATTTGACACTCGGGACGGTGCACAGGCACTGGGCGACGCACTGGCTAACATGCTAGCAGAGGTAGAGGGGGTGACACACGGCGACACACTGGGCGATGCGCACGCACTCAATGACCTTGTGGGTGACGCTTGGCGACACACTGGGCGATGCGCAGCCACTGAATGACCTGCTGGGTGACTCTTGGCGAGACATTGGGCAATGCGCAGTCAATTGTAGACATGCTGGCTGACTCGCTACCAGAGATGGAGGAGTTGTCAGTAGGCGACACATGGGGCTGTGCGGAGGCACTGAGCGACGCTTGGGCTAACAAGGTAGCAGAGTTTGAGGCCGTGACACCTGGCGACACACTGGGTGATGCGCACGTACTTAATGACCTGCTGGGTGACAGTTGGCGACACACTGCGCAATGCGGAGGCAATGGTCGACACGTTGGCTGGCACGGTACCAGAGATGGAGGAGTTGTCAGTAGGGGAAATCCGTCGCGGTGCCCAGGCACTGGTCGACGCACTGGGTTACACGCTAGCAGACGTGGAAACTGTGGCACCTGGTGACATACTTGGAGATGCGCACGCACTGAATGACCTGCTGTGTGCCTCTTCGCGACACACTGGGCAATGCGCAGGCTCTGATCGACACGCTAGCCATTACGGTACCAATAATGGAGGAGTTGTCAGTAGGTGACACACGGGGTGGTGCGGAGGCACTGCTCAACGCATTGGCTGACACGCTCGCAGAAGTGGAGGCGTTGACACCTGGCGACACACTACGCGATTTGCACGCACTGAATGACCTGCTGGGTGACACTTGGTGACACCTTGAGCAATGCGCAGGCACTGGTCGACATGCTGGCTGACACGGTACCAGAGATGGAGGAGTACTCAGTATTTAATAAACGGGTCGGTCCACAGGCACTCGTCGACGCTTTGGAAGACACGCTAACAGAGGTGGAGGCGCTGACAACTGGTGACACACTGGGCGATTCGCAGGGACTGAATGACCTTCTAGGTGATACTTGCCGAGACATTGGGCAATGCGTAGGCACTGATCGACACGATAAGTGACACGTTACCAGAGATGGAGGAAAAGTCACTAGGCGACACACCTGACGGTGCAGAGGCACTGGTCGACGGTCGGGCTGACACGGTAGAAGAGGTGGAGGCGGTGATACCTGGGGACACACTGGGCGATGCGCACGCACTGAATGACCTGCTGGGTGACACTTAGTGACACACTGGGCAATGCGCAGGCTCTGGTCAACACGGTGGCTTGGACGGTACAAGAGATGGACGAGTTGTCAGTAGGCGACACACCGGGCGGTGCGGAGGCATTGGTCGACGCTCGGGCTGACACGCAAGCAGAGGTGGAGGCGGTGCCACCTGGCGATAAACTGGACGATGCGCACGCACTTAATGACCTGCTGGGTGACACTTGGCGACACACTAAGCTATGAGCAGTGACTGGTCGACACGGTGGCTGAAATGGTACAAGAGATGGAGGAGTTGTCAGTAGGCAACACAGGGACCGGTGCGTAGGCACTGGTCGGCGCTTGGGCTAACAAGATAGCAGGGTTGGAGGCGGTCACACCTAGCGACACACTGGGCGATGCCCAGGCACTGAATGACCTGCTGTGTGACACTTGGCGACAAATTGAGCAATGCGCAGGCACTGGTCGCCACGCAGTCTGACACGGTACCAGAGATGGAGGAAAAGTCACTAGGCGACACAGGGAGCGGTACGCAGGCACTGGTCGACGGTCGAGATGACACGCTAGCAGAGGTGGAGGCGGTGACACGTGGTGACACGCTGGGAGATGCACACGCACTCAAGGACCTGCTGTGTGAAAGTTGGCGACACACTGGGCAATGACAAGGCTCTGGTCGGCACGCTGGCTGACACGGTACTAGAGATGGAGGAAAAGTAACTAGGCGACACACAGGGCGGTGCGGAGGCACTGGTCGACGCTCGGGCTGACGCGCTGGCAGAGGTGGAGGCGGTGAGACCTGGCGATATAAAGGCGATTTGCACGCACTGAATGACCTGCTGGGTGACACTTGGCGACACATTGAGCAATGCGCAGCCACTGGTCGACACGCTGTCTGACACGGTACCAGGGATGCAGGAGTACTCAGTATTTAAAAAACGGGTCGGTCCACAGGCAATGGTCGACGCTTTGGCAGACACACTAACAGAGGTGGAGGCGCTGACAACTGGTGACACACTGGGCGATTGGCAGGGACTCAATGACCTTCTAGGTGACACTTGCCGAGACATTGGGCAATGCGCAGTCACTTGTAGACATGCTGGCTGACTCGGTACCAGAGATGGAAGAGTTGTCAGTAGGTGACAAATGGGGCTGTGTGGAGTCACTGAGCGACGCTTGGGCTGAAAACGTAGCACAGTTGAAGGCGGTGACACCTGGCGAAACACTGGGTGATGGGCATGCACTGAATGACCTGCTTAGAGACAGTTGGCGGCACACAGGGTAATGCACAGGCTCTGATTGACACGCTGGCGAACACGGTACCAAAGATGGAGGAGTTGTCAGTAGGCGACACACGGGGCGGTGCGCAGACACTGGTTGACGCACTGGCTGACACGCTAGCAGAGGTGGAGGCTGTGACAACTGGCGACACACTAGGCGATGCGCACGCACTGAATGACCTTCTGGGTGACACTTGGCGACACACTGAGCAAGCGAAGTGACTGGTCGACACGCTGGCTGACACGGTACCAGAGATGGAGGAGTTGTCGGTAGGCGACACATGGGCGGTGCATAGGCACTGGTCGACACTCGGGATAACAAGATAGCAGAGGTGGAGGAGGTGATACCTGGCGACACACTGGGCGATGCGCACGCACTGAATGGACTGCTGGGTGACACTTAGCGACACACTGAACAATGCGCAGGCTATGGTCGACATGGTGGCTGACACTGTATAGGAGATGGAGGAGTTGTCAGTAGACGACACACCGGGTAATGCGCAGGGACTATTCTACGCTGGGGCTGACAAGGTAGCAGAGTTGAATTCGGTGACACCTGGCGACACACTGGGCGATGCGCACGCACTGAATGACCTGCTGGGTGACAGTTAGCGACCCACTGGGCAATGCGAAGGCTCTGGTCAATACGCTGGCTGACACGGTACGAGGGATAAAGAAGTAGTCAGTATTCGACACACAGGGCCAGGGCGGTACACAGGCGCTGGTCGACGCAATGGGTGACACGATAGCAGAGGTGGAGGCGGTGACACCTGGTGACACACAGGGCGATGCGCACGCACTGAATTGCCTTGTGGTTTACACTTGACGACACACCGGGCAATCCGCAGGCACTGGTTTACACGCTGGCTGAGAGGGTACCAAAAATAAAGGAGAAGTCAGTAGGCGACACATAGGGCGTTCCGGAGGCACTGGTCGACGCAATGGCTGACACGCTAGCAGAGGTGGGAGCAGTGACACCTGGTGACACACTGAAAAATGCGTACGCACTCAATGACCTTCTGGGTGAGAGTTAACGACACAGTGGGCAATGAGCAGGCTCTGTTCGAAAGGCTGGCTGACACAGTACCAGAGATGGAGGAAAAGTCACTAGGCGACACATAGGGCGGTGCGCAGGCACTGCTCGACACTCGGGCTGACAAGGTAGCAGAGTTGGAGGCGGTGACACCTGGCGACACACTGGGAGATACGCGCACACTGGTCGACACGCTGGCTGACACGGTACAAGAGATATAGGAGTACTTAGTAGTTGGGAAACGGGTCGGTACACAGGCACTAATGGACGCAATGGCTGAGACGCTTGAAGAGGTGGAAGCGGTGACACCTGGTGACACACTAGGAGATAGGTACGCACTCAATGACCTGCTTGGTGACAGTTGGCGACACACTGGGCAATGGGCAGGGTCTGGTCAACAGGCTGGCTGACACGGTATCAGAGAGGGAGGAGCAGTCAGTATGCGACACATGGGGCGGTGCGCAGCCACTGGTCGAGGCACTGGCAGACACACTAACCGAGGTGGATGCGCTGACAACTGGCGACACACTGGGCGATGCGCAGGCACTGACTGACCTGCTGGTTGACAGTTTGCGATACACTGGGCAATAAGCAGGCTCTGGTCGAAACGCTGGCTGACACGGTACCAGAGATGGAGGACAAGTCAGTAGGCGACACACTGAACAATGCGCAGGCTCTGGTCGACATGGTGGCTGACACTGTACAAGAGATGGAGGAGTTGTCAGTAGGCGACACACCGGGCAATGCGCAGGGACTATTCTACGTTGGGGCTGACAAGGTAGCAGAGTTGGAGGCGGTGACACCTGGGGACACACTGGGCGATGCCCACGCACTGAATGACCTGCTGGGTGACAGTTAGTGACCCACTGGTAAATGCGAAGGCTCTGGTCAATACGCTGGCTGACACGGTACCAGAGATAAAGAGGTAGTCAGTATTCGACACACAGGGCCAGGGCGGTACAAAGGCACTGGTCGACGCAATAGGTGACACCCTAGCAGAGGTGGAGGCGGTGACACCTAGTGACACACTGGGCGACGCGCACGCATTTAATTGCTTTGTGGTTTACACTTGACGACACACCGGGCAATCCGCAGGCACTGGTTTACACGCTGGCTGAGACGGTACCAAAGATAAAGGAGCAGTCAGTAGGCGACACAAAGGGCGTTGCGGAGGAATTGGTCGACGCAATGGCTGACATGCTAGCAGAGGTGGGAGCAGTGACACCTGGTGACACACTGAAAGATGCGTACGCACTCAATAACCTTCTGGGTGACAGTTAACGACACACTGGGCAATGAGCAGAATCTGGTCGACACGCTGGCTGACACAGTACCAGAGATGGAGGAAACGTCACTAGGCGACACACAGGGCGGTGCGCAGGCACTGCTCGACACTCGGGCTGACAAGGTAGCAGAGTTGGAGGCGGTGACACCTGGCGACACACTGGGAGATGCGTGCGCACTGGTCGACACGCTGGCTGACACGGTACAAGAGATGAAGGAGTACTTAGTAGTTGGCAAACGGGTCGGTACACAGGCACTAATGGACGAAATGGCTGAGACGCTTGCAGAGGTGGAGGCGGTGACACCTGGTGACACACTAGGAGATAGGTACGCACTCAATGACCTGCTTGGTGACAGTTGGCGACACACTGGGCAATGGGCAGGGTCTGGTCAACAGGCTGGCTGACACGGTATCAGAGAGGGAGGAGCAGTCAGTAGGCGACACATGGGGCGGTGCGCAGCCACTGGTCGAGGCACTGGCAGACACACTAACCGAGGTGGAGGCGCTGACAACTGGCGACAGACTGGGCGATATGCAGGCACTGAATGACCTGCTGGTTGACAGTTTTCGACACACTGGGCAATGCGCAGGCACTGGTCGACACGCTGGCTGACACGGTAGCAGAGGTGGAGGCGTTTACATCTGGTGACACACTACGCGATGCGCACGCACTGAATTACCTGCTGGGTTACAGTTGGCGACACACTAGGCAATGCGCAGGCACTGGTCGACACGTTGATTGACATGGAACCAGAGATGGAGGAGTTGTCGGTAGGCCACACATGGGGCGGTGCCCAGGCACTTGTCGACGCACTAGCAGACACGCTAACCGAGGTGGAGGCGTTGATATCTGGCGACACACTGGGCGATGCGTACGCACTAAATGACCTGCTGAGTAACACTTGGCGACAAATTGGGCAATGCGCAGACACTGTTCGACAGGCTCGCTTACACTGTTCAAGAGAAGGAGGAGACTTCAGTAGGCGACACACGGGTTGGTGCTTAGGCACTGGTCGACGCTTGGGCTGCCAAAATATCAGGCTTGGAGGCGGTGACACCTGGCGACACACTGGGCGATGCCCAAGCAATAAATGCCCTGCTGGGTGACACTTGGCGACACTTTGAACAATGCGCAGGCACTGGTCGACACGCTTTCTGACACGGTACCAAGGATGGAGGAATTGTCAGTAGGCGACACACCGGGCGGTGCGCAGGCATTGGTTGACGCTTCGGCATACACGCTAGCAGAGGTGTAGGCGGTGCCACCTGGCGACAAACTGGACGATGCGCACGCATTGAATGACCTGCTGGGTGACACTTCGTGACACACTAAGCAATGCGGAGTGACTGGTCGATACGCTGGCTGAAACGGTACCAGAGATGGAGGAGTTGTCAGTAGTCGACACACTGGGCAATGCGTAGGCTCTGATCGACACGCTGGCCAACACGGTACCAAAGATGGAGGAGTTGTCAGTAGGCGACACACGGGGCGGTGCGCAGGCACTGGTCGACGCTCTGGCTGACACGCATGCAGAGGTGGAGGCGTTCACACCTTGCGACACACTACGCGATCCGCACGCACTAAATGACCTGCTGGGTGACACTTGGCGACACATTAGGGAATGCGCAGGCACTGCTCGACACCCTGAGTGACGCGGTACCAGAGATGGAGGAAAAGTCACTAAGCGACACACCTGGCGGTCCATAGGCACTGCTAGACACTCGGGCTGACAAGGTAGCAGAGGTGGAGGCGGTGATACCTGCTGACACACTGGGCGATGTGCACGCACTGAATGACCTGCTGGGTGACGGTTGGCGACACACTGGGCAATGCTGAAGCTCTCGTCGACACGCTGGCTCACACGGTACCAGAAATAGAGGAGTTGTCAAAAGGCGAAACCTAGGGCGGTGCGCAGGCACTGGTCGCCGCACTGGCTGACACGCTAGCAGAGGTGGAGGCTCTAACAACTTGTGACACACTGGGCGATATTCACGGACTGAATGACCTGCTGGGTAACACGTGGCGACACATTGGGCAATGCGCAGGCACTGTTCGAGAGGCTGGCTGACACTGTACAAGACAAGGAGGAGTTGTCAGTAGGCGACACACGGGTTGGCGCGTGGTCAACGCTTGGACTGACAACGCACTGGTCGACGCTTGGGCTGACAACATAGCAGGGCTGGAGGCGGTGACACCTGGCGATACACTGTGCGATGCCCAAGCACTGAATGACCTGCTGGGTGACACTTGGCCACAAATTGAGCAATGCAAAGGCACTGTGCGACACGCTGGCTGACACGGTACCAGAGAGGGAGGGAAAGTCACTAGGCGACACAGAGAGCGGTGCGAAGCCACTGTTCGACGCTCGGGCTGAGACGCTAGCAGAGGTGGAGGCGGTGACACCTGGTGAAAAAGTGGGAGATGCACACGCACTCAATGACCTGCTGGGTGACAGTTGGCGACACACTGGGCAATGACCAGGCTCTGTACGACACGCTGGCTCAATGGTACCAGTGATGGAGGAAAAGTCACTAGGCGAAACACAGGGCGGTGCGCAGGCACTGGTCGAAGCTCGGGCTGACGCGCTGCCAGAGGAGGAGGCGGTGAGACGTCGCGACACAAAGGGCGATTTGCAAGCACTGAATGACCTGCTGGGTGACACTTGGCGACACATTGAGCAATGCGCAGGCACTGGTCGACACTCTCGCTGACACGGTACCAGACATGGAGGAGTACTCAGTATTTGAAAAACGGGTCGGTCGACAAATTGGCTGACACGCTAGTAGAGGTGGAGGCGGTGACACCTGGTGACTCACTGGGCGATGCGCACGCACTGAATGACATTGTGGGTGACACTTGACGACCCACCGGGCAAAGCGCAGGCACTGGTCTACATGCTGGCTGACACGGTACCAGAGATGGAGGAGTTGTCAGTAGGCGACACATGGGGTGGTGCCCAGGCACTGGTCGACGCACTGGCAGACACGCTAACCGAGGTGGAGACGCTGATAACTTACGAAACACTTGGCGATGCGGAGGCACTTAATGACCTGCAGGGTGACACTTGGCGAGAAATTGGGCATTGCGTAGGCTCTAGGCTCTGGTCAACACGGTGGCTGAGACGGTTCAAGAGATGGAGGAGTTGTCAGTAGGCGACAGACCGGGCTTTGCGCAGGCATTGGTCGACGCTCGGGCTGCAACGCTAGCAGAGGTGGAGGCGGTGCAACCTGGCGACAAACTGGGCGATGCGTACGGACTGAATGACCTGCTGGGTGACACTTGGCGACACACTAAGCAATGTGCAGTGACCGGTCGACACCCTGTCTGACACGGTACCAGCGATGGAGGAGTTGTCAGTAGGCGACACATGGGGCGGTGCCCAGGCACTGGTCGACGCACTGGCAGACACGCTAACCGAGGTGGAGACGCTGATAACTTGCGACACACTTGGCGATGCGGAGGCACTTAATGACCTGCAGGGTGACACTTGGCGACAAATTGAGCAATGCGCAGGCACTGGTCGACACTATGGCTGATACGCTACCCGAGATGGAGGAGTACTCAGTATTTGACAAACAGGTGGGTCCACAGACACTGGTCGACGCAATGGCTGACACGCTAACCGAGGTGGAGACGCTGATAACTTGCAACACACTTGGCGATGCGCAGGCACTTAATGACGTGCAGGGTGACATTTGGCGAGACATTGGGCAATGCGCAGGCTCTGGTCAACACGGTGGCTGAGACGGTACAAGAGATGGAGAAGTTGTCAGTAGGCGACACACCGGGCGGTGCGCAGGCACTTGTCGACGCTCTGGCTGACACGCTAGCAGAGGTGGAGGCGGTGCAACCTGGCGACAAACTGGACGATGCGCACGCACTAAGTGACCTGGTTGGTGACACTTGGTGACACACTAAGCAATGTGCAGTGACTGGTCGAAACGCTGGCTGACATGGTACCAGAGATGGAGGAGTTGTCAGTAGGCGACACACGGGGCTCTGCGCAGGCAATTGACGACACACTGGCTGACACGCTAGCAGAGGTGGAGGCTCTGACATCTAGCGACACACCAACCGATGCGTACGCACTGAATGACCTGCTGGGTGACACTAGGCGACACACTGAGCAATGCAAAGTGACTGGTCGACACGCTGGCTGAAACTTTACCAG
Organism: Porites divaricata; assembly: GCA_038088405.1. Lineage (NCBI taxonomy): Eukaryota > Metazoa > Cnidaria > Anthozoa > Scleractinia > Poritidae > Porites > Porites divaricata. The sequence continues at coordinate 33,121,964 of JBBMOI010000003.1, forward strand.
AGATGGAGGAGTTGTCAGTTGGCGACACACGGGGCGGAGCGCAGGCACTGGTCGACTCACTGGCTGACACGGTAGCAGAGGTTCAAACCGTAGCACCTGGAGACATATTGAGAGATGCGCACGCAATGAATGACCTGCTGTGTGCCTCCTTGCGACAGACTGGGTAATGCGGAGGCTCTGATCGACACGCTGGCCAACACGGTACTAAAGATGGAGGAGTTGTCAGTAGGCGACATACGGGGCGGTGCGCAGGCACTGGTCGACGCTCTGGCTGACACGCATGCAGAGGTAGAGGCGTTAACACCTTGCCAAACACTACGCGATTCGCAAGCACTAAATGTCCTCCTGGGTGACACTTGGCGACATTGGGCAATGCGCAGGCACTGCTCGACACGCTGAGTGACACGGTACCAGAGATGGAGGAAAAGTTACTAGGCGACACAAATGGCGGTCCATAGGCACTGCTCGACACTCGGGCTGACAAGGTAGAAAAGGTGGAGGCGGTGATACCTGGTGACACACTAGGCGATGCGCACGCACTGAATGACCTGCTGGGTGACGGTTGGCGACACACTGGGCAATGCGCAGGCTCTGGTCGACACGCTGGTTAACACGGTACCTGAGATGGAGGAGAAGTCACTAGGCGACACACAGGGTGGTGCGCAGGCACTGCTCGACACTCGGGCTGACAAGGTAGCAGAGTTGGAATCGGTGACACCTGGCGACACACTGGGCGGTTCGCGCGCACTGGTAGACACGCTAACTGACACGGTACAAGAGATGGCGGAGTACTCAGTATTTGACAAACGGGTCGGTACACAGGCACTGGTCGACGCAATTGCTGAGACTCTAGCACAGGTGGAGGCGATGACACTTGGTGACACACTGGGCGATGCGCAGGCACTGGTCTACAAGCTGGCTGACACGGTACCAGAGATAAAGGAGACGTCAGTAGGCGACACATAGGGCGTTGCGCAGGCACTGGTCGACGCTAAGGCTGACAAGATAGCAGGGTTGGAGGCGGTGACACCTGGAGACACACTAGGTGATGCGCACGCACTTAAAGACCTGCTGGGTGATAGATGGCGACACACTAGGCAATGCGCAGGCTCTGGTCAACACTGTGGCTGAGACGGTACAAGAGATGGAGAAGTTGTCAGTAGGCGACACAAGGGGCGGTGCGGAGGCCCTTGTCGACGCACTGGCTGACACGATTGCAGAGGTGGAGGCTCTGACAACTGGCGACACACTAGGCAATGCGCACGCACTGAATGACCTGCTGGGTGAAATTGGCGACACACTGAGCAAGCGAAGTGACTGCTCGACACGCTGGCTGACACGGTACCAGAGATGGAGGAGTTGTCGGTAGGGGACACGTGGGGCGGTGCCCAGGCACTGGTCGACGCACCAATTGACACGCTAACCGAGGTAGAGGCGCTGATAACTGGCGACACACTGGGCGATGCGGACGCACTAAATGACCTGCAGAGTGACACTTGGCGACACATTGAGCAATGCGCAGGCACTGGTCGACAAGCTGTCTGACACAGTACCAAAGATGGAGGAGTTTTCAGTAGGCGACACACGGGTTGGTGCGTAGGCACTGGTCGACGCTCTGGCTAACACGCTTGCTGAGGTGGAGGCGTTGACACCTGGCGACACACTACGCGATGCGCACGCACTAAATGACCTGCTGGGTGACACTTGGCGACACATTGGGCAATGCGCACTCACTGGTTGACACGCTGAGTTAGACGGTACCAGAAATGGAGGAAAGGTCACTAGGCGAAACAACTGGTGGTGCATAGGCACTGTTCGACACTCGGGCTGACTACGTAGCAGAGGTGGAGGCGGTGATACCTGGCGACACACTGGGTGATGCCAAGGCACTGTATGACCTGCTAAGTGACACTTAGCGACACACTGGAAAATGCGCAGGCTCTGGTCGACATGGTGGCTGACACGGTACAAGAGATGGAGGAGTTGTGAGTAGGTCACACACCGGGCGGTGCGCAGGCATTGGTCGACGCTCGGGCTGACACGCTTGCAGAGGTGGAGGAGGTAGCGCCTTGCGACAAACTGGACGATTCGCACGGACTGAATAACCTGCTGGGTGACACTTGGCGACACACTAAGCAAGGCGCAGTGACTAGTCGACACGCTGGCTGACATGGTACGAGAGATGGAGGAGTTGTCTGTAGGAGACACACGGGGCGGTGCCCAGGCACTTGTTAACGCACTGGCTGAAACGCTAGCAGAGGTGGAGGCTTTGACAACTGGCGACACACTAAGGGATGCGCACGCACTGAATCACCTGCTGGGTGACACTTGGCGACACATTGGGCAATGCGCAGACACTGTTCGACAGGCTGGTTGACACGGTACCAGAGATGGAGGAGTTGTCAGTAGGGGAAATCCGTCGCGGTGCGCAGGCACTGGTCGACGCACTGGGTGACACGCTAGCAGACGTGGAAACTGTGGCACCTGGTGACATACTTGGAGATGCGCACGCACTGAATGACCTGCTGTGTGCCTCTTGGCGACACACTGGGCAATACGCAGGCTCTGATCGACACGCTAGCCATTACGGTACCAATAATAGAGGAGTTGTCCGTAAGTGACACACGGGGTGGTGCGGAGGCACTGCTCAACGCACTGGGTGACAGGCTCGCAGAGGTGGAGGCGTTGACACCTGGCGACACACTACGCGATTTGCACGCACTGAATGACCTGCTGGGTGACACTTGGTGACACATTGAGCAATGCGCAGGCACTGGTTGACACGCTGGCTGACACGGTACCAGAGATGGAGGAGTACTCAGTATTTAAAAAACGGGTCGGTCCAGAGGCACTCGTCGACGCTTTGGCAGAAACGCTAACAGAGGTGGAGGCGCTGACAACTGGTGACACACTGGGCGATTCGCAGGGACTGAATGACCTTCTAGGTGATACTCTCCGAGACATTGGGCAATGCGCAGTCACTTGTAGACATTCTGGCTGACTCGGTATTAGAGATGGAAGAGTTGTCAGTAGGTGACACATGGGGCTGTGCGGAGTCACTGAGCGACGCTTGGGCTGACAACGTAGCACAGTTGAAGGCGGTGACACCTGGGGACACACTGGGTGATGCGCACGCACTAAATGACCTGCTGAGTGACTCTTGGCAACACATTGGGTGAAGCGCAGGCACTGGTCGACACGCTGAGTGACACGGTACCAGAGATGGAGGAAAAGTCACTAGGCGACACACGGGGGGTGCATAGGCACTGGTAGACACTCAGGCTGACAAGGTAGCAGAGGTGAAGGCGGTGATACCTGGCGACACACTGGGCGATGCGCACGCACTGATTGACCTGCTGAGTGACAGTTGGTGACACACTGGGCAATGCGAAGGCTCTGGTCAACACGGTGGCTGAGACGGTAAAAGAGATGGACGAGTTGTCAGTAGGCGACACACGGGGCGGTGCCCAGGCACTGGTCGACGCACTGGCAGACACGCTAACCGAGGTGGAGGCGCTGATAACTGGCGACACACTGGGCGATGCGTACGCACTGAATGACCTGCTGGGTTGCACTTATCGACACAGTGGGCAATGCGAAGGCAGTGGTCGACACGCTGGCAGACACGGTACCAGATTGAGGAGTAGTCACCATTCGCACAAGGGGTGGTGCCCAGGCACTGGGCGACGCACTGGGTGACACGCAAGCAGAGATGGATGGTATGACACCAGGCGACAAACTAGCAGATGCGAACGCACTCTATGACCTGCTGAGTGACAGTTGGCGATACACTGGGAGAAGAAGAGCCTCTGGTCAACACGCTGGCTGACACGGTACCAAACATGGAGGAGTAGTCAGCATTTGACACTCGGGGCGGTGCGCAGGCACTGGGCGACGCACTGGCTGACATGCTAGCAGAGGTGGAGGGGGTGACACCCGGCGACACACTGGGCGATGGGCACGCACGGAATGACCTTGTGGGTGACACTTGGCGACACACTGGGCGATGCGCAGGCACTGAATGTCCTGCTGGGTGACACTTGGCGAGACATTGGGCAATGCGCAGTCACTTGTAGACATGCTGGCTGACTCGGTACCAGAGATGGAAAAGTGGTCAGTAGGTGACACATGGGGCTGTGCGGGGTCACTGAGGGACGCTTGGGCTGACAAGGTAGCAGAGTTGGAGGCGGTGACACCTGGTGACACACTGGGTGATGTGCACGCACTGAATGACCTGCTGGGTGACACTTGGCGACACATTGAGCAATGCGCACATACTGGTCGACACCCTGATTGACACGGTACCAGAGATGGACGAAAAGTCACTAGGCGACAGACGGGGCGGTGCGTAGGCACTGGTCGACACTCGGGCTGACAAGATAGCAGAGTTGGAGGCGGTGACACCTGGCGACACTCTGGGCGATGCGCGCGCACTGGTCGACAGGCTGGCTGACACGATAGCAGAGGTGGAGGCGGTGACACCTGGAAAAACACTGGGCGATGCACACGCACTTAATGACGTGCTAGGTGACACTTTGCCACACACTGGGCAATGCGCAGGCTCTGGTCAACACGGTGGCTGAGACGGTACAAGAGATGGAGGAGTTGTCAGTAGGCGACACACCGGGCGGTGCGGAGGCATTTGTCGACGCTCGGGCTGACACGCTAGGAGAGGTGGAGTAGGTGACACCTGGCGACACACTGGCCGATGCGCGCGCACTTAATAACCTGCTGGGTGACATTTCGCGACACACTAAGCAATGCGCAGTCACTGGTCGACACTCTGGCTGACATGGTACCTTGAGATAGAGGAGTAGTCAGTATTCGACACGTGGTTTGGTGCGCAGGCACTGGTTGACGCACTTTCAGACACCCGAGCCGAGGTGGAGGCGCTGTCAACTGGCGACACACTTGGCGATGCGCAGGCACTGAAGAACCTGCTGGGTAACACTTGGCGACACACTGGGGAATGCGCAGGCTCTGGTCAACACGCTGGCTGACACGGTAACAGAGATGGAGGAGCAGTCAGTAGGCGAGACATGGGGTGGTGCGCAAGAACTGGTCGACGCACTGGGTGACACGCTAGCAGAGGTGGAGGCGGTAACACCTGGAAAAACACTGGGCAATGCGCACGCACTTAATGACCTGCTAGGTGACACTTAGCAGCACAATGGACAATGCGCAGGCTCTAAACTACATGGTGGCTGTCACGGTACAAGAGATGGAGGAGTTGTCAGTAGGCGACAGACCGGGCAATACGCAGGCACTGAATGACCTGCTGGGTGACAGTTGGCGATACACTGGGCAATAAGCAGGCTCTGGTCGAAACGCTGGCTGACACGGTACCAGAGATAGAGGACAAGTCAGTAGGTGACACAATGGGCGAAGCGCAGGCACTGGTCGACGCTCGGGCTGACAAGGTAGCAGAGTTGGATGCGGTGAGACCTGGCGACACACTGGGCGATGTGCACGCACTGAATGACCTGCTGGGTGACACTTGGCGAGACACTGACCAATGCGCAGTGACTGGTCGACACGCTGGCTGACACGGATCCAGAGATGGAGGAGTTCTCAGTAGGCGACACACGGGGCAGTGCGCAGGCACTGGTCGACGCACTGGCTAACACGCTAGCAGAGTTGGAGGCTCTGACAACTGGTGACACACTGGGGAATATTCACGCACTGAATGACCTGCTGGGTAACACTTGGCGACACATTAAACAATACGCAGGCACTGTTCGACAGGCTGTCTCACACTGTACAGGAGAAGGAGGACTTGTCCCTAGGCGACAAACGGGTTGGTGCGTAGGCACTGGTCGACGCTTGGGCTGACAAGATAGCAGGGTTGGAGACGGTGACACCTGGCGACACACTTGGCGATGCCCAAGCACTGAATGACCTTCTGGGGGACAATTGGCGACAAATTGAGCAATGCGCAGGCACTGGTCGACACGCTGGCTGAAACGGTAACAGAGATGTAGGAGCAGTCAGTAGGCGACACATTTGGTGGTGCGCAAGAACTGGTCGACGCACTGCCTGACACGCTTGCAGGGTTGGAGGCGGTGACACCTGGTGACACACTGGGCGATGCCCAAGCAATAAATGACCTGCTGGGTGACACTTGGCGACACATTGAGCAATGCGCAGCCACTGGTCGACACGTTGGCTGACACGCTACCAGAGATGGAGGAGTACTCAGTATTTGACAAATGGGTCGGTCCACAGGCACTGGTCGACGCAATAGCTGGCACGCTAGCTGAGGTGGAGGCGGTGACACCTGGTGACCCATTGGGCGATGCGCACGCACTGAATAACCTTGTGGGTGACACTTGACGACACACAGGGCAATGCGCAGGCACTGGTCTACACGCTAGCTGACGCGGTCCCAGAGATGGAGGAGCAGTCAGTATGCGACACATGGAGCGGTACGCAGGGACTGGTCGACGCACTGGCAGACACGCTAACAGAGTTGGAGGCGCTGACAACTGGCGACACACTGGACGATGCGCAGGCACTGAATGACCTGCTGGGTGACACTTGGCGACACATTGAGCAATGCGCAGCCACTGGTCGACACGCTGGCTGACACGGTACAAGAGATGGAGGAGTACTCAGTATTTAAAAAACGGTTCGGTCCACAGGCACTGGTCGACGCTTTGGCAGACAAGCCAACAGAGGTGGAGGCGCTGACAACTGGTGACACACTGGGCGATTCGAAGGGACTGAATGACCTTCTAGGTGACACTTGCCGAGACATTGCGCAGTCACTTGTAGACATGCTGGCTGACTCGGTACCAGAGATGGAGGAGTTGTCAGTACACGACACATGGGGCTGTGCGGAGGCACTGAGCGACGCTTGGGCTGACAAGGTAGCAGAGTTTGAGGCGGTGACACCTGGCGACACACTGGGTGATGTGCACGCACTGAATGACCTGTTGGGTGACAGTTGGCGATACACTGGGAAATGAGGAGGCTCTGGTCGACATGCTGGCTGACACGGTACCAAACATGGAGGAGAAGTCAGCCATTGAAACTCGGGGCGGTGCGGAGGCACTGGGCGACGCACTGGCTGACACGCTAGCAGAGGTGACGGAGTGACACCTGGCGACACACTGGGCGATGAACACGCACTGAATGACATTGTGGGTGACACTTGGCGACACACTGGGCAATGCGCAGACACTGGTCGACACGCTGGCTGACACGGTACCAGAGATGGAGGAGTTGTCGGTAGGCGACACATCGGCGGTGCATAGGCACTGGTCGACACTCGGGATAACAAGATAGCAGAGGTGGAGGAGGTGATACCTGGCGACACACTGGGCGATGCGCACGCACGGAATGGACTGCTGGGTGACACTCAGCGACACACTGAACAATGCGCAGGCTCTGGTCGACATGGTGGCTGACACTGTACAGGAGATGGAGGAGTTGTCAGTAGGCGACACACCGGGTAATGCGCAGGGACTATTCTACGCTGGGGCTGACAAGGTGGCAGAGTTGGATTCGGTGACAGCTGGCGACACACTGGGCGATGCGCACGCACTGAATTACCTGCTGGGTGACAGTTAGTGACCCACTGGGCAATGCGAAGGCTCTGGTCAATACGCTGGCTGACACGGTACCAGCGATAAAGAAGTAGTCAGTATTCGACACACAGGGCCAGGGCGGTACACAGGCGCTTGTCGACGCAATGGGTGACACGCTAGCAGAGGTGGAGGCGGTGACACCTGGTGACACACTGGGCGATGCGCACGCACTGAATTGCCTTGTGGTTTACACTTGACGACACACCGGGCAATCCGCAGGCACTGTTTTACACGCTGGCTGAGACGGTACCAAAACTAAAGGAGCAGTCAGTAGGCGACACATAGGGCGTTGCGGAGGCACTGGTCGACGCAATGGCTGGCACGCTAGAAGAGGTGGGACCAGTGACACCTGGTGACACACTGAAAAATGCGTACGCACTCAATGACCTTTTGGGTGAGAGTTAACGACACACTGGGCAATGAGCAGGCTCTGTTCGAAAGGCTGGCTGACACAGTACCAGAGATGGAGGAAAAGTCACTAGGCGACAAACAGGGCGGTGCGCAGGCACTGCTCGACACTCGGGCTGACAAGGTAGCAGAGTTGGAGGCGGTGACACCTGGCGACGCACTGGGAGTTACGCGCACACTGGTCGACACGCTGGCTGACACGGTACAAGAGATATAGGAGTATTTAGTAGCTGGCAAACGGGTCGGTACACAGCCACTAATGGACGCAATGGCTGAGACGCTTGCAGAGGTTGAAGCGGTGACACCTGGTGACACACTAGGAGATAGGTACGCACTCAATGGCCTGCTTGGTGACAGTTGGCGACACACTGGGCAATGCGAAGGGTCTGGTCAACAGGCTGGCTGACACGGTATCAGAGATGGAGGAGCAGTCAGTAGGCGACACATGGGGCGGTGCGCAGCCACTGGTCGAGGCACTGGCAGACACACTAACCGAGGTGGATGCGCTGACAACTGGCGACACACTGGGCGATGCGCAGGCACTGAATGACCTGCTGGTTGACAGTTTGCGATACACTGGGCAATAAGCAGGCACTGGTCGACACGCTGGCTGACACGGTAGCAGAGGTGGAGGCGTTGACATCTGGTGACACACTACGCGATGCGCACGCACTGAATTACCTGCTGGGTGACAGTTGGCGACACACTAGGCAATGCGCAGGCACTGGTCGAGACGTTGATTGACACGGAACCAGAGATGGAGGAGTTGTCGGTAGGCCACACATGGGGCGGTGCCCAGGCACTGGTCGACGCACTAGCAGACACGCTAACCGAGGTGGAGGCATTGATATCTGGCGACACACTGGGCGATGCGCACGCACTAAATGACCTGATGAGTAACACTTGGCGACACATTGGGCAATGCGCAGACACTGTTCGACAGGCTGGCTTACACTGTACAAGAGAAGGAGGAGGTTTCAGTAGGCGACACACGGGTTGCTACGTAGGCACTGGTCGACGCTTGGGCTGACAAAATAGCAGGGTTGGAGGCGGTGACACCTGGCGACACACTGGGCGATGCCCAAGCAATAAATGCCCTGCGGCGTGACACTTGGCGACACATTGAACAATGCGCAGGCACTGGTCGACACGCTTCCAGACACGGTAGCAAGGATGGAGGAGTTGTCAGTAGGGGACACACCGGGCGGTGCGCAGGCATTGGTCGACACTCGGGCTGACAAGGTAGCAGAGTTGGAATCGGTGACACCTGGCGACACACTGGGCGGTTCGCGCCCACTGGTCGACACGCTAACTGACACGGTACAAGAGATGGCGGAGTACTCAGTATTTGACAAACGGGTCGGTACACAGGCACTGGTCGACGCAATTGCTGAGACTCTAGCACAGGTGGAGGCGATGACACTTGGCGACACACTGGGCGATGCGCGCGCACTGGTCGACACGCTGACTGACACGATACAAGAGATGGAGGAGTACTCAGTATTTGAAAAAAAGGTCGGTACACAAGCAGTGGTCGACGCAATGGCTGACACGCTAGCAGAGATGGAGGAGGTGACACTTGGTGACACACTGGGCGATGCGCACGCACTGAATTACCTTGTGGGTGACACTTGACGACACACCGGGCAATGTGCAGGCCCTGGTCTACACGCTGGCTGACACGGTACTAGAGATAACGGAGCAGTCAGTAGGTGACACATAGTGTGTTCCGCAGACACTGGTCGACGCACTGGCAGACACGCTAACCGAGGATGAGTTGCTTACATTTGGCGACACACTGGGCGATGGGCAGGCACTGAATGACCTGCTGGGTGACAGTTGGCGATACACTGGGCATTAAGCAGGCTCTGGTCGACACGCTGGCTGACACGGTACCAGAGCTGGAGGACAAGTAAGTAGGCGACACAATGGGCGGTTCGCAGGCACTGTTCGACGCTAAGGCTGACAAGGTAGCAGAGTTGAAGGCGGTGAGACCTGGCGACACACTGGGCGATGCGCACGCACTGAAAGACCTGCGGGGTTACACTTGGCGAAACACTGCCTGACTTAGTACCAGAGATGGAGGAGTAGCCAGTAGGCGAAATACTTGATGGTGCGCAGGCACTGGTCGACACGCTGGCTGACACGGTACCAGAGATGGAGGAGTACTCAGTATTTGACAAACGGCTCGGTCCACAGGCACTGGTCGACGCAATGGCTGACACGCTAGCAGAGGTGGAGGCGCTGACAACTGGCGACACAAAGGGTGATTTGCACGCACTGAATGACCTGCTGGGTGACACTTGGTGACACATTGAGCAATGCGCAGGCACTGGTCGACACGCTGAGTGACACGGTACCAGAGATGGAGGAAAAGTCACTAGGCGACACACGGAGTGGTGCATAGGCACTGCTCGATACTAGAGCTGACAAGGTAGCAGAGGTGGAGGCGTTGACATGTGGTGACACACTACGCGATGCGCACGCACTGAATTACCTGCTGGGTGACAGTTGGCGACACACTAGGCAATGCGCAGGCACTGGTCGACACGTTGATTGACACGGAACCAGAGATGGAGGAGTTGTCGGTAGGCGACAAATGGGGCGGTGCCCAGGCACTGGTCGACGTACTAGCAGACACGCTAACCGAGGTGAAGGCGTTGATATCTGGCGACACACTGGGCGATGCGCACGCACTAAATGACCTGCTGGGTGACGGTTGGCGACACACTGGGCAATGCGGAAGCTCTGGTCGACACGCTGGCTCACACGGTACCAGAAATAGAGGAGTTTTCAAAAGGCGAAACCCAGGGCGGTGCGCAGGCACTGGTCGCCGCACTGGCTGACACGCTAGCAGAGGTGGAGGCTCTAACAACTTGTGACACACTGGGCGATATTCACGGACTGAATGACCTGCTGGGTAACACGTGGCGACACATTGGGCAATGCGCAGGCACTGTTCGAGAGGCTGGCTGACACTGTACAAGACAAGGAGGAGTTGTCAGTAGGCGACACACGGGTTGGTGCGTGGTCAACGCTTGGGCTGACAACGCACTGGTCGACGCTTGGTCTGACAACATAGCAGGGTTGGAGGCGGTGACACCTGGCGATACACTGTTCGATGCCCAAGCACTGAATGACCTTCTGGGTGACACTTGGCCACAAATTGAGCAATGCGAAGGCACTGTGCGACACGCTGGCTGACACGGTACCAGAGAGGGAGGGAAAGTCACTAGGCGACACAGAGAGCGGTGCGAAGCCACTGTTCGACGCTCGGGCTGAGACGCTAGCAGAGGTGGAGGCGGTGACACCTGGTGACACAGTGGGAGATGCACACGCACTCAATGACCTGCTGGCTGACAGTTGGCGACACACTGGGCAATGACCAGGCTCTGTGCGACACGCTGGCTCAATGGTACCAGTGATGGAGGAAAAGTCACTAGGCGAAAAACAGGGCGGTGCGCAGGCACTGGTCGAAGCTCGGGCTGACGCGCTGCCAGAAGAGGAGGCGGTGAGACGTCGCGACAAAAAGGGCGATTTGCACGCACTGAATGACCTGCTGGGTGACACTTGGCGACACATTGAGCAATGCGTAGGCACTGGTCGACACTCTGGCTGACACGGTACCAGACATGGAGGAGTACTCAGTATTTGAAAAACGGGTCGGTCCACAGGCACTGGTCGACACAATGGCTGACACGCTAGTAGAGGTGGAGGCGGTGACATCTGGTGACTCACTGGGCGATGCGCACGCACTGAATGACCTTGTGGGTGACACTTGACGACACACCGGGCAATGCGCAGGCACTGGTCTACACGCTGGCTGACACGGTACCAGAGATGGAGGAGCAGTCAGTAGGCGACACGTGGGGCTTTGCGCAGGCATTGGTCAACACGGTGGCTGAGACGGTTTAAGAGATGGAGGAGTTGTCAGTAGGCGACAGACCGGGCTTTGCGCAGGCATTGGTCGACGCTCGGGCTGCAACGCTAGCAGAGGTGGAGGCGGTGCCACCTGGCGACAAACTGGACGATGCGTACGGACTGAATGACCTGCTGGGTGACACTTGGCGACACACTAAGCAATGTGCAGTGACCGGTCGGCACGCTGGCTGACACGGTACCAGAGATGGAGGAGTTGTCAGTAGGGGACACACGTGGCGGTGCGCAGGCACTGGTCGACGCTCTGGCTGACACGCATGCAGAGGTAGAGGCGTTAACACCTTGCCACACAGTACGCGATCCGCAAGCACTAAATGTCCTCCTGGGTGACACTTGGCGACACATTGGGCAATGCGTAGGCACTGCTCGACACGCTGAGTGACACGGTACCAGAGATGGAGGAAAAGTTACTAGGCGACACAAATGGCGGTCCATAGGCACTGCTCGACACTCGGGCTGACAAGGTAGAATAGGTGGAGGCGGTGATACCTGGTGACACACTACGCGATGCGCACGCACTGAATGACCTGCTGGGTGACGGTTGGCGACACACTGGGCAATGCGCAGGCTCTGGTCGACACGCTGGTTAACACGGTACCTGAGATGGAGGAGAAGTCACTAGGCGACACACAGGGTGGTGCGCAGGCACTGCTCGACACTCGGGCTGACAAGGTAGCAGAGTTGGAATCGGTGACACCTGGCGACACACTGGGCGGTTCGCGCGCACTGGTCGACACGCTAACTGACACGGTACAAGAGATGGCGGAGTACTCAGTATTTGATAAACGGGTCGGTACACAGGCACTGGTCGACGCAATTGCTGAGACTCTAGCACAGGTGGAGGCGATGACACTTGGTGACACACTGGGCGATGCGCAGGCACTGGTCTACAAGCTGGCTGACACGGTACCAGAGATAAAGGAGAAGTCAGTAGGCGACACATAGGGCGTTGCGCAGGCACTGGTCGACGCTAAGGCTGACAAGATAGCAGGATTGGAGGCGGTGACACCTGGAGACACACTAGGTGATGCGCACGCACTTAAAGACCTGCTGGGTGATAGATGGCGACACACTAGGCAATGCGCAGGCTCTGGTCAACACTGTGGCTGAGACGGTACAAGAGATGGAGAAGTTGTCAGTAGGCGACACAAGGGGCGGTGCGGAGGCCCTTGTCGACGCACTGGCTGACACGCTTGCAGAGGTGGAGGCTCTGACAACTGGCGACACACTAGGCAATGCGCACGCACTGAATGACCTGCTGGGTGAAATTGGCGACACACTGAGCAAGCGAAGTGACTGGTCGACACGCTGGCTGACACGGTACCAGAGATGGAGGAGTTGTCGGTAGGGGACACGTGTGGCGGTGCCCAGGCACTGGTCGACGCACTGGCTGACACTCTAGCAGAGGTGGAGGCTCTGACAACTGGTGACACACTGGATGATATTCACGTACGAAATGACCTGCTGGGTAACACTTGGCGACATATTGGGCAATGCGCAGGCACTGTTCGAGAGGCTGGCTGACACTGTACAAGAGAAGGAGGAGTTGTCAGTAGTTGAAAAACGGGTTGGTGCGTAGGCACTGGTCGACGCTGGGGCTGACAAGATAGAAGGGTTCGAGGCGGTGACACGTGGCGACACACTAGGCGATGCCCAAACACTGAATGACTTGCTGGGTGACACGGCGACAAATTGAGCAATGCGCAGGCACTGGTCGACATGGTACCAGAGATGGAGGAAAAATCACAAGGCGACACAGGGAGCGGTGCGCAGGCGCTGGTCGATGTTCGGGCTGACACGCTAGCAGAGGTGGAAGCGCGGACACCTCGTGACAGACTAGGCGATGCGCACGCACTGAATGACCTGCTGTGTGACTCATGGCGACACATTGGGCAATGCGCAGGATCTGGTCGTCACGCTGGCTTATACGGTACCAGAGATGAAGGAAAACTCACTAGGAGACACACGGGGCGGTGCGCACGTGTCTGCCAGCGTGTCGACCAGTCACTGCGCATTACCTAGTGTGTCGCCAAGTGCCACCGAGCAGGTCATTTAGTCCCTGCGCATGGTCCAGTTTGTCGCCAGGTGGCACCGCCTCCACCTCTTCTAGCGTGTCAGCCCGAGCGTCAAAGAATGCCTGCGCCCCGCCCGATGTGTCGCCTACTGACAACTCCTCCATCTCTTGTACCGTCTCAGCCAGCGTGTTAACCAGAGCCTGCGCATTGTCCAGTGTGTCGCCAACTTTCACCCAGCAGGTCATTTAGTGCGTACGCATCTCCCAGTGTGTCACCAGGTGTCACCGCTTCCACCTCTGCTAGCGTGACAGCCATTGCTTCGACCAGTGCCTGCGCACCACCCCGTGTGTCGCCTACCGACAACCACTCCATCTCTGGTACCGCGTCAGCCAGCGTCTCGACAAGTGCCTGCACATTGCCTAGTGTGTCCTCAAGTGTCACCCAGCAGATCATTCAGTGCGTACGCATCGCCCAATGTGTCGCCAGTTTTAACCGCCTCCTCCTCGGTTAGCGTGTCTGCCAGTGCGTGCACCAGTGCCTGCGCGACGCGCTATGTGTCGCCTACTGACTGTTCCTGGTACCGTGTCAGCCAGCGTGTTGACCAGTGCCTGCGCATTGCCCGGTGTGTCGTCAAGTGTCACCCACAAGGTAATTCAGTGCGTGCGCATCGCCCAGTGTGTCACCAGGTGTCACCGCCTCCACCTCTGCTAGCGTGTCTGCCATTACGTCGACCAGTGCCTGTGTACCGACCCGTTTGTCAAATATTGAGTACTCCTCCATCTCTTGTACCGTGTCAATCAGCGTGTCGACCAGTGCGCGTGCTTCGCCCAGTGTGTCAACAGGTGTCACCGCCTCCACCTCTACTACCGTCTCTGCCATTGAGTGGACCAGCGCCTGTGTACCGACCCGTTTGTCAAATACGGACAACTCCTTCATCTCTGGTACGGTGTCAGCCAGCGTGTCGACCAGTGCTTGCGCATGGCCCAGTGTGTCACCAAGTTTCACCCAGCAGGTCATTCAGTAGGTGCGCATCGCCCAGTGTGTCGCCAGGTGTTACCGCCTCTAACTCTGCTACCTTGTCAGCCCGAGCGTCGACCAGTGCCTGCGTACCGCCCCGTGTGTCGCCTACTGACAACCCCTCCATCTCTGGTACCGTGTCACCCAGCGTGTCGACCAATGCCTGCGCATGGCCCAGTGTGTCGGCAACTGTCACGCATCAGGTCATTCAGTGCGTGCGCATCACCCAGTGTGTCGCCAAGTGTCACCGCCTTCATTTCTTCTACCTTGTCAGGCCAAGCGTCGCTCAGTGCCTCCGCACAGGCCCTTGAGTCGCCTACTGACAACTTCTCCATCTCTGGTACCGAGTCAGCCAGCATGTCTACAAGTGACTGCGCATTGCCCAATGTCTTGCCAAGTGTCACCCAGCAGGTCATTCAGTGCTTACGCATCGCCCAGTGTTTCGCCAGTTGTCAGCGCCTCCAAATCTGTTAGCGTGTCTGCCAGTGCGTCGACCAGTGCCTCCGCACCGCCCCATGTGTCGCCTACTGACTGCTCCTCCCTCTCTGGTACTATGTCAGCCACCGTCTACACCAGTGCCTGCGGATTGCCCGGTAGGTCGCCAAGTGTCACCCACAAAGTCAATCAGTGCGTTCGCATCGCCCAGTGTGTCACCAGGTGTCACCGCCTCCACCTCTGCTAGCGTGTCAGCCATTGCGTCGATCAGTGCTTGTGCACCGCCCCGTTTGTCAAATACTGAGTACTCCTCCATCTCTGGTAGGGAGCCAGCTAGCGTGTCGAGCAGTGCCTGCACATTGCCCAATGTGTCGCAAACTGTCACCCAGCAGGTCATTCAGTGCGTGCAAATCGCCCAGTTTGTCGCCAGGGTTTACCGCCTCCACCTCTGCAAGCGTGTCAGCCCGTGCGCTGACCAGTGTCTGCGCACCGTCCCGTGTGTCCCATACTGACAACTCCTCCATCTCGGGTACCGTGTCAGCCAGCGTGTCGACCAGAGCCTGCTCATTGCCCAGTGTGTCGCCAACGGTCACCCAGCAGGTCACTGAGTGCGTGTGCATCTCCCAGTGTGTCACCAGGTTTCACCGTCTCCACCTCTGCTAGCGTGTCAGGCCGAGCGTCGAGCAGTGTCTGCGCACCGCTCCCTGTGTCGCCTAGTGAGTTTTCCTCCATCTCTGGTACCGTGTCAGCCAGCCTATCGAACAGTGCCTGCGCATTGCCCAATGTGTCGCCAAGTGTTAACCAGTAGGTAATTCAGTGCGTGCACAGCGCCCGGTGTTTCACTAGTTGTCAGAGCCTGCACCTCTGCTAGCATGTCAGCCAGTGCGTCGAGCAGTGCCTGCGCACCGTCCCATGTGTCGCCTACTGACAACTCCTCCATCTCTGGTACCGTGTCAGCCAGCGTGTCGACCAGTGATTACGCATTGCGCAGTGTTGAGCAAAGTGTCACCCAGAAGGCCCTTTTGTGCGTGCGCATCGTTTAGTGTGTCCCCAGGTGTCACTGCCTCCACCTCTGCTAGCCTGTCAGTCACTGCGTTGACAAGTGCATGCGCACCGCCCTGTGTCTCGCCTACTGACTACTCCTCCATCTCTGCAAGCGTGTCACCCAGTGCGTCGCCCAGTGCCTGTGCACCGCCCCGAGTGTCAAATGCTGACTACTCCTCCTTCTCTTGTACAGTGTCAGCCAGCCTGTCGAACAGTGCCTGCGCATTGCCCAATGTGTCGCCAAGTGTTACCCAGCAGGTCATTCAGTGCGTGAATATCGCCCAGTGTGTCACCTGTTGTCACCGCCTCCAACTCTGCTACCTTGTCAGCCTCAGCGTAGACTAGTGCCTGCGCATTTCCGGTGTGTCGCCTAATGACAACTCCTCCATATCTTGTACCGTGTTAGCCACCATGTCGACCAGAGCGTGCGCATTGTCCAGTGTGTCGCTAAGTGTCACCCAGCAGGTCATTCAGTGCGTACGCATCGCCCAGTGTGTCGCCAGGTTTCACCACCTCCACCTCTGCTACCTCTTCAGCCCGAGTGTCGACCAATGCCTATGCACCGACCCGTGTGTCGAATATGGTGTAGTCCTCCATCTCTGGTACCTTGTCAGCCAGTGTGTCGGCAATGCCTGCGCATTGCCTAGTGTGTTACCAAGTTTCAACTAGCAGGTCATTCGGTGCGTTTGCATCGACTAGTGTGTCGCCAGGTGTCACCGCCTCCACCTCTGCTAGCGTGTCAGCCGGAGCGTCGACCAGTGCCTGCGCACCACCAAGGGTTTCGCCTACTGACAACTCCTCCATCTCTGGTACAGTGTCAGCCAGTGTGTCGACCAGAGTCTGTACATTGCCCAGTGTGTCGCCAACTGTCACCCAGCAGGTCATTCTGTGCGTGCGCATCGCCCAATGTGTCGCCAGGTGTCACCGCCTCCAACTCTGCTACCTTTTCAGCCCAAGCGTCGACCAGTGCCTGCGCACCGCCCGGTTTGTCGAATATGGGGTACTCCTCCATCTCTGGTACCGTGTCAGCCACCGTGTCGACCAGCGCCTGCGCATTGCCCAGTGTGTCGCCAAGTGTCACCCAGCAAGTCATTCAGTGCGTGCGCATCGCCCAGTGTGTCGCCAGGTGTCACCGCCTCCACCTCTGCTACCTTGCCAGCCCGAGCGTTGACCAGTGCCTGCGCACCGCCCCATGTGTCGCCTACTGAGTACTCCTCCATCTCTGGTACCGTGTCAGCCAGCGTGTCGACCAGTGCTTACGCATTACGCAGTGTGTCGCCAAGTGTCACCCAGCAGATCTTTCAGTGCGTGCGTATCGTTTAGTGTGTCCCCAGGTTTCACTGCCTTCACCTCTCCTAGCGTGTCAGTCAGTGCGGTGACCAGTGCATTTGCACCGCCCCGAGTTTCGCCTACTGACTACCCTTTTATTTTTGGTACCGTGTCAGCCAGCATGTCGACCAGTGCCTGCGCATTGCCCAGTGTGTCGCCAAGTGTCACCCAGCAGGTCATTCAGTGCGTGCACATTGCCCAGTGTGTCGCCAGTTGTCAGCGGCTCCACCTCGGTTAGCGTGTCTGCCAGTGCGTCGACCAGTGCCTGCACACCGCCCCATGGGTCGCCTACTGACTGCTCCTGCATCTCTGGTATTGTGTCAACCAGCGTGTACACCAGTGCCTGCGCATTGCCCGGTGTGTCGCCAAGTGTCACGGACAAGGTCATTCAGTGCGTGCGCATCGCCCAGTGTGTTTCCAGGTTTCACCGCCTTCAACTCTGCTACCTGGTCAGCCCGGGCGTCGACCAGTGGCTACGCACCGCCCCTTTTATCGAATATGGTGTACTCCTCCATCTCTGGTAACGTGTCAGCCAGCGTGTCGACCAGTGCCCTCGCACCGCCCCATGTGTCAACTACTGACTACTCCTCCATCTCTGACACCGTGTCAGCCAGCGTGTAGACCAGTGCCTGCCCATTGTCCGGTGTGTGGCCTACTGACAACTTCTCTATCTCTTGTACCGTGTCATCTACTGTGTCGACCAGAGACTGCGCATTGCCCAGTGTTTCGCCAAGTGTCACCCAGCAGGTCATTCAGTGCATGCGCATCGCCTAGTGTGTCGCCAGGGGTCACCGTCTTCACCTCTGCTCGCGTGTCAGCCCATGCGTCGACCAATGCCTTTGCACCGCCCTCTTTGTCGAATACTGACTACTCCTCCATCTCTGGTACCCTGTCAGCCAGTTTGTCGACAAGTGACAGCGCATTGCCCAGTGTGTCGCCAAGTGTCACCCAGCAGGGTATTCAGTGCGTGCGCATCGCCCAGTGTGTCGCCAGGTTTTACCGCCTCCACCTGTGGACCTCACGTGTGTCGAATTTCTTGTCTGGTAGCCTATTACTATATGGTAAGCAGGGCCTCTTCTTTCAACTGTGCCATGTCGGCCAGTGTGCCCTCCTAACACCTCGGCTAGTGTCTATCAAAGAGGCTCGCATTCCTGGTCTGTTGACCTGTCTTTGAGTCTGTTGACACACGTGGCGGTCTGCAGGTAAGCAACTGTCTAGCTAAGTGTCTCGAACGCCCTTTCTGCTAACCTATTAGACACTGTGCCTCAACTCCGCCTTAACGTCGGCCACTGGCTTTGTGTTTTGATTAGCGCTATGGCCTTCCAATCGGCGGGTGTGTCGAGAAGTGTCCCAACCTCCACCTCTGTTAACCTGTGAGCCAGCACTTGTATACGCACTGTCAGCCAGTGTGTGCACCACCGACATTGCCTCTCATCTAGTGTGGAGACCGGTGCCTCGGCCTCCACATTGGCAAGAGTGCCAGCAAGAGCTTGGACCTTCTCTTCTGCTAGCTGCTACTCCGTTTGACGACCAGCACCTCTTCCTTTACCTTGGCCTGTGTGTTTCCACGTGCCTGGACCACCTTCTCTGAAGGGTGCCAGTGAGTGTTTCGACCAGCGCCTCGGCCTCTACCTTGGCGAGTGTGTTGCCAAGCGCAACCACCTCTACCTCTCCAAACCTATGCGCCCCCTACGTCACACCTTGGCCAGTAAGGCCGCCAAGTTTTTGTACCTTTTTTCTATGGTAGCCTGTCGCTCTGTTAGCCAGTCACTCTGTCTCCCAGCTCCTCTTCCTTCGCAATGGCCAGTGTGTCTCGAGAAGTATGTCGACGTGGACAAGTGTCTAGGTAAGTGACTCGATCTTTACCTGTGCTAGCTTGTTAGCCATTGTGTCGACCAGCGCCTCAGCATCAACCTTGGCCAGTTTCTCACAATGTGTCTTGACCTCCACTACCGCTAGTCTGTTAGCCGGTGCATCCACCGGCGCGTCTTCCTTCACGATGGCGACTGTCTGTCCAAAGGCGTCCAACTTCCTTTAATTTTCCTATTAAGTATTTTCCTATTACAAAGTGTCTTGACCTCGTTTTCTACTTTTGTTACCCGGTGTGTCTTCTACCGTTAAGGCCTCCACTTCCGCAACTGTCTTGCCAAGTGTCTCCATCTCCACCTCTGCTAGTCCGTCAGGCAGTGTGTTGATTAGCGCCTTGACCTTTACATCGGCCAGTTTGTCGGCAAGTGTCCCGACCTTTTTTAGTGCTTATTCTGTTAGCCAGCGTATTGACCACTGACATGAAATCCACTTCGGCCAGTGTGGTATCATGAGTCTCGACATCAATCTCTGCTAGCCTGGCAGCCAGTGTCTCGATCAGCGCGTTGGACTCCTGTTTGGGCTGTGTTTCGTTAGGTGTGCCAACCTCAACCTCGGCCACTGTGTCGCCAAAAGTCTTCAACTTCACGTCTATTAGCCTGACAGTCAGTCCATCGAACAGCGCCTCCACCTTCACGATGGTGAGTGTGTCGCCAAGTCTCGCCAACCGTTACTTCTGCTTGTCTGTCAGGCAGTGTGTCGTCCACTTTCTCGACCTCCACCTCTGCCATTCTGTCGCGAAATGTCTCCAGCCAGCTACTCTGTCAGGCATTCTGTCAAGCAGCGCCTCTGCTTTCACTTAAGCTGTCAACCATTGTGTAGATCAGGTCTTCGGGCAGTGTGTTCATAAGTATCTCGAACTCCTTCTCTTTTAGCCTGGCAGCCTGTGTGTTGGCCAGCGCCTCGCCCTCGAGCTTTGCGATTGTGTCAGCATATGTGTCTACCTTGTGTCATCATATGTGTCGGAGCCTTTGCCACTACCAGCCGGTTAGCCTCTGTGTTAACCAGTGCCTACGCCTCAAGCAAAGCCAGTGTAACGCCAAGAGTCTGGTCTTCCTCCTGTGATAGCTTTTCAGCAAATGTGTCGACAGCGCCTAGTTCCTTATGTCGGTCACTTTTTTTTTTTCCACCACCTCTGCTGGCCTGTAAGCGAGAGTGAGTAAGGGCGCTTAAGACTTCACCTCGGCGAGTTTTCCGCCAATGCTCTCGACCTCTACCTCTACTAGATTGTCACCCAGTGTGTCTACCACGACCTCAAGGGGTCAAGGAGCGCCTCAGTCCTTTTCTCTGTCGGTCGCCAAGTGTCGCCATTGAGTAACCATGCGGAACGGTCACGTTTTCCTGAACTCCGCGCTTATTCTGTATTTATACTTGTGTTTTCTTTTCTGCGTTTGCTTAAACAGCAGTACACGATCTAAGATCAATTCTGCTGATTCTGGCGACGTCTTTAACCAGACAAACATTGTGTCAGGCCAAGAAGTTTTGGAAAATGGAGTTTCGACCTCATTTGCATCGGGAACCAAGATCATCACGTACACGAGCAAGAGAAAATTTCTTCGTCGAAGACTGCTCTACTTTCCTAATGGGACCAAAAGTTTTAACCCAGTGATGTCACAGATCATCCTTAGTGGCGATGTTCATCCATACCCTGGCCCAAATTTAAATCAAAAACAAAATTCTCATCCTGGAAAAGATACTAAAAGAAATTATTATTCAACTGGGTCCGTTTCTGTGGTCGGCCAACATGCAAATTCGTGCATCAAGATTGCTCATTTGAATATTCGTTCGTTAAAGTCGCGCGAAACCTTTCTTCTTCTACAACATACTATTGAAGAACATGACTTTGATATATTTACCATATCAGAGACTTCGCTTGACTCGACGGTTGATAATCAAGTAATGCAAATCCCAGGATTTGCATTCTTCCGCCAAGATCGGGGTGAACATAAATCCGGCGGCGGCCTTGCAGTATACATCAGAGATACATTCAAAGCGACACTTTTAAAGGATGTCTCAGGAATTAGCGATGAAAATTTTCAACAGCTCTGGATAAAAGTCCAAGTTCGACACTGTAAATCAGTTCTTATTTGCACTGTTTATAGACCACCTAGTGCTACGTTAATTCTCAGCGATGGTATGACAAATAGTCTAATAGATATGTTACTGCTTGGTAATGATATCATCATTCTGGGTGACTTAAATTGCAACATTCTTGATGATACAGCGGATAGTCGGACCTTCAAGGAACTTTGTGCTACTTTCAACCTGACACAATTGGTGAAGGAACCGACTAGAATCACAGAAAAAAAGCGCTCACTGATTGATGTAATTATGTGTACCGACCCTACCCTAGCGGAGTCTTGCTCAGTTATCGCGTCCTCAATAAGTGATCACAACTTAATTGAAGTTACATTGAGGATAAGGCGCCCTAAAGTCAAAGCCAAATATGTCACTGCAAGAAGCTACTCCAGGTACACATCTGATAGCTTTCGCGAAGACCTCTTGCTTGTCCCGTGGCACGTGGTACACTTCTTTGATGACATCGATTCTCAAGTGGAAACATTTAATTCTCTCTTCTTAGACGTGTTGGATCAGCATGGGCCCATTAAACGTGTAAAGATCAAATCCCGCCCTAATCCGTTCGTAACACCTGAAATAAAGCAGCTCATGAAGACCAGGGACTGCTGGCGTAAGAAAGCCATTCAAACTAACGACAAACTATGCTGGAATGGATATCGCTTCTTTCAACAAGAAGTGAAACGAGAACTGAAGCTTGCTGAAAAAACCCATGTAAGGAACGAAATAGCTAACAACAGAGGAAATATAAATGCCATTTGGAAGATCTTAAATCGATGCATGTCTCGAGGCATCGCTAAACGTCCAAGTACCTTGGAGGACCATAAGACGTTGGCAAATAAATTCAACAAGTATTTTACATCAGTAGGCAAACTTACTGCCTATAAAGCGAACTTGATAATAGAGGAACAAGGTTTCGATAAAGAATGGGGTCCTAGGGAGGAAAGAATGGAAATCGGCTTACATGCTGAACAAGAAGGATTTGAGTTTCAAAATGTAAATGAAACGGATGTTAAGTCTTTCATTAAGAGTTTGGCTTCCAACAAAGCGTCAGGATATGATAAAATCTCTGCTCGAGTCCTGAAGGACAGTTGTAAGAGCATCGCACCTGTGATCTCTAGACTGGTAACTAATTCATTTCAAATGGCTGCCTTTCCCAAAGCGTGGAAAATTGCTGAGGTGATACCTGTACGCAAAGAAAGCAATGCAGAAGAACCGGCCAACAACAGACCGATATCATTGTTACCCGTTCTATCGAAAGTATGTGAGAGACTGGCACACAGGCAGTTTGTGGAATTTTTAACAACCAATGATAAACTGTCGCTCTACCACAGTGGTAATAGGAAAATGCATTCGACAGAAACTGCCCTCATAAATGTTTCAGACAACCTTTTGAAGGCAATTGATAAAAAAACAGCCTCGCTACTTGTACTGCTTGACATGTCAAAAGCTTTTGACAGTCTTAATCATGATCTATTGCTGGAAAAACTGCGAAGACTTGGCCTTAAAGCTTCGGCAGGTTTCTGGTTTAGCAGCTATCTATCTAGTAGATATCAAAGGGTGCGATACGAAGATTCAGTTTCAGAATTGGTACCCTTAACAAATGGAGTACCTCAGGGTAAAATCTTGGGCCCAGTGCTTTTTACAATTTATATCAATGATTTAATTAGTGCTATTACCTACAGTCAAGCTGCCGCGTGTGTCGATGATAGTCAATTATACTTTAAATTTTCTGTATCAGACTCATCAAGTGCTATGGCAACTGTAAACCATGATCTTAGGAATATCAGTAAATGGTGCGCATTAAATGCTCTACTCATAAACCCTGACAAGACAAAATTAGTGGTTGTTGGCTCAGCACAACTTATTAAGAGGCTACCTCGTATTTCATTATATTTGTTAGGCAAAACTATCTAACCAGTTCCGTTTGCCAAGGATCTAGGGGTATATACTGACCAATATCTTACTTATGATGTACATATCACTAAGACATCCTCTAGTTGCATGAACCAGTTGGTACATATCAGAAGAATTAAACATCTTTTAGACAAGAAAACACTTTTATTACTTATAAATAGCTTCGTTTTCAGTAAATTGTTCTATTGTTCCTCGGTGTGGGGAAACACATCTAAACGTAATCTACACAAACTGCAGTTGGTGCAGAATTTTGCAGCCAGAATTGTACTAGGGTTAAGTAAGTTCGACCATATCTCTCAGGGTCGGAGATCTCTTAGATGGTTGGATGTTACAGAGAACGTTTTAATGCTCTAGTTTTAGCATTCAAGTGTGTAAATGGTCTAGCTCCAGATTATTCAGTTAAATATTTTGTTAAACGTTCAGCAGTCCACAATAGGCACACTAGGGGATGTAATGATTTTGTGGTTCCTCGATGTAGACTGTCAACGGGACAAAGGGCGTTTTATTATCGGGGTCCAAGGGAATGGAATGGGCTAGCTGGGAATATTAAGAATATAACAGAAATTAATAGTTTTAAGAAGACCTTTTGAATAATATGTTCTATAAGAAATGATTGAATTTTTAATTTAAATTGTTATTGTGATTAAGTTAAAATAGTTAGTTTATTGTGACTGAAAAGCCCTGTTGAAGGGAGTTCCAATAAAGTATGTATGTATGTATGTATGTATGTATGTCTTGACTTCTACCGGTGCTGTAGTAGGTCAACCAATACCTCCACTTCTAGTTCAGCTACTTTGCTGCAAGTGTCTCAACTTCTATCTCTGCTGGTGTGTTAGCCAGTTATCCATAAGCACTTTATCTTGCACCTTGGATACAGTGTCGCCAATTTACTCTACGTGCACATCGGTTAGCCAGGCAGCAAGTGTTCCCATCATCGCCTCGGCTTTTACGTCGGTCAGTGTGTCGCCAACTGTCTCAAACTCAGCCTCAATCTCTGATAGCGTATTACCTAATTTTGAAGGCAGCCCCTGTGCCTTCAACTTTTCTTGTGTATAGGGAAGTGTCTCAAACGTTTCGTCTGCTACCTTGTCAGCCAGTGTGTCGATCATCACTCTGGCAATTGTGTCACTAAATGTCTCGCCATGCATTCTGTTAGCCTTTTAGCCAGTATGTTGATTAGTGCCTCGGTCTCAATGTCTGCTATTCATTCGCCAAGTGTCTTGACTTGCACCTCTGTTAGCCTGCCAGCCAGTGTGCATACGAACGCCTCAGTCCTCACCTTCTAACTTTTCACCCAATGTATGGACCGCCGCCTCTGCTTCTAACTATGCTTAGGTTTTGCCAAGTGTCTTCACCTTATCTTGTAAGCTAAAGTGTTGAACAGCTCCCCGGCATCTACAACGGCCATAGCGTGAGAGGCAGTCCGTCAAGGAGCTCTTAGACTTCTGTCTCGGCCAGTATGTCGCCACGTGCCTAAGGGTCTATCTCGGCCAATGTGTCAGGAGGTGTAAGAAAACTTAAATCTGTTAGACTGGCAGTCACTTTGTCGGCCAGAGCCTCCGCCTCAACTGCGGCCATTGTATCGTTAAGTGTCTTAAGCTCCTTCTCTGCTAGCCTGTCACCCTTGTGTCTACTTGTGCCTCGGCCTCCACCTCGACATTAACCTCTGCTAACCTGTCACCAGTACTTCGGCCTGCACATTGCCAAGTGTGTCATCAGTGCCCCAGCGGCCTCAACGTCGCCCAGTGTATCGCTAACTGTCTCGGACTCTACCAATAGTAGTGTGCTTGCCAGCGTATCGACCAGTGCCTCGGCCTCCACATCCCCCAGTGTGTCGCCACTTCTCTCGGCTCCCACTTCTGGAAGCTTGTTATCCAGCGTGTGGACCACTGCCTCAGCCTCCACATCGCCCAGTCGGCGAAAACTGTCTCGGCTTCAACACATGGTAGAATGTCAGCGAGCCTGACGACTACTGCCTAGGCCTCAACATCGTTCAGTGTGTCGCCAACCGTCTTGGCCTTTACGTCCGCTATTTTTTCAGCGACCGTGTCAATCTGTGCCTCGGTCTCCACATGGCCCAGTATTATTGTGTTAGGCAGCGTGTCCACCAGTGCTTCAGCTTCCGCATCACCCACTATGTCCAGAAGTGTTTTGCCTCCTAGCCTTTCACCTATTGTGTCGATCGTCGCCTTGGCCGCTAACTTGGCCAGTTTGTTGCCAAGTGTCTGCACCTTTTTTCTCTCAGCTAATATGTCGAATGGCGCCTCGGCATCCTGGCAATTTTGTTACAGGCAGTATTGTGTTGCAGGCAGTATTTCCAAGTGTGTTGTCTTACATCTCTGTTAGGCTATCAGCTAGTGTTCAACCAGCGCCTCAGCCTCCATTCTGGCCAGGTGTCGAGAAGTGTCTTGACGCACTCCCTTGTTAGGCTGTTAGGTAGTGTGTCAATCAGCACCTAAGCCACTATCTCGGCGATGTGTCAGTAGGAGGTGTTGGACCTTTAAATCTGTTACACTGGCAGCCAGTTTGTCGAACAGACCCTTCTACTTAGCTTGTGTCTTGATCTCCCTCTCTTCTTGACTGCACCGTTGTGTCCACTTGCGCCTCGGCCTTGTCAACCATCATAGACTCAACAAGAGTTTGCATATCCACCTCTGCTAGTCTTTCAGCCAGTTTGTTGAGCAGGGCCTTGTCCTATACTTGAGACAGTTTCCCTTCAAGTTTCTATGCCTTTCAGGCACTGCGTCTGCCATCGCCATGGCTTCTTCTTCTGGCAGTGTGTTTCCCTGTGTTTTAACGGAAAAATATGCTACGCTGTCAGCCAGTATCTCGATCGGCGCTTTGTAATCCACTTTGGGTAGTGTTTCGCCAAGTGTCTTGACATCCCACGTTTTAGCCTGTCTTCAGCTCTGCTTGTCTAACAGCAAGTGTTGCCATGTCGACCAGCGCCTCGCCCTCCACGTTGGCCAGTTTATCCGCAAGGGTTTAGCCTGTTAGCCAGTGTGCTAACAAGCACTTAAGACTTTTCCTTAGCTAGTGTGTTTCCAACTGTCTCCAACTCCACCTCTGTTAATGTGCCAACGTGTGTCCTCCAGCGCCTCTGCCTTTACCCCTGCCACTTTCTTGCCAACTGTCTCGACCATAAATTTAATTAATATAATAAAATCAAGCTTATCATTGCCAAAACAATGTCATTCATTGCTCAGTTGCAGATGTCAAACGGTTAATTTTTGTTATAAAAGAAGGAGAAGATTGGGTAATAATAAAACATACTCCTTCAAGGTAGCTTTCTGTTCATACTAGGAATCCGCTTTTCATGTATTACTATTACTTACTTTTAGTATTACTATTAATAATTACTTAATTTCGCGATTTTGGTCAGACAGCTTTTTGCCTGGATGTCATTTTCAACTCTGTCAGTACAAATTAACTTTTTCGATCCAGGCATTCTCAACTTCAAACTATCTAAAATTTTCAAAAAAATTTCTAGATAACCCGGAACAAGCAAAGAGTATATTGAAAATTTCAACTTTTAAGGCAAACTGGAAGAAGCAAAACGCATAATTTATTTTTCTGGACATAATATTTCCCTGTTTGTTCAGTTGACTCGAATGATACGAGTTTGCATTATCTTTACTCAAAGCAGCGAGAAAACTGGGAAACTTTCCTAGTTATGGAAAAGAGAAAACTGTCATTTAATAAGAGAAAGTAAGAATGGGTTATTTTAAGAAGTACGAAACAAGTCACTGCCTCAGGTTAAAATGTGTTATTTGCCAGAGGGAACAACTGGCCTGTTAACTTGAAAAGGCACCACTCTGGTGCTAATACATTACTTTTGAACCAGACTTGATTTCATTTTGTGATACAGGGAGCTTAAATTTAGCAGTTAACTGGAAATGACTTGACGTGGACGGTAAGTGACATGGATTTTGTCGCAGTGCTTTCAACGGAATGAAAAAAGATCGAATGAAGCAAAAAAAATGCCTATAGCAATCAAATATAGCAAATGGACACGCCCAAGTATTTTTTGTATTGTTGGTGTAGAGAACAAACGGAACATTTTTTAAATTTTGTTTCCAATTCTTTTTTGTAATAGTTGATAACAGTTTCGATCTCTGCTCTAGAAAGCGGAACGCATAGGTGATCGGAAGGCTTATAGGGGTAGAGACAGACAGTCGGAGAAAGTTTTTGTTGATCACACACGGTAGGTCTTGAAATTTTAAGAACCTCATAATAATCACTCACTCTCATGCCGTGAAACCAACTCCCTTTGATCCGAGTTTCTGTACTTATTACATTTATGGTTAACATTTTATTAACTTTATTTTTAGTAGGACATTTATGGTGGGTATTACATTAAGAACTGGACAGCATGACCTTTCAGGATAGATAAAAATAACAAAAGGTGGCCCAGAATTCTTATGTTTGTAGTTATGCAAAGTAAGCTTCAGTGCCTGAATTCGGCCCTGAGCATCAACAAGTCGGTCTAGTTGCGAAACAATAATAATATTGGTAGCGTTGAATCGAGAGGCTGTTAACTCCCAAATGCGGAGAAAAGCAAAAAATGCTAAAGCACACATGGCAGACATGAGACGAGTTTGGTAATGTGATGAAAGGGAATGCTCGAAAGCTCTAATTAAGTTCCGCAATACTGGTAAAGTAATAGGTAACCTAACATCAATAACAGGAGTTAGTTTCCGATAACCCTTTAAAATTTTGTATAATAAGTAGCGCCTCAGTAGGATCAGCGACACCAGGAAGTTTATGAACGTAACTAATAGCAGAAATGTAAGTGGTTATTGATGAAGAGGACTAACTCCTAGAGTATAAATGCGAGATAAAAAGGGCCTGTATGATCGGTTGAAGAGGCAAATTAATAGGCATGTCACCTAAATAAGAAGCCCACAAATTTGTAAATAACTTCCAAGGTCTTTTATAACTGATACAGAAGCGTTGCTTAAGTTTGCCTCTAAAAGAGTTTTTGTTATAACTGCCAGTTTTCTCGGTATCATTTGAGGAGGCACAGCTGTTGGCTCCATGTCCTTGGAGAGGGACTTGAATTTGGTCACCTGTAAACGCGATAAAACATCAGCTTTCGTGTTGTGAACGCCTAGAAGATGTTAAAAATTCTAACCAGAGCTTAAGATCGTCCTTGACTATACGCGTTAATCTAAATGAGTCGGGCGATTGACCCCAATTGTCAGATTAATCATTCGTCTAAGAAAAGTCCTGCCGGGTATGACGACAGAACAAGTGAAGTTCAGAAGACTAATAAGGGATTTCATCTCTTTAAGGGAGACTTTTTAACATTTTAGAAATTCAGAAATAAGATAAACACATTTTCTTAGCTTTTCTTCTGGGAGTCGAGCCTCCATTTTGTCAATGTCTAGTTCTATTCCGGCGAAACATAAAACAGTACTGGGACCCATTGTCTTCTCAGGCGCCATGGGGACATCCAAGTCGTCACACATCGTTAAAACCTTAACAGATTTAGTTCACAAGCTGAGAAAGTTTTGTTTATGAGAAGGAAATCATCTAGAAGGTGTAAATGACCTGAGATAGCTAACTTAGACTTAGCAATCCACTCGAGAGCGGTAGAAAAGCTTTCCCAGATTTTGCAAAAGAAACTAGCCGCAAACGGCAGGCACTTATCAAAATAGAAGCCGCCCTCCCAACAAAAACCTAACAAATCATAGTCGCATAGATTTATTGGAATTAGACGAAAAGCGTTTTTGACATCTGTCTTAGCTAGAGCACAGCCCCCGCCTGTGCGCCTGATAAGCCTAACTGCATCGTCAGTCGCGGCATATTTAACCGTAGAGGCATCGTTAGGAAAACAAGACTTAATGGCATCACCATGAGGGAAAGATAGGTGGTGAATAACGCGAAATTCGCCTGGCGTCTTTTTAGGAATTAAACCAAGCGGAGAAATGCGTAATGAAGGAAAAGGTCGTTCTAAAAATGGCCCTGCAATATGACCTAGAGTTAATTCTTTTCAAAGTTTATCAGCAACGGCTGCAGCGGTGATAAAAGATTTTTACCTGGAGATGGAGACACTTGCTAAGGTGGAGACCTAGGCGGCAGTGGACACACAGGGTGACAGGCTAACAAAGAAAGAGGTCAACGCACTTCGTCACTGTCGGGCAAACAGAATTGAAAGTTGAACTCCTCAAAACACACTCGCCATGAAGAAGGTAGAGGGGCTGGTCGATGCCCTGGCTCACAACAGGCTAACAGAGGAGGAGCTCGAGGCCTTTGGTCACACACTCGTAGAGTCGGAGGTGCAACACACTGGGCTGGCTGACATAACAAAGTTGGAGTTCGAGACAATTAGCAACAACATATTGGGCGAGGTGTAAGGCAGAGGGGTTGTTCTACTCTCTGGGTGACAGGCTAGGAGAGAAATATGTCAACGGAATTGGGGGCACATTAGCCAAGGTGTGAGGCAGAGGCGCAGGTCGACACAGTGGCTGACAGCCTAGAAGAGAAGAATGTCGAAGCACTTGGCGACACAGTCGCTTATGTGAAGGCAGACGCGCTCCTCGATAGAGGGCTGACAGGGTAGCAGAGAAAAGGCTGCAGACATTGCGCGACAGAATGGCCAAGGTGGCGGTCGAGG
Source organism: Porites divaricata (assembly GCA_038088405.1). Classification (NCBI taxonomy): domain Eukaryota; kingdom Metazoa; phylum Cnidaria; class Anthozoa; order Scleractinia; family Poritidae; genus Porites; species Porites divaricata. Next base: position 33,152,218 of record JBBMOI010000003.1, read on the forward strand.
AGGTGGACGAAACAATTCCTGACAGAGGTGAAGTTCGAGACACTTGGAGACACACACGCCATCCTGAAGGAGGAGACGCTGTTCGATGCACTGGCTGACGGGCTAATAAAGCCTGGAATTTGAGACTTTTGGCAAGACAGTGGCCGATGTTGAGGTTGCCACTGTTTGCGAAACACTACGCGAAGAGGAGTCCAAAGCGCTGATCGAAACTCTAGCTGCCAGGCTAGCAGAGGTTGACGTGGAAATATATGGCCGAAGTGGATTCCAAGGCACTGGTCAATACACTGGCTAAAAGAATAGCACTTAAAAAGGTCGAGACACTTGCCGAGAAACTGGCCGATGTAGAGGTAAAGGCGCTAATCAAGACACTGCCTAACGGACTAGCAGAAGTGGAGTTGGAGGCACTTGGCGAGACAGTTGCTGAGGGGAGGCCTAAACGGTAGGACACATGCTGGGTGACAGGCTAGCAGAGAAGGAGGTCGAAACACATTGTGACTGACTTGCTAGGAAAGTTAAAGTACGTTTGATTCTCTTGGAGAGACAGTCGCCAACGTGAAGGCAGAGGCGCTGGTCGATGTACTGGCTAACAGGCTAGCATTGGCAGAGGTCAAGACACACATGTTGACACACTGGCCAAGGATAATGCTGGGGCACTGGTTGACACACTGGCTGAAAGGTCACCTGAGGTAAAGGTCGAGACACTTGGCGACACACCGGCCGAGATGGATACAGAGGCGTTGGTCGCCACACTGCATAACAGGTTCGCAGTTGTAAGGGTCAAGAAACTTAAGGACAAACTTTTCCAAGTGGGGGCTGAGGCGATGGTCGACACAATGGCTAACAAGCTAGCACAGGTGAAGATCGAATCACTTGCCTAGACACTTGTCCACGTTGAGGACTAGCCACTTGTCGACATACTAATTGACAGGCTAGCCGAGTTGGCGTTTGATACTCCTCGGGACATACTGGCCATTGTGAAGGCAGAGGAGCTGGCTGCAAGGCTAACAGAGGTGCAGTTCGAGATTTTAGTAACACATTGGCTAACGAGTAAGGCACAAGCGCTGGTCGACCCACTGAGTGACAGGCTACCAGAGAAGAAGGTCGAGAAACTTGGTGATCTTACTGGCCAAGGCGTTAGGTAGGGGGCGCTTGTAAACCCACTTACTCACCGGCTTGGAGAAGAAGAGGTGAAAGCGCTTGGCAACACAATCGCCAGGGTTGAGGCCTAGGCGCTAGTGGAAACACTGACTGCCAGCGTTGTGGAGAAGGTGGTCCAGGCACTCGGTAACACACTAGCACTTAGTCGACACAGAGTAGCAGCTAGCAGAAAAGGAGGTCCAAGCTGCTGGCACTCTAGCCAATATAGAGGCCTGTATCACCCATAAATGTAATTATACCAACCATAAATGTAATAAAAGTCAGCCATAAAATCAGTTGATCTTAAACTTTTTAGCTGTGTGAGGGTCGGTCTCGGGCCCTCTTTTTTGTTAGCCCGGCGGAAGTCCGATTACTAGATTCTATTTTGTTGAGCGACTTAACGCAGCACTTACATTTTGTAACTTAGACACAAAGCTATATAAGGCGCACAGTTTTCGCATTGGCGCTGCCAGTTGAGCATCTGCCAAGGGGTTTTCAGACTCCCAAATTCGCTTGCTAGGTCGCTGGAAATCAGGTGCTTTTCTTCCTTAGATTAGAACTCCGAGTTTAGGAACAATTTTAGATACTGGTGCTTGAAGACACAAACAGGCGTTGTGTTTTCGTCCTCGTTTTCGCCAACAGCCTTCGGGTGGGGCTGGGCCGCTCAAGAGTGGCCCGTGGCATTTTTCTTCTGGCCCTCACCTTTGCCAGACCTATAAATTCGTAAACGTTATTTTTTTTAGCATTGATATGATGATTTTGCAGTTTCCCCTTCCAAATTCTTTAATGTATGGATCTTGGGGGGGATGAGGTCGTTTGCGGCTTGAGAGGCTTAGTGGCTCTTGCATGTGAACTTTGAATTATCTTACAATTGCTGACGTTCGCATGAAAATCACAAGACGGAAAGTAAAATTACTTTTGGGTAATAATCACGAGCTCTTATGATAAGGCCACTCGCAGTAAATTTATTTAGCCTCGATCTCATTATCTCGTGGAGACCCTTTATAAGAGGGTGTACCCTTTTGTTAATCCTCCCGGTCTAAATGCTGTCATCAAGACGAATCTTCGATCGCTGATCTGCTTTTCCTTTAATATGATATGATGATTTTGCAGTTTTGAATAAAACCGGCCGAAGCTGAATTTTGCCACATTTGCCATAAAGAATTATACGATGATAATTAACCAGGCAAAATGTTCAAAGTGAGAGACCATTGCCACTTTACTGGAAAGTATCGTGGTGCAGCACACAACTCTTGCAACCTACAATGTCGCAAGCCGATGATTGTTCCAGAAATATTTCACAATCTTCAAGGTTATGATTCACACCTCTTTATTAAACAACTTGCAAAAGTGAAAGGCGGATTCATTTGTATTCCATCAACAGAGGAGAAATATCTCTCATTTTCCAAGAAACAGTTTCACCCAATTTTGAAATTCGATTTATCGACTCTATTAAGTTTCTTGAAACATCTTTGGCTAATCGTGTCTCAAATATTCAACCAGCAGATTTTAAAAATACCAAATCGATTATTAAAAATAATGTCTCACTTCTCACTCAAAAAGGTGTTTATCCGTACGATTATGTTTCTTCTATCGATAAATTCTCTGAAACACAACTTCCTCCAAAATCAAAATTTTATTCAAAGTTGAATGATGAAGATATTTCTGATTCTGATTACCAACACGTTATCAATGTATGGAATACGTTTCAATGTTAGATCATTCGCGATTATCACGACTTCTATCTGATGTTCTCTTGCCTGCAGATGGTTTTGAGAATTTTAGAAAAACTTGTTTAAAGCATTACAAACTTGACCCGTGCCACTATTACACATCACCAGGACTTCCTTGGGACGCATGTCTCGTCGTGGAATAACTCATATCTAAAAAAGATACGCAGAAGCAAACAACATATATGAAAGACTATAATCCTGATAAACCATCAACATTCACTCAGTATCTCGACGCAAATAATCTTTACGGCTGGGCAATGTATCAAAGACTTCCAACTCATGGGTTTAAGAGTGATTGTCTGTAAAATTCGAACTTCGGCCTGACACGGTACCTCATCGATTTGGCTGATTTTTGGCATGTAGTCTTAGAATGGTGTCCTAACTACTGAATGCATATTATAAGGTTCGAATTCTCTTTGGTTTCAAAGATACAGGAATGACAGTTTTGACGAGGCCTCGAGGGGCCGCCATGTTGGTGAACTGAAAGAGGTCTGGTATAATTAATTCTAGCCTTATCATTGAAATAACTTAATCGTGACTCATACAGTCACAAAGAACTATCCTTCCTCCTTTCATTTACCTACTCTTATCTGAAAATGGTTAAGCCTGAGCTACGAACGGCTATAACTTCTCACGGCACTTTCTCGGTACTTAAAAGGTACACAAATTTGGTAGAAATTGGAAGGTCAATATCACCCATGCCACATCGATTTAGACTAAGCCATTTTAACTAAACATACTTTGTTTATAGATAAGTTAGACTGCTGAATAAAATAATTGGGCAAATGTAATGTAGCAGAACTATAATTGCATGAATGCGCAATGGTTCAGCCATTTGGCCGCTAAAACTTCCAAACGAAATTCGGTGAATATTTGAAAAGAAAATTCTTAAAAATTGATCGTGCCTCTTAAAGCCTATCTATCGCTTAAAAAACCTTCACTTGTAATGTAAAAAGATGATCTTTTGTTTCTGATCTTGCGAAGAGCTTGAAATATGCGCTAAAATGAAAATTATACATTTTGTTACACAGTACTAGTTCGCTCTTCGATTTGCCAGTCCAATCGGGAGCCGCTCGTGTGCACAGTTACAATTTTCTCTGTAGTATTTCGCTGTATAAAGCTACAACTTACATATTTTCTCAGGCAAAGATAACATAAACTTTGTCAATTTTTATCAAAAGGCTAGAAAAACAAACCGTGCACTGCGGCTTTACGCGAATTATATGGTATTCGATATTACACGTGTAAACAGGAACCTACCTTTGCTTCTATGCACATTTGGCAGATCTTTCCGGCGTAAGATATAAAACTAGTACATGAAATGCAGTTAAAGAACTCATCAAGTCAAATTACGTGATCGTACCGTCATTACTGAATAAAAGTCGGAAAAATATGACATGGAATGATCGGTGGGAAACGAAGCTATTTTTAGGAGGTCAAGCGCAACTGCACGCTGGAACGGAAGTGAAATGAACAACCTTAATCCAATTCAGTCTTCTTGACGCTATGAAACGTTTCACCCGGCTTTGAACAGAAAGTTTTTTTTATTCTCTTTCTTGCGTGTATTCTGCATTTCGCCCAGTTTTTTCTCGTACCTTTTAATTTTCTAGCAAACTAGAACTGTTAAGAATTCCTTCCCCCACCCCTCGCCCCCCTATTTGAGTGAACTTTCACTCAGTCTGATTCACAATAATTTTCGAACCGTCAAAAAGTGAAATTTGAAATGAAATTTTATTTTGGTATATTAAGCTCCTTCTTTTTTTTCCCGATAGCCAGAAATGTTTTGAACGTAAAGGCTAAAGTGTCGGTGTTTTTCACGACTCCGCTCGACTCGGCTTGACCTCACCACCAGTATTACACCACACGGACATAAATTCTGATTCCGGAGAGGGTCAAAAAGTAACTGATGGGTGTCTGAAAAGCAAAATGCAATCACCTTGGGGTGAGCAGGCTATATAGATGATGAACTCATTGTTTATATTAAACTCCCTGACCGTATCCCAAAAGTAGAGCCAGCCCGGGGCGAGCAAACACAATTTTGGCGCCACTCCACGCCAGTATGTTTGGCGGGAAATTGGCTGCTTAGTCAAATCTCCTAAACTCCATGACCATGCACCTTTCCAAATATTGCCCTTCTAATCATTGTATAACAGTTTCCATATCTTTAATGTCTCGTAAACAACACGTGGTGCATGTTCTGATCTCTGCCCCCCCCCCCCCCCCCTACGGCCTGGCTACGATTTTCACGGATTCTTCAGTTCAGTTGTTTGAAACCAGGCGGTTTCACGTGAGTTGTAACGCCATGCAAGGAACGTGACGATCGACCGGCTCGCGATATGCGTGGGAAAATATTACTTTGTTTCGATCAAGGTGGAAATTGGCTTCTTTGTCGTCGAGTAAGGTAATACATTTCAATTTTCATTATTATGGTTAATTTTAAAAGCTCTGTTTTCGATAAAGGAACTGGAGGAAAATCAGGAAAATTCCACTTTGACTGTGATGGCTGCATTTTACTTATGCGTCGTAGCATAAATATAGCAAATTCATTTTCCTTTTCCTCATACAATCTGCCTTTTTACACTGTTTTTCGCAGCAGAGCTATCGCTTATATTACAGAGGCTAATTTTGTTGTATAGACCACTCAGATTTAGTGACAGAATTTCTATGATCGATTGTAATTTTGGCAACACCTGGCGAGTAATCGGTGTAAAGCTCATTGACAAAGTCGCTAGAACACTCTTCCATTCATTACTTTTGTTTCTGCTCCATTAAATTTGCCCAATTTTTTTATTAACGAACTAGATTTAACTACAAACGATGAGTATTCAGGTTGAGTGGCAACCTTCAAAGCGATGTGGCAAGAGAGATATACGCCTTTGAATTTCTGTTAATTTTACGAGTGTAAAAAATTCAAAAAGTATACCCACCAAAAGTTTAATCGATCGTTGCGAAAATGTTGTCAATTTCGAAGCAGTTTCTAAAAATACAATAAAGAGGGGTAGTTCTTTCAATGTGTATCGGCAAAGGAAGATAAGCTTTGAAGACAGGGTTGTAGTCGAAGGCTCAAAAACATCTTCTATTAACCAATATGGCGCCGGTCCGAAGCACCCCAAAACCGGCCGTGTCGGTAATTTCCGAAATAGGAGGAATTAGAACCTAAAGTTACCTATTCCTTATTAAAGACCCCAAATAAAGTCTACATGCCAATTTTTAGCCAATTCGGTGAGATAGTGTGGCAGCGACTTTTCAATATAGTTCGAATCTTACAGACAACTGCTCTTAAATGGCTTAAGATTTAACAGTTAAGAAAGTAATTGAAATACTTAATCAAAGATTAACAAATCATGGTTATATATTTGAAGTTGACCTTGAATACCCAGAGAAACTATGGGAGTCACACAAACACTATCCTCTCGTACCAGAAAAAACTCAAGAAATTATGGGAGTCACATAGAGACTATCCTCTCGTACCAGAAAAATCTCAAGATTGACAACACAGAGAAAATAGTTGGTAATTTTTATTCAAAATCACACTACACATTACACTATCAAAATCCCAAACAATATCTCAGTCTTGGGATAAAACTCACTGCAGTACATGGAGGAATCTCATTTAATTAATCTACTTGGATGAAACCCAAACTCACAAAAAATCCACAACTCAGAAAAGCTACCACAAGCAGTTTTGAGAGGGACACTTTTTTAAACTAATGAATAACTCAGTGTTAGAAAACGGAAAATGTAATATTACTCGATGACAAGAAACAAGCCCTTAAACTGTCTTCAAAACCACACTTTGACCGTGTTAAAATATTTGATAAAAATCTTATTGCTTGTCACATGAAAAAGACGGAGGTTTATTTTAACAAACCGATATATGTAGGTCAAGCAGTTCTTGACTAATCTAAGACTTTGATGTCTGGTTTTCATTACAACTATATCAGATCAAAATATGGAGAAAAAGCTGAGTTACCATTTACAGACACCGATAGTTTGATGTATCAAATTCAAACAGATGATTTTTACAAACACATATCAAAAGACGTAAAAAGAAATTTGATACCTCTAACTATCTAGAAAAACACTCATCAGGAATCAAAACAGGAATTAATAAAAAGTAATTGGAATGACACACTTTGTTGATGTCAGAGCAAAACGTTACAGTCATAAACTTGAAGATGTTGAGGAAAAGAAATACAAAGGAATTACGAAAAACGTTGTAAAGAAAGAGATTTCATTTGACCATTATAAGTAGTGTTTGTTTTTAGAATGAGAAACATGAATATTATAAGAAGTAATAAAGATCATATTTACTCTAGGAGGATGAATAAGATTGCGTTATCTGCAAATGATGACAAAAGGTAGGTGTGCAAAGACTCGCACAATGGCTAATAATATATAGATTTAGCAAGGGCTAAAAGCGAAGCTCCATTAATAAATTCAAATTTAAAACAAACAATAAACTTGTAATCCACAAATCAGTTAACTTAAGGGCACATTCATGTGACTTTTGAGGGAAAGGCTAAGTGATTTTAGACTGAAACAAATCTTTCATCGAGTTGGTAGCCTTACATGTACACCCAAAAAACACATTATGTAGCACTGGCAATCATCTTCGGTCACATTTAAGAGCAATAATGGCTCTTGATCACAGTAGATTAGGCGTGGAAAACAAATCAGGCCGAATTTTTGCGTTCGACAAGTTTACTTTACAAAATCTTGCCAACAAATCTGGGTGCGTACAAACCAACCTTTTATACTTTTCATACATCACATCTGAGGTGAAAGAGTACTATGAGGCGCTGTTTTTATCATACAGACTTCAGACAACTGGCAGTCAGTTTCACAATTTTTCAAGACAAATTGCATTCATTCAATATTCAGGACCATCGAAGCACGCGTGGGCTTTTAGCGAAACCGTTGAAAAAATTTCCAAAATCACCTATACGGCCAGCAGGTTCTAATTTTTGACAAGCGCCAAATTTGCAAAGAAATTTTAAAAGAGTTACGCTTCGACATAATAAAGAATTTATTGTGTTTATTTTTTATTGATAGTTTTATGACGATGTGTAATTTTAAAAAGCGTTTGATACGCGCGGCAGTACTCCTGCATGCGATGTTCATTAACGATTGAAAACAAACGGCAAAGCGATGCAACTAACAATAAACAAAAGATCAGAAATGTAATTCGGTAGAACATTTACAGAGACAACAAGTTTCATTCACGAAAACAAGTATTTTAAGTGTCTCTAAGAATCCTGAGTCTTTAAGTTTTAAGATGAACTTTACTTTTAAACCGCCGGCTTCCCGGTATTTGTTGTTTTCAAAGATGAACTCGCGACAAGAAAATCGCTCGAAGTTTTCTTTCTACAGCCAAAATAATACCTAAATATTCTTCGCAACGGTTTTTCTTTCTATTTGCGGTGAGAAAATGTCTAAAGGCTTTTTAAAGTTCTGTAAGCTTATATCAAACCTCATACTAGGTACCATCATCACCACAATCAAATAGAGTTACATGCAGACAGTGTGATAGTCCAAACGTTTTTGTTCAAATTTTTTCTTAGCCTTGGTCATGTTCTTGGTTATTACGATAAATCGGAGTATGAAAGATTTCACTTTTGTGAAAAATCTATTTATCACCGAAACAATCACTATCTGAACAAAATTAATAGACTGTTCACAGTCCCCTATTTTTCCGTGGGATCGTTGAGATCGAGCGTGTCTTACCGTTAATAGCGGCCATCTTGATTTTCAGATGTACCGAAGGGGCGGGCGTCGGGATTATAGCTCTAGGGGGAGGGGGGCGAGAAAAATAGAGGGACTGTACCAACATTACGGCGACTCGCGTTCAAGGAGCGCGTTGCTCCAGCAACGCAGCCATCTGATTGACCATTAGACAATAGAGGTTAATCTGCGTTGACAACACATTTGCTTCACACTGGCTGACACTTGGCGACACATTGGGCAATGCGCAGGCACTGGTCGACACGCTGGCTGACACGGTACCAGAGATGGAGGAGTAGTCAGTAGGCGACACATGGGGCGGTGCGCAGGCACTTGTCGACGCACTGGCTGACACGCTAGCAGAGGTGAAGGCGGTGACACCTGGCGACACACTGCAAGATGCGCACGCACTGAATGACCCGCCGGGTGACACTTGGCGACACGCTGGCTGATTCGGTACCAGAGATGGAGGAGTACTCAGTATTCGACAAACGGGGCGGTGCACAGGCACTGGTCGACGCACTGGCTGAAAGGCTAGCAGAGGTGGAGGCGGTGACACCTGGCTACAGACTGGGAGATGCGCACGCACTGAATGACCTGCTGGGTGACACTTGTCGACACACTGGGCAATGCGTAGGCTCTGGTCGACACGGTGGCTGACACGGTACAAGAGATGGAGGAGTTGTCAGTAGGCGACACGCCGGGCAATGCGCAGGCACTGGTCTACAGGCTGGCTGACACGGTACCAGTGCCTGCGCATTGCCCAACGTGTCGCCAAGTGTCACCTAGCAGGTCATACAGTGCGTGCGCATCGCCCATTGTGTCGCCAGATGTCACCGCCTCCACCTCTGCTAGTGTGTCTGTTAGTGCGTCGATCAGTGCCTGCGCACCGCCCCGTGTGTCGCCTACTAACTACTCCTCCATCTCTGGTACCGTTTCAGCCTCTGGAGGTGGTACACCTCTGGTACCCTTTCAGCCAGCGTGTCGACGCTGTTGACAAGTCGACAGTTCTAAAAATGGCTTTCGCGCGCGGGAGATCAATTTCAGATGTATCGTTTTCAGATAGATTAACTGAGCGCCTTGGAGGTTTAGTTTTGAAGGACAAACAAGAAGAAGCTTTGAAAAGTTTGCTGGATGGCAAAGATGTGTTTGCTGTACTACCCACTGGCTTCGGGAAGAGCTTAATATATCAAAGCTTCGTCATTGCAAAAGAAATGGACGGCTGTGTCACTGATCCGTGTTGGTTAGTTAGCGTCCCGCTTCGCAGCATAGCAGAAGAGCAAGCTAACTACAACGATTTTGGCACGACAGCCAAAGTTTTCGAGAAATCCAGCGAAGCCTTGAAATTTAAATTACTTATTGCGAAGTTTTTCACAATACCTGACACATTATCGGGCACTCGCTTGTGGTGCTGTGCGGATGAAAAATCCAGGGTTACATGCACGTTAAGTTTTTTCTGTGATCTGTCCTTTTCCTCATGTCCGACATCATCCAACAACACGTTTAACGGAAAATCTGCACTGGCTTCTCCGGATGATGCAAAGAAATCGTCACTGTTCAAGGTTCCCTTCAGATGGTCGCCCAGATCTGCAACTCGGGCCATGTCATCATTTCCGTTAAACAGCATAGAACGTTTCGCTCTTCGCCTACCTTCTGGCTCATTTTCGGCTCGCGAAACTGCGGAAGGACTTGTTTTTTGAGACTGCTTCGGCATTGGCGAACTGTAGGGCCGGCTCTTCTTGACATTTCTCGGAGGAGAAATGACATTCAACCTTTTGAAGCGAGGATCTTCGCCACTTTCCACGCAAATGTCGTTTTCAGAATCCAATGCTGCCTTTATAAATTCGCATATGGTACTGGCATTCCTGATTTTCAGGGCGCATTTTGCGCAAACACGGGAAGACTTCTTCGTAGCTTGCGGGATAACTACTCCGACATGCTTTCCAACCAGCTCGGCTAGGGGACTGCTGCTAACTCCCGTGTTCACCGCCTCCATTGGAAAACGGTGATGTTTTGATCACGCAACTTTGATGTATCAAATGTACACGTGGGTATTTTTATTTGGCATGTTTTTCATCAGAGGCGGAGTTTGTTAATTAATGGGGGATAGGCGTTAAATTCCTGTCACGCCCCCTGAACGCGAGTCGCAGTGATGTTGGTACAGTCCCTCTATTTTTCTCGCCTCCTCCCCAAACCGTCCCCCACCCCCTAAGTAGATTTGATACTCTTCCCCAGGTTAGACTCGGTACATCTGAAAATCAAGATGGCCGCTATTAACGGTAAGACGAGCTCGATCTCAACGATCCCACGGAAAAATAGGGGACTGTGAACAGTCTACAAAATTAAAGAAGTGAGAAACAAGTTTAAACTAGCTTTATCAGAGGATGAACAGTATAAAATATACAAAATACTGAAGGAAATGAACGATGTGAAACTTTCCAAGTTAAACAAAAAGTTTGGGAGAAAAAGATTGGTTAATGTTTATTATGCAATTAGAAAATTATTAAAATCTCAAGGAAACAAACAGTATAAAAGAATAGAGTTAAATCTTTCTCCAGTAACTTTAAAGTTTTACAAGAAATGTTTTAAATTTTATCAATCAATTTAATACAACATTTGTATTAATTTAACAAACTCCCTTGTGAAAAAATCAGTAAATGATTCTTGTACTAAATCCAATAACTGATTACTTTTTCAATCGTGTGTCTGCAACATAAACCCCACCTCTTTCATTTTTATACTTGTCATAAAACTCACTAAAAACGTATGAAAAGATGAGGTGATTTTTCAAGACATTTGAGTTTGTTTGAAATAGTAAATCAACTAACCCATCGTTTAATATATACATAATCAAATTCATGTTTAATGTTTTTTAAAGTATTTTTCATGTAAGTATTTGTAAATCAAACAAGATTTAATGATCATGAAACAATCGCTGTACTCACTTGTTTTATAAGTTGGAAAGTGGAAATTGACATAAGCAATAACGTTTTGTAACATCCTTTTATTAATAAATATATTTTTTATTATATACCTTTGAAAATCTATCAGCCAATGGAGTTTGGTCAATTACGATTTCATCCATTATTTTCATCTTGTCAATAAAATCGTTTTTATCAAATTCATCCCCTCTTAAAGCATACCTCAATTCATAGGTTGGAAAAGCGATTTTTGTTATTTCTGTTTTTCTTGAAATTCTTCATTTTCCAAAGTTTGTTAAAGTAACACCAGGACCATTCACAACACCAAGAATTATTTGATTCAGTGTTATGCCACCTGTGATTGTTCCAATAATCATTAAACAAATTCCAGAGATTGTAATCGTTTGTAAGAGTTTTTTGAAATACCAGTATTTTTTGTAGTAATGCTTGTAAAAATCTTTGATAGTTTTAATATCGAATTCTGACAGATTTTTATCGATGTGTTTAAATTCAAAAATGCCTTTCATTTATTTATTATCATATAAAAAAGGGACGTATTTTTTATTGAATTAGTGGTAATTTAACAAAAACTGTAGAATATATGTTATCGGGTAATTTATTTGTTCCATTTTTATACAAGTAGATATGATTATAACTTTTACCATGGGACACTGGAGTAGTTTTATCATTACTGACGTTGAGTCTATTATAACCAACATGTTTACTCATTTCACGCATTTTCTTCATCAATTTTTGATACTTCTCATGCTCGAGGTAAAGATAAATCTCTTCGTAATGTATCAATGGTTCCATCAACATGTGATAGAGCAGATTAGTTTTTCCACTTCCACTGTTTCCGCAAATCAACATTCGGAAAGTATCACGCGGCATATACGAATAAAGTTGTTTAAATTTCTTTTCATCATCACCATCACTATCGTAGTATGATATTTCCATTTTATTATAATTATTAAATAAAAAATGGATGTTGAAGAAATCAGAAAATTTTCTCAAAATAAAATTGAAGCTGAAGCTTTGAGTAAACAAGTGAGAGATACAAAAAAGACAACAATCTGGGAAAAACAAAATATGAGAGCGTTTTAAAGAGACATTTAAACCGCTTATTGAATCTCAAGATAGCGTTATAAAAAGCGTTGATACAAAGCAAGATGCAATGATTAAAAAACTTCAAGCCAATCAACTTGGTATTACAGATGGACTTAACAAGATTAATGAAACCAGTGAAAGATTTTTGGATATGAAAGAATTACTAGCTCCGGAAGGTGATTATTAAGAACCAACAACTTCACAATCAGCTATAGAAAAACCAAAAAAATCTTTTTCACGTTATAACATTGAAGCAAAATTTAGTAATGATGATAGAATGGTTTTAAGTCTTCTTGTTTATCCAAGATCAAATGATTTTTTGAAACTAACACTGGAAAACTACGACAAATAAACGATGAAGTAAAAAATGAAGTAAAAACAATGACAGGAGAAATTGCTGGTTTGAAGAGAAGAATTCAAAAAACAGTGGAAGAAGAAGAAACTATTGAATTGTTACAAATGCAAAAAATACGTTAAATATGTACATTCTTGATATTTATTTAAAAACACTTGAACTACACGTAGGTGAAGGTATTTTTTACTTTAACAACCCTCATCAACTTCTTGACAGACTTGAATTGGAGAATGAAGAGAAGAATGGTGGTTCCATTCTTGATGGAAATAATGGAGTAATACCAGAGTTTCTCAAATTGCGCATCTTCATCAACAAGATAAATTAAAGTTAATGCGACAACCATAGACCCACCTTTACCAGTAATCTAACCAGCTCACTTCCTTTCAGGGGTTACTTCCTGCATGGGACCCCTGTCACACTAATGTTTTGCTCAGCCAATTAGATGCCAGCTATCACATGAACAGTTGATGCCTATATTTTGGCGCCTAGCTCAGCAAGAAAGCACTTTGTGGTATTTTGGGTAGTATTGGTCACGTGATGTAAGATGATGTAAGAAGGTGAAATAAATAGTTACCCGATGGTAATTTGGTTCCTTTTGACGAGAAGTCCGATAAATTTAGTGATTATGCCGATCGATTTGGAGCATATGTTGCGGCGAATGACATCGACGATGACAAAAAAGTGAATGTTTTTCTGGCTGTTATTGGCCCAGAGGCTTACAAGTTGTGGAAGTATTTGTGTGATCCAGACAATCCGCAGCTTTTGCAGGGACACTAAGAACCTGCTCCCATTGTCATTGCTGAAAGGCACAAGTTCTGGATTGCGTCACAAGGAGAGAGCGAGAGCATATCAGAATTCGTCGTTACACTGAAGAAATTGGCTTTGATCTGCAGCTTCGGCGAATTTCTCAAGTCCTAAGAGACAGACTAGTTTCTGGATTACATTCGAAAATGTCCAGAACCCAACGTCACCTCCTGTCGATAAGAGATTTGACCTACGCTGTTGCACATAACAACTGTGTTGCAGGTGAAATGGCAAGCAAGGCGAACATGGAGCATATGGGAAACTCGGCTGGTGATGAGGCCAATAAGGTTCAGGATATTTCTTCTTTTAGAGGAAGAAACAACACTCCTGGACATAGCAAACCCCAGGGTGGTGAAAACACAGACAAATGCAAGTCATGTTGAAGTGTGCCGCATCGTTCGGAATCATGCAAATCCAGAAATCCCACGTGTCATCACTATAAGCGGAAATATTCGAAATATACTATATTCGTCCGGTGTGTAAAGCCCTACCGTCGCAAATGCAGCTTAACGGAAGATCAAGTAGTCAAAAGAATGTTAGGCTGAACAGTTGCAAATGCAATTCTGATCATGAAATTGTGGAAAGAAATAATCATGTGACTGACACGCCTGTGGAGGCAGATGAAGTAGGTGCTTTTGGTTTGTACAAAATTGGAACTGAATATTTGTCGACCGAGTCTGTAAACAGCGTCAGTCCGTATGCAGTAAATGTTCAGTTAGGTAAGACAAAAGTTAACTGTAAGATGGAAGTAGACACGGGGGCATCTCGTTGTACAGTGTCAAAGCGTGTGTATGATTCTGTATTATCTAATTAAACCCTTCAGCATGCGGGAATAATTTTGCGTAGTTATTCAGGTGAAAAGGTCACTGTATTGGGAAACATTTCTGTGCCAGTGAAGTGTAATAATCAAGAAAAAGTCCTTGATTTAACTGTTGTTGAAGGAAATCTCCCTGCATTGTTTGGGTGAGACTGGTTGAGTAGAATAAAACTAGATTGAAAGAACATGTTTAGGGTCAAGAAAGAGGTCATTAAGGATAAGTTTTCTGTTCCAAAATCTGAGACTTTTCCTGCAGAATTCAACAATTTATTGCAAGAACACAAAAATATATTCAACAGTTAAGGCTCTGGCAACACGGGTTTTATTGGTTCCTTGAAGCTTAAGAGGGTGCTAAACCGGTGTTCATGAAGGATAGGCCAGTCCCGTACTCCCCACACACACACACACCACACCACGACCGACAAGACTCCTGCACAATTGCTTTTGAAGAGAGAACCCAGAACACACCTCTCCGTGGTGAAACCCAGTTTACAAAGGCATGTAGAAAAGAAACAAGTTGCTTCAAAATTTTTCACGAATGGGCCGCACCTCAGGGGGCGAAGTTTTGATTTGTATCAACCAGTTAGGGTAAAAAAACACCAGGGGAGGGAAGGAGAAATGGATACCGGGGTTCGAGTTTCGGGTAATGATCGTCGCTATCTGCATGCTAATCACTTGATACCTGATGATGTCAGAGGCATGAGTGTCCACAAGGAAATCGTCTCATCAGGAATCCACCCTTAGATTTTCAGAGGGATACTGTCGTTCCTGAAACAGGGTTAAAAGTTCAGTCTGAAGTAGGCAATGAGATTTCTCCTAAGTGTAGTGTTATTGCTGTACCTGTTGTTGATGATGATAGTAACGTAGAGAGCGGTAACAACTCTGGACTTCGCAGTCCTGCCCAAGTGGTTACCAAACCTGTCATGCCTAGTCACTCTCCGTCCAGACCATGCCAAGTGGTTACTCATTCAGGACGGGTGATCAATCGTCCAGACAGATTAAATTTATAGTTTGATTTTTACGAAAACTGTATAGGAAGGAGGAAATGTGTTATTTTGAGTAGTATTGTTCACGTGATGTAATATGATGTAAGAAGGTGAAATAAACAGTTGCCATATATGTTCTTGGTATACGCACGTGTGTTTATTTGTTCCTCATTTTTCCCTTCTAAATACCTTCTGAATACAAAACACTTCATATTCTTCTCTTTGTGGAACAAAATGCTTGTTAGTTCTAGCCTGGATTTTTTTTCAAGAACTGGAATTTTGCTAAGCTGTAACGACTAGATCTCGCATACAAGCTTTACGCGTTCGAGCTTTTGGACAGAACTTCCACAAAGAAATGTTACACCGCCCTCGGTCAAACTCCGTCCTTGGAACATTGACATATAACCCTCGTCTTGAATGTCGCTGCTTTCTTCTTGTCTTGAACTTTCGATAACCTCGCGCTGTACCTTCACTTTGGGCGTTTCGACTCTCTTGGCTGGCACTTCACAGTCCAGGTTCCTCCGCAGGAAATCATATTAGGCCATTGTCCATGTCTTCCTTAGAGATCAGAGTTGCTCTCCCATGATTCAGGTGCGGCATAGTTCCTGGTTTATCGATGGTTAACTTAATATTTTTATTATAGTGTGCCTCCAAAGACATCTGTTTTTTGCAATATTGTGTGCACATGACTGTACTGAGTGCTTCGAGAAATGGAAAATTATTTTTGAGTTCACTAACTGTAAGAAGAAGGCCTTGGCGCAGCAGCTTCTGAAATTCGCTTAATTCAGGACGAGTATGCATGTCCGTGCGTTCTTTTTAACGCTCTTGCTACCCCTGCGAAATCCCAGAACTCTGGGAATTCATTTTGCAAGGGTATGGAATACGAAAGAATACGGTACTGTTAAAATCAAATCTATGAAGATTCGGTCTTCTAGGTTTTTCAAATAATGGATTGAATTTCAGTTTCAATTGTTTAGTCACATCTAATAGAATATTTCACTCGATCAAATAGTAGCATGGACTAAACTAACAAATAATTATGAGAAGACAATATGGCCAGAGGAGTAATTTTGTGCTAGCCACCCACATAATATATGATCATGTGAGTAGAAATGTACTTAAGAGCGACTTCGCGTAACTATCAACTAGACGTGGAAATAGTCAAAAAATGACCTGGCCTCAAACTCAGCCAGAATAAAGCCCTATGGGCCCTAGTTACAAAATCGTTGGTTTAAGTACGATCGAGTAAATAATATTTTTTTAACGAATTTTTATCTTCCCGAGGCCTAAAATGGGCAAAAATCATGCAAAATTAGAGTCATATTCAGTAACTCGTATATTTTGAAATAAAGTTGCCTACTAAAACATAATGACACTTCATATTTTTACTATCTTTCCTCTATAACTTTAACTGATTAGTTCGCGATTTAGTCAACAAGAGATTTTCAAAGTTGTTGACTCAAAATCGCTTAGTCAACCGTCAAAATTTAGCACTTTTTCACGGGCTAAAAAAGCTGATTGGTACATGGCTTTGAACATCAAGGCTTGTTTGATCTGAAAGAACATTCTTTTTTCTTCAAATCAGAGAAATAAAATTTTTGGGTAAATGAAATCACTAGCGCTGACAAAGCGAAGCAAATGTACACGTTATACTAAAAACGGGCAAAAAACGTGACCTCTGACCGAAGCACAATTCAACCAAATGCGAATTATGGTAGGCGCCAAATCTTTAATTATTCGGTAACTTCTCGAAACAATATTGGTCCGAAATGTGTATAGATTTTTAAAATAAAGTTGAGTTAAAGTATTAAGTGTCAAAATGTCCACAAAGCGGTAAAAAATACAGCAAAAGTCAGGAGTAATCGGTTCCGTTTTCTGAATTTTGCCATTTCAGGTTAAAATATTATACGTATTTATAGTTAGTAGTCACAGTACAAAAAGAAAAAAAAGAACAATAAACAAATCAAACCGTGTTTTAAAAAACATTTCTCGAACGGACCAGTGTTATCATGTTAAAAAAAAATTCTTGAACGGACCAGCGTTATCAATCCACGCGGTAAGAACTGGGACTAGTTTTTCTGTGACGGCTTTTCAGTATGGCGGGAACTGGTAGCCATACTCATACTCATGGTCGATAGAAAGTCCTTCTATTATTCATGCCATAATGTGAAGGCCTTGGTTGAAAAGGTGTTGTTTGTTATTGTTTTTTTGTTCGAGCTATGAAAAGGAGAAAACCTTCAGAAAAGGAGTCGTGGGAAGATTTCGAGAAACGAGTTGGAATGAAGCCGAACGCTGGGAAGGAAAGTAGACAGCACAACTGTAACGAGTATATTATTCCTCAGGTGACCATGACACAGATAAATGAATAGCATTAAAAGTCTCTCCCAGCCCTTATCTCTTATTAAATGCTCTATTAGATCGAGGGGAACTGTGTAGTTTGGTAATTTATCGATGGAGCAGAAAGCTGTACTCCTTGACCTGTACTTTATGAAGACATAGCTATATATCTGTGTGGCTGTTTGTGTTGCATGTACTTAGCACATTTATCACCAGATAAAGAGGTTTTTGCTTCTTGAGATTGCCATCTCAAAACATTGAACTGACATATATTTGAGGTACAACATAATTTTTTATGGAATATAGTGATCTCAAAAAAAGAGGTTTTTGCTTCTTGAGATTGCCATCTCAAAACATTGAACTGACATATATTTGAGGTACAACATAATTTTTTATGGAATATAGTGATCTCAATTTAAGTAAAGTTCTCATGGCTTCCTTGCCGTGTTTACTAGTTACATTTGTCTATTATGGATAGTCCTAGGGAAGGGGGCGCAGGATTCAAAGCAATGGCCGAATGATCAAAGATTTTTTGAGGGGGTGGGGGGCAAAATTAAGGATTTTAGAATGTTTTGGGGGGAAGTAAATTTTTAGTGAGCTGTATTTAGAGATTTGAACCCTAGATGGGAAGTTTCACTTTTCGATTTTATACAGTTGATAAAAAGAAAATGGGATCCTTTTGTTCAGGGAATTTTTTGCTCTTTCTTCTTGCCCCATGGATTTTTTGAGGTATTAATTTTTGTCCTTCTTTGATCATACCCATCACGTTAAATCCAGAGTACCCCCATTTTCCATTATGGCTTGCTTGTGGACCAGTTATCCAATGTCTGACTTTCGTCATTAAAATGTCATGTTTGTCGGTTTTTTTGTCATTAAAATGAGAAAAACGACAAAACTGGGACAAAAATTGCAAATTAGTTACTGACATCAATCGCACTCTATGCTATTTCTCACCACTGAACCAAACTACAACAGGAATGAAATGAAACATAGCAGCAACACAACTTGTTTCTTGAAAGAGTGGCTCTAAGAGACTATGTAAATTATGTCACATTTTCCAGCAGACATACATCCACAACTTCCATATTAATGTTGAAAGTGAACCCTAGCTTCAGGTGATCAGCCCGGCCATATGGTTTTTCTTTTAATTGCAAGAAATAGATATTTCATGTCCCTCAGAACCTTAGAGGCGCAATAATAATAACAACTGGTCTTGTTAGTATTTAACACATCAAATCAACCTGTTCAAGCCAAGGAGCCCCAGAAACATTACCTTACATGCTAAGGTGCAAATTACCAGTCTATGGTGCTACAAGCGCTTAAAACTTACATCAGGTCCTGTCTGCTTGTCAGTACCCTATTATAAGGGGGACTCCCACTGCATTTCAACTCTTTTAGAGGGTGGAATTTGCAGATTTTCTGTTTCTTAGGGTGTTTAAGATGGAATGCCAATACTTTTACCCAAACAGTTATCACTTATGACTGGGTGCAGAGGAAACAAAATACACAAGAAGAAAAGAAAAGAGAGAGAGAGAAAAAAGAAGGCATTCAATGACGTACATCTTTTTTGGCTATTTTACGGAAGAATCTGTTTGGGTATAAAATAAAGTTTGAGCTCCTACCATGTTTCTGTCCTTTCATTGAGAATCCCTGCACCTATCACATGGGAGTCACCCCCTATGGCCATTACCAACAATACATGAAACAAAACTGAGCAATTACTGTTGGAACAATACTCATCAAAGTATGTGTCTATAAGTAGCCTGCAGTGCTGGAGTATTTTGGGGGAGCAAAAGCTGCGTGTTTATGTTCGTATTGTTGTAGCCACTATATTTTATTTTGTGACAGAGGAAGATTTGGGGAGATGGCGCTTTCGTGAGCAAAAACATTTGTGTGCATGAAGGAAACGTCTGCAGGCTATTCTATAAGTTAATATTTCTCTCAAGGAACCAAAAAGCCTCAATTGCATACTTTGATTCCACTTTTTTCCAGTTTTTTAATTACCGTAGACCTATACATTCTCTCTTTACTTCTGGGTGTATAAAATAAAGCAGATCCCCAACCATGACTATTGACAGCTCAGAAACCCCTCAAAACTGATCCTTGCTCAATTTGATCCCCATATTGGTTCCTCCATATAATTTGCTCAGGGAAAGAAGAGATATGCTCTGGCACCCCAGTTGGAATTTCTAAATTTTCTTGTCCTCGAATTCTGTGAGATTTCCAGCACTTAACAAACGATGTCACACTCTCTTTGGACAATTGGAATGAAGACATAGGCAAGAAGCTGTCTGTCAAGTGCATGGTGTGGATCATTCTCTTCCCCTTAAAAGTACTGTCAATTGTGCTTTAAAAATCTTTTCTAGTCTTTCATGCAGATCTCGCCACCATCGCTCAATCTTGTTGCTAGTTGAGGGGTCATAGATAATGGAATCAGTGGGGTCATCCATGACCTTAAGCTGGTTCAAAAGGTATGCATGTATTGTGGCCATTTTTCCTGTCTCAGTTCCCATATCAATTCTAAGGTTAGTAGATAGGACCTTTGTCTCAAACAAGTACTGAAGATACATCCTGCTGATGATCATGGGGTTCGAGTTGGAATAACATACAAACAAGAACAAGATCTTGCGACTTTAGAATGTGTCAATACAGCCATTAACTCCCAGAGGGAATGTTGAGTTCTGATACCCACACCACACATTTTGTCATGACCATCTAAGGAGACTAACAATAACGGGCCTTCAGATGAAAAATGACCCTTTCAGAGATGCCAACCTCTGGAGACCTAAAATCGGGAGACTGTCTTTTTTTACTCCTCCCCGGAATTTCAACGACCCCCCCCCCCCCGAAAAATTGACTCAGCCCCCAATGGGAATGGCTTAGGTCATTATATGACGTCTTACATGATTTACACACTGTCAAAATTCGAATGCTAGAAATAATCTTTGTCAATGACAAAAATGTCCCAGAAACCGTACTGCAAATAAGAAAAATTCAAGTTTTGAGCTAAAAATGGGCTAAATCTCAAACTAAGTCTGTTTAATTTTTTACTAAGTATTCAATATTTATAGTGGACGTAAAAAGCGGGAGAGCGGGAGACGAGGCAAAAAGGGTAAGTCTCCCTCCAAAACTGCCCTTTGCTTTCTTCCTTCAGTTTCCAGTCCTTCGGGATCCAATTCAGCCATCATGTTATAAACAAGAGGGAGTGGTACCAGTATGTTGTGCTCTGTTCTCGGCTTTTGATTCATAGCCCTGTACCCTAATAACCTACCTGGTCCGTCTAATTCTTTCTTAACCGCAGCAGAAACTTCCGCAAGTGGAGTGTCATTTATGTAGTGAATACCATAGTGACAATTGACAAAGGCGTCTGTCGAGGGTTGCGATACTCCATGTCATGTGTATTATAAAAACTTTGTTTCACAAAGTCCGAACTTCTGACTTCTTCAAATTCTGGGCCTCGTACTTTCTAAAATCTTCTTCCAGTTCATTGTCCTCTTTCCATAGCTGCCGTAGTGAAATACTCCATCTCACAACACGACCGCCATTTTGAAAACTGAGTCACACAGAAAAACTAGTCCCAGTTCTTACCGCGGGGATTGATAACGCTGTTCCGTTCGACTTTTTTTTTTAACGCTGGTCCGTTAAATAATTTTTTTAAAAAAATTATAACGCTGGTCCGTTCAAGGTGTATTTTTTCTTTTTTTTTCTTTTCGTACTGTGACTAATAACTATAAATGCATATAATATTTTAACCTGAAATCCAATCATGTGAGAAATTTAAAATGTAACTACATTTTGCCTTAAAAACAACATTTAAATTAAACTCAATCTTACAAAGCAACCTAAAATCAGAAATGAAACGACAATTTGTTGTAGATTAAAAACCAAACTTAATATGAGATTAACTATTACGATAGAAAATGATATTGACTTCTAACTTTTATGCAAAGAAACGACGTGATAATGATGGGCCACCATAGTGCAATGACCCACAATACTTTTATGAACGGCAAGGAAAGATCAAGTGAACTACATTGATTGATAATTGGGCCAAGTTTTCAACTGTTTGTCGAGTTTTAGCTCATCGCATGTAGTTGTTGTTTACGATGGAAACAGAGCAGTCATGAAAGCTGAAAGACTGTGGCATTTGCATTTTCACTGTTGACTGTTGATCCTGTGGAGCCACAGAAAGAGTGCTTGTTCCCGTAAGCTCTTTCGATGTTGAAGTACAAGAACTCATACGTGGTTGTGCGGAGTCACCAGAGATGAAACCGCTCAATATGTTAGACATGTTCTCTTTCCGTTGAAAGGAAGCCCTGGAACAGTACGATTCAATGGAGTTGTCTGATTTATGTCCAGTGACAGTCTTGATATGGCTGGCTTCAATGTTGTGATCTTAGACCACTGTAACTGATGTAGTTCCAACGCAGTGGTTAGTGAGATGAGGAGCTATCCCGGCAGATGTTGACATGTTTTTCATCATGTTTTCGAGTGTGCTTTTGCCGACGTGGGAATTGCTCTACCCCACTTCATCTTTTTGTGGCTCGAACTTTATTGACACTTCTCTTGGTCGTTGAAACAGGGCCTGCAGGTTGGGATTCAGGTGTTGAAGGAAGCTTTCAAGGGTTTTCGCCGGGGTTATCTGCCAAACCACCTTGATGATTTTTGGATGCAAAGGGGCTACGAAACAGATAGTAACGTCGCTCTTGAGGTGTACTCTGAAGAACCAACATTTCTGAGGTGAGCTTTCTCTGATTTTCAGGTCCCCTTTTGCCGAAATAAAAGATTATGTAACACCATGCAGTGCGGAGAAGGCGAGACGGATCCAAGGTATCCCACTCGCTGAGTTCCCCTGTCTCGTACAGCTGTTGCAGTTGTTCGCTCGTGATACGATTTTTATGAATCGTTGGCCCAACTTTCCCCTCTTGCATCATTTGTTTACAGATAGCACTGAGGACCTTGTTAGATTTTTGGAAGGCTGAGTCGCCGACTATCCACCGTGGCTTGTTGTTCGGAGGCTGGCTGTATCGGTCGAAACTTTGAACTCAGTGCCGTCTTCTCGCCTGACAGCAGCATAAAATATTATGAGACATTCGTTTAACTCTTCTTTCTCTATCTCTTGTATAACTGTTTTAAGTTTTGTTTGGCTTGCAAACCATTCTATAATAAAAAAAGTTACAATATATTTGTTTGGAATTTATTTAAAAAGTTCGTAGTTTTGTCTAGTAATAAAAAAAACAACAACAAAACTTACCATTAAAGATCTTCATCCCGTACTTTGTGGCCTTTTTGGGGTTTTCTTGTATAGAATTGTCCAGTAAATTATCTAAAACCTCCTTTGAAATTTCCAAAAAACGCGAAGCGGCCACCATTGTTTTAATAGGTTCTCAAAACCGGCGAATTTGGCTACTCGAGGACTATTACTAATGGTCCTCTTGTTGCGTAGCCAATTAAAATGCAGGATTTGCATTGGTCTACTAGTTGGGTGATACTAATTGTTGTTAGCAATTACCGCAAGGGTTAGCTACAACATCGAGTTCAAATATACGCTTTGCACTCGCTTCGGCAGTAAGAGGTCTTCGATACGCGGGTTTATCTTCGCTCATTGACCCTACGTTTATGCCGTGGTTAGGGGTCTGTACCCCTTCCGGTGGTATAACATCACGATCCGGATATGACGTCACTTCCAGTTTTGAATTCCCCAGGGAATGGTCAAGATTGGCTGCTGAGGCGAATCCGGCTCTCTGATTGGCTATATTCTGAATTAACTACCATTACTACTTTTTGTTCTATAGTGTGGCAAATTGAAATTAATAAACACAGTGGAACCCCGTTGATGCGACCAGCGTTGGGCCACAAAATTCTGGTCGTAATAGCGAGATGGTCGCATTAAAGAGGTCTTCAAAATAATATGACTCGCAGATTTTGATGTCTGGATCGAAAGGCTATGGAAGGCGAGACAGGAGATGGTCGTATAAACGGGGTGGTCGCAAGACGGGGTTCCTCTGTGTACTAGAAATACGTGTATGAACCCAATTTTGACTGTAAACTTGCCTCTCCTCATCGGTTTCGTTGGGAATTCTATTGACCGCATTTTGCTAAAACGTCGGTAGTCGGGGTGTTCCCTCTCTTCGTCGGCTTCGTTTGCAGTATAATTTTAGTATTTTGTTGCTGCCTCTTTGCATATTCGTGGTCGCCTTATAGCCTCTGTGTCTATTCGCTGTGCCTTTGCTCGCCCTGACTTTAAAGACGACGTTCTCGTTCTTGTTGAATCCACCGTTATTGAGTTTGCTGTTCTCTTTCATTTGCCTGAGATATTGGGTCGTGATTCACCGACCGTAAGCTTTGTCATCGATGACAATCGGTTGCCTGGAAACCCATAATGCACTTTGATGTAATTACTATGGATGACGTCAAAGCGGACACCAACCAAACTCGATAGATTTATTAGCAAAGACTAAATCACGCTAGCCTTGCGATGCTCGTGAGATACACGCACGCTTCGCGCGAGACGAGATTATAAACCTCGCGGCTCGGCGCTTCCCGCCTCGCTTCGCGATCTGAAAGACAACTGGGGAATGTTATCCAAAAACTGTTATCCAAAACAATGGAACTTACATATGCGAAAGGAAAGATAGCCGCCTGATAGGTACTAACGCGGTGAAATAGGTAGAGATTGAAGCCTGAAGTCAATCAAAGTTACATACAAGGCACGGGGGGGTTGACCTGAAAAACGATATTTTTGGACTTATTAGTCTCGCTTGCGTAAGCAGCGAGACTCATAATCTGCAACGCGTTCTTCGCCCGGGGAGAGTTCCTTTACAGGCTATATAGGTATGTGCCGCGCTAAAGGGTATGGTCTTTTAGCCGTTTTGGTCTGAAATAGGGTATGGTTTGTGCACCCTAGTCTTGAATTGGGTATGTTTATTAGAAGGGCGCCGGGCTCCAGGGCTTCAGGTCTGACAAACATTAACCACGAGGGACTGCAAAGGACCACAAACGAATATGCCGAAGAACGTAGGATCTATAAAGACCTGATGAGCAAAAATAATAATTTAGACATATGTCTTCAGCTCTGAAATAGAATATCAAATTTTTGATCACGTCTGAAACTAAGCTTGCGCACAGACGAAATTAAAATCTGGTTAAATCAGAGTTTATTTATTGTCTAGCCGCAGGCTAGTCTGAAATAGGGTACGAAAAATCACAGAGTTTGGTCTGAAATAGGGGAAGGGTTTCAGGAAGGGTGCTGCATACCCCCACTCAATTTTCTGGAAGTACCCCCGGGCTCTTCTGTCGTTTTTTGTGTCAGGAATGTGGGGTCATTGTGCCAGGCGTTCCTTGCGGACACCGTGGAAATTGTGACTAAGAATCGTTGCGTGATGGAAGCCACGCATGTTTTGCGAAGAAACCTTAGGAAAGATCAAATTTAGAGCTTTTCGGAAACGTGTCGGTCCACGAATTCTATCGCTTGAAAGCGTTGATTACTTTGGAGCAAGTGAACACTACTGAGGGGTCGAAAAAAGAAGAATCTGAATTAGTAAAATTGCGATGGTTGGGTGTTGTAAACTTTCACTGTATGCAAATGATCTTAGGATGCGCATGCGATTCATTTTCGGAGATGATTGAAAAGACGTGCCAATGTCTGCCATGTAAACACTTTCTCCATACCTGGCAACGATATAATTTCTCTGGAATCGAGGCCCTTGAATTTTCTTGTATTTATACACGCGTATAGCCTGCGACCGCAGACGTATTTCCGGTCGCCGCTACCACGCGTACTCAGAAACAAGTAAAAGGTATCGACGTCCATAATTAAAAAAGGAAGTAAAAAACATTTAGCGAGTAAATCTGTTTCGTTTCGTGTAGAATTAATCGCCTCTTCATTTGTCGATCTAATCTTCAAGCAAGAGAGACTGAGTGTCGCTGTGAGCGTCTTCTTGTTTAGTATTGTATGGAAGCTTACTTTATGAAAAAAAAAACATGATTCGGATTGTTAGTAGCATAATATGTCACTTTTGGCAAGAACAGCTCCGAATGTAATTATTTCAGCTATTTTCAAGCGAAATGTATGGCTGAAAATTACAGCACTCACTCTGTAACTATGCCTAGCGCCTATGCCACAATAATTCCATCCTTAAGAGCGGTTCCGCGTGAGCTATAAAAGCGTTCAAAAAAGGGGTACTTTACCATGGGGAATATTGTAATAGATGACCAAGAAATGACCGTCGAATACTCGAGCCCGCGTTATTATTGGTCAATAGGTGAACTTACATGACGTAGCTTGTGGGGTTTTTGGCGCTTGGTCGATAGTTGTTGCACAATGCCAAAACCTTCTCCTGCAAAGAGAGATTTTCGAGATTATGGGGACAAAGGGAGAAAAATAAAAAAGAGAAGAGCGAAGAAGGTGCTTCTTCATCAAGCAGCAATGTGGATGAAGAGTTGGTAAGATCTTTCTGTTTGTTTTGTGTTATAGCAACACTTTCACTGACGTATGAGGGGTAACTTCCTCAGATTTTCTGGATTGGAAAAAGCGTTTAATTCACGAGGAAGCTAACATATTTATTATACTACTGAGTTGATCATCATTGAAAAGGGAGCATGTTCTTTTTTCCATGATCGAGGGCAAGCTACCACGACATATGACATGAAGCGCGTTGGCGTCCAGTCCAATCTTTCGATTTCAAAAGTAGACCATAACAAATAAATGTATGGCAGCACTCCTTCATACTTTATCTATCAATAGTTCGCACTACAGCTGCCCCGGTTTGTGTGTATCGTGGTCGGACAATAGTCTTCTTGTTTGTGTAGCTCTTTAAAAAACATTGATTCGTAATGGATATTTTCACACACATTGCATACAATAGGTGAGATAAGAATACGAAACGAAAAGTTTCATGCACTGATTCAGTTCGATTTTAAAGCAGGTCAGATCAAACCATTCTTAGTTTCGAGAATATTTTATTCTAAAATATAAGCAAAGATTTGATTAGAAGTTGTATTCTTTACTACTTCTCTTTCACTTTAAAAGGTTTGATCACGTTGCTCTTGGGTATTCTAGTCATTTAACTTTTAAGACAATACATTAATGAGAATTCAATGAACAGAGCCGTTTCATTATGAAAAAAAGATATCTGTTGAAGAGCAGCATTCACCATTTTGCATTCCACAAGAGCTACTGAAAGCAAAGTTTATGCCGCAATATTGGGAGGGGGCAGACAGACAAGGTGTATAAGGGAATGCAAAAATAACAAATACTTGTGGTTATAAAAATGTTACTTAAGATCTGATTAAAAATTGCTGAAAGAGTTGAGTAATTCATAAGTTTATGGCAAGTATTTCTAAGGAGAACCATACATTGAAATACAAATATTGAAACCTTAAAAGTTTAGCTCTCTGGATTTAATCTTAAAGTGGAGATCAAAGTGTTCTATTTTAAGGTGATACACAATACCTTATTTGCTCGAATAAAAGCCACCCTCTATTAACCACCTCCCTCAAATGAGAAATATTTACCAGTAATAGTAATAGTTGACACTAAAGCTCCACCGGCTCTGAATATTGTCTGTCAATAGTATTCTTGGTCTTTGTGTAGCTCTTTGAAATATACCAATTCATGATCAAAGATTTTCACACATATTCTATACAATAGGTGAGAGTAAAAACAGGAAACGGAAGGCTCCATGCACTGTAATAATAGTATGTAGCCTACACATTCACATTATGTATTCAGGATTGTCACTAAGATTTCAAGTTGCTGGGTATTTGTTGTTAGCAGCCGGGGAAGTCGCCAGCAGTCATGGAGCCCCCTCCCCCCTCCTCCCTCCCCCTAGTTGGGGGGATTTTAAAGTTTTTTATGGCAATTTAAGTATGATTTTTTTTTTAGAAACAAACATAACTTAAAATATACATTGCCGCCCCATCGGGTAGGGTTTTTGTGCCGTTTTGGTCTGAAAATGGGTATACATTTTCCCCGTTTTGGTCTAGTAATAATATTTCAGCCCTGTGCTATGTATAGCTACGGCGCTAGAAACTGACAAAACTGTTCAACTACTGTAAAAAGAATTTTACCCTTGTTGGTCTGTTTGGCATTCATCTTTTATCTCTTGCTAACATTTATTCGTTATATCGAAGAAAATTTTTCGTTTGTGCTGTGCATTGTGTTCGTTACTTTGTTAAATCTAGGTTCCGCTCTATACATAACATACCCAGTTCGAATAGAAATTTTTCAGATCCGGATTATTAACCATACCTCGATATAACATTTCCCGTGCATTCGTTATACAGAGGTGTTCGATATAACGATATAACTAACACATTTCGGAACATTCTTAGCAGCTGGGCACAGACCCTTATATAAAAACAATAGCACAACATAATATAAAGTACCTTATATATTCCACTTCAACAAAATTACCCTATTTTAGTTGTTGCGTCTCTAAATAACCAACTTTAATTAAAATAGCTAATTTCTAAGAGTCCTTTTTACGAACGCCTTCTCTAAAACTTGTGTTGTGTATGACTAACAGACGGCTTGTGTAAGAGTCCTTACAAAAGGCTTGTGTAAGATACTTACAGAAGGCTTGTGTAAGAGTCTTACACAAGGCTTGTGTAAGATACTTAGATAAGGCTTGTGTAAGAGTCCTTACACAAGACTTGTGTAAGATACGGAAGGCTTGTCTAAGAATTCTTACACAAGGCTTGTGTAAGATACTTTTAAAACGCGTAAGAAAGCTTACACAAGGCTTGTGTAAGACTCCTTACACAAGGCTTGTGTAAGATACTTACAGAAGGCTTGTGTAAGAGTCTTAAAGAAGGCTTGTGTAAGAGTCTTACAGAAGGCTTGTGTAAGATACTTACAGAAGGCTTGTGTAAGAGTCTTACAGAAGGCTTGTGTAAGAGTCTTACAGAAGGCTTGTGTAAGATACTTACAGAAGGCTTGTCTAAGAGTTCTTACACAAGGCTTGTGTAAGATACTTAAAGAAGGCTTGTCTAAGAGTTCTTACATTCTTACACAAGGCTTGTGTAAGATACTTACAGAAGGCTTGTGTAAGAGTCTTACAGAAGACTTGTGTAAGATACTTACAAAAGGCTTGTGTAAGAGTCCTTACAAAAGGCTTGTGTAAGATACTTACAGAAGGCTTGTGTAAGAGTCTTACACAAGGCTTGTGTAAGATACTTAGAGAAGGCTTGTGTAAGATACTTACGGAAGGCTTGTCTAAGAATTCTTACACAAGGCTTGTGTACGATACTTACAAAACGCGTAAGAAAGCTTACACAAGGCTTGTGTAAGATTCTTACAGAAGGGTTGTGTAAGATACTTACAAAACGCGTAAGAAAGCTTACACAAGCCTTGTGTAAGCTTTATTACGCGTTCTGTAAGTATCTTACACAAGCCTTGTGTAAGGACTCTTCCACAACACTTCTGTAAGTATCTTACACAAGGCTTGTGTAAGAGTCTTACACAAGCCTTGTGTAAGAATGTAAGAACTCTTACACAAGGCTTGTGTAAGACTCCTTACACAAGGCTTGTGTAAGATACTTACAGAAGGCTTGTGTAAGAGTCTTAAAGAAGGCTTGTGTAAGAGTCTTACAGAAGGCTTGTGTAAGATACTTACAGAAGGCTTGTGTAAGAGTCTTACAGAAGGCTTGTGTAAGATACTTAAAGAAGGCTTGTCTAAGAGTTCTTACATTCTTACACAAGGCTTGTGTAAGATACTTACAGAAGGCTTGTGTAAGAGTCTTACAGAAGACTTGTGTAAGATACTTACAAAAGGCTTGTGTAAGAGTCCTTACAAAAGGCTTGTGTAAGATACTTACAGAAGGCTTGTGTAAGAGTCTTACAGAAGACTTGTGTAAGATACTTACAAAAGGCTTGTGTAAGAGTCCTTACAAAAGGCTTGTGTAAGATACTTACAGAAGGCTTGTGTAAGAGTCTTACACAAGGCTTGTGTAAGATACTTAGAGAAGGCTTGTGTAAGATACTTACGGAAGGCTTGTCTAAGAATTCTTACACAAGGCTTGTGTACGATACTTACAAAACGCGTAAGAATGCTTACACAAGGCTTGTGTAAGATTCTTACAGAAGGGTTGTGTAAGATACAAAACGCGTAAGAAAGCTTACATAAGCCTTGTGTAAGCTTTATTACGCGTTCTGTAAGTATCTTACACAAGCCTTGTGTAAGGACTCTTCCACAACACTTCTGTAAGTATCTTACACAAGGCTTGTGTAAGAGTCTTACACAAGCCTTGTGTAAGAATGTAAGAACTCTTACACGAGCCTTCTGTAAGTATCTTACACAGGCCTTGTGTAAGGACTCTTCCACAACACTTCTGTAAGTATCTTACACAGGCCTTGTGTAAGGACTCTTCCACAACACTTCTGTAAGTATCTTACACAAGGCTTGTGTAAGAATGTAAGAACTCTTACACGAGCCTTCTGTAAGTATCTTACACAGGCCTTGTGTAAGGACTTTTACACAACTCTTACTAAGTGTGGTACACAAGCCTTCTGTAAGTATCTTACACAAGCCTTCTGTAAGGCTCTTACACAAGCCTTGTGTAAGCTTTATTACGCGTTCTGTAAGACTCTTACACAAGCCTTGTGTAAGGACTCTTACACAAGCCTTGCGTAAGGACTCTTACGCAAGCCTTCTGTAAGACTCTTACACAAGCCTTCTGTAAGGACTCTTACACAAGCCTTGTGTAAGACTCTAACACAAGCCTTGTGTAAGACTCTTACATAAGCCTTCTGCAAGTATCTTACACAAGCCTTGTATAAGTATCATACACAAGCGGTCTGTTAGTCATACACAACACAAGTGTTAAAGAAAGCGTTCATAGGAACGACTCTTAGAAATTAGCTATGTTAATTAAAGTGCATTATTTAACGACGGAACAACTAAAATAGGGTAATTTTGTTGAAGTGGAATATATAGGGTGCTTTATATTATATTCTGCTATTGTTTTTATATAAGCTTCTGTGCCCAGCTGCTGAGAATGATCCCACATTTCCCCTGTCCCTTGTCACATCGTTAAATCGAGGTTCCACTTGTACTCGATTACTTCGATCGGTAAACGTCTTTTTAACTTTCATACAGCAGAAAGGTTGATAACGGATTTGTTATTGTTGTTGTTGTTGCAGGAAGATGAAAGTTGATTGAGAGAAGAGGAGAATCACCAAAAAAATAAATGTCAGTATTTATGAAAAAAAAATTGTGTATTCATTTGTATCCTTAAAAACACCTATGAACGTCCTTTCTCCTTAGACAACAACTACTCGCATGTCCAAACTCCTTACAGAGGCGTCTTCTCCGTTTCCGAAATGACCACGTTTCGGCTAGATTCTATTTTTTAAAAAGAGGGGAATTTTTAGATAAATCTTCATTGACAATCATTATCATTAACCACTCTCATACTAATGGGAAAGGCTTTTCGTTGTGCGTGGTTTTTTAGAATTTGTTGACCCTCTTTTGCGGTTTATTGTAACTTTAAAACTATTCTCTAAAAGTTCATATTTAAGCCGTTTATTAGTTGCTTTGGTGTATGTTTTTTTTTATCCTCATGTAACGGCGACGTAAGAGCCTATTCACCACCGATGTTTAGTTTTCTGTAAGCTTAAAATAAATTTAAGTAAAACCTGCATACACCAAGAAGAGTGGCTTCAGAAAAGAATAAGGCCCGAAGATGATAATTGGTGGTAGAAACAATATAGTCTGTTGAACGTTGTGCTGCTTATGACAACAACTAGTCAAACATTTGAGCTCCTTACAAAGCTATCTTCTCGATTTTCATAAAAACCATGTTTCAATACTATTGATTTTATTCGCATTAAAGGTTCCGAATTCTTAGGCTCAGCAAACCTTGGAACACAAATTTCCTAAACTCCTTTTATATGGGAAAGCTTTTCATTGCGCGTGCCTAGTAGAATCTCGTTTTTGACCCTCTTTTGCCATTCATTGTGTTATTCTTGAAAACGTCATTTAAGTTTATTTGTTGTTATAACTTAAGAATCACCTTGTACATGCGTGACCTTGTACTCAAAACTGCGACGTAAATTGAAGGTGTACACTCTCCAACATAAATAGCACAGCATAAAAGGAAATTAAGACGGAATCCACTAGGACAAAAATCTTGTACCAGAATAACATAAAGCACATTGCATTCCGGCTTTCTCACATTTTTCAAGGGTATAAAGATGTAATAAATCATCTGTGGTGACACCAAAAAAAATTCCTTATGGGAGCCCTAGAAAATCATCGTCTTAAACTTGAAATTCTCAGGATTTTACCTGTGTAATCACAATTCTTGTGAAATTTGACATTCTTTTTTTCGGACTTCTTTGAGAAATTTTCTTTGGTGTTACTACAGATGATTTATTAAATCTTTAGCCCTTGAAAAATGTAAATATGAATGCAATATTGTTTGAATTATTCTGATACAAGGTTTTTGCCCACTGAAAATTAAAATTACTCAATTTCCTGGTGGATTTCGTCTTAAAGTGTTTTCCTGGAGTTTGAGGACAAGTAATATTGTACACCACGGGACCCAAATTAAAGAGCAAAAACGAAGAACGATAGCATTTCGCAGTTTAAAAGTATCAAAAGTTCACGAAATTTAAAGACGATGTTCTCTTAAAGGAAATCTCTTTCTTCCACATGACCGAGTATTTTAAAGTCATTATGATTAAGAAAACTAAATAAGGTTTTGGAAACCCATTAACCGCCATAGTTTAGCTTCCTGTAACATTTAAAAGAAAGACTACCGATTGCATGGACGAGAAAAAATAAACAAAAAACCGTCATAAACCAAAATGGGTTGCTTCGGACGACCAGCCAAAGATGATAACTAGAAAAAACGAACAGTCGCTTAAATGTTGTTTATCTAGTCAAACTGCTCAAACGAGTTAATTACAAAAACATGTTCTCCATGCATAAAAATTCATACTTCAAGAAGGACGGCTTCTGCGAATAATAACGCCCGAAGATGATACTCGGTGGTAAAAAAGAATAGTGACTATCTGTTGAACGTTGTGCTTCCTTTGACAACAACGAGTCAAACGTTCCAGCTGCTTACAAAGCTATCTTCTCGATTTTGCTAAAAAACATATTTCGATGAGAATTGACCTTATTCAGGCATTCAAATGTAGCAATTTTTTAGGCTAAACTGTAAAAGATCAATTTCCTTTAAAACTCCTTTTTAATTAATGAGAAAGGCTTTTTGTGGCGCGCGGTACGTAGAATCACATTTTTCACCCTCTGTTAAATTATTAACTTAAATCATTAAATCATTAAATTATTCTTAACTTCACACCGTTCATTGTATTGTTCTTTAGAACGTTACTTTTCAGCTTATATGTTGCTATAACGGAAGAGATATCTAGTGTATGACATTAACTGAAAACCGTGGTAAACGGGTCCATACTCTTTTCAACATCAATATCACAGCATAAAGGAAAATCAAAGTGTCTCCGTTAAGTTAAGGACAGCAATATTGCGGTACACCAATATGACTAAAGCGGGATCCAATCTAGAGAGTAGAAGCGACGGATTAAAGCATGTCGCAGTTTGAAAGTATCAAAAAATGATGTCTTTAAAAATGGTGTTCTCTGGAAAGAATTTCTGTTTTTGACTTGACCGAGTATTTGGGAGTATTTTGAAGGCAATGAGCTGCTTACAAAGCTATCTTCTCGATTTTCCTAAAAAAATAATTTCGACGAGAATTCACCTTATTTACATTCAAAAGTAGCAAGTCTTTAGGCTAAACTGTGAAAGATCTATTTCCTTTAAAACTCCTTTTTATTAAGGGAAAAGGCTTTTTCGTGGCGCGGTACGTAGAGTCACATTTTTGACCCTCTGTTACCATTCATTAAATTATTCTTACGTTTTTACCGTTCATTGTATTGTTCTTTAGAAGTTCACTTTTCATCTTATTTGTTGCTATAACGAAAGAGATATCGGGTGCATGCGTGACCTTGGCATTAGCTGAAAACCGTGGTAAACGGGTGCACACTCTTTTCAACATCAATAGCACAGCATAAAGGGGAATCAAAGTGTCTCCGTTAAGTCAAGGACAGCAATATTGCGGTACGCCAATTTGACTAAAGCGGGATCCAACCTAGAGAGTACTAGCGACGAATTACAGCATGTCGCAGTTTGAAAGTATCAAAAAATGATGCCTTTGAAAATGGTGTTGTCTGGTAAACATTTCTTTTTTCGACATGACCGCTGAGTATTTTGAAGGCAATGATTAAGAAAATTAACAGTTTGGAAAGTAAACTATTCACCACCAGTTTTTAGTTTTCTGTTATCTTTAACAGAAAGACTGTTGATTGCACGGTTGAGAATAAATATTAAAAATTCTTAATACACTAAGACGGTTTTGTTTGGAGAAGAATACCAACGGTCAAAGATGATAACTAGTGGTAAAATAGAACATTTGGTTGAATGCTGTTTTTCTATTCTACTCAAACCGTTTCAACGAGTCAAACCTCTGAACTCCTCCACTTTCTGAAAAACCGTGTTGGGAGAAGCATTTCTCTTTTGTATACGTTTGGTGAATTCTTAGCGAAATCTTTGAAAATAACCCATTTTAATTTGTTACTGATAACGCAAAAGGCTTTTCAATAGACGTTTACCATTCATTGAGTTATTCTGTATTCTGTGTAAATCAATCCATATCTTAGTTTATTTGTTATTTAAAGGTAAAAGAAGTTGAACTTGCTTGGATGCGTGTACGTTTTATCCGCATATATAACGGTGACGTTGGTTTGTGGACATTCTTTCCAGAACTGGAAACTGTGAAAAGAAATGTACGGATAAAAAGAAAAAACTAACGATATCGACACCTAATCACCACCGATGTTTACCTTTCTATAAGCTTCAAGTAAATTTAAATGAAAAATTCATACATCAAGAAGGGCGGCTTCGGTAAAGAATAAGGCCCGAAGATGATACTCGGTGGTAAAAACAATAGGTACTGTCTGTTGAACGTTGAGCTTCCTTTGACAAGAACGAGCCAAACGTTCAAGCTGCTTACAAAGCTATATCTTCTCGATTTTGCTGAAAACATATTTCGACGAGAATTGACGTTATTCAGGCATTCAAATGTAGCAATTTTTCAGGTTAAACTGTAAAAGATCAATTTCCAAGGCTTTTCGTGGCGCGCGGTACGTAGAGTAACCTTTTTGACCTCCTTTTACCATTCATTAAATTCTTCTTAAGTTTTTACCATTTATTGTATTATTCTTTAGAACTTTACTTTTCAGGTTATTTGTTGCTATAACTGAAGAGATATCTTGTGTATGCGTGACCTTGGCATCAGCTGAAAACCGAGGTAAACGGGTCCATACTCTTTTCAACATCAATATCACAGCATAAAGGGAAATCAAAGTGTCTCTGTTAAGTTAATGATGGCAATATTGTACGCCAATTTGACTAAAGCGGGATCCAACCTAGAGAGTAGAAGCGACGAATTATAGCATGTCGCAGTTTAAAAGTATCAAAAAAGGATGCCTTTGAAAATGGTGTTCTCTGGAAAGAATTTCTATTTCCGACATGACCAAGTATTTTAAAGTCAGTGATTGAGAAAATTAACAACTTGGAAAGTAACCTTTTCATCACCAGTTTTTAGCTTTGTGTTATCTTTAACAGAAAGACTGTTGATTGCACGGTTCAGAATAAACAAAATTCTTGATACACAAAGACGGCTTCCTTTACAGAAGAAAACGAACGGTCAAAGATGATAACTAGTGGTAAAATAGAACATTCGGCTGAATGCTGTTTTTCTATTCTACTCAAACCGTTTCAACGAGTCAAACGTCTAATCTCCTCCATTTTCTGAAAAACCGTGTTGGGAGAAGCATTTCTCTTTTGTATGCGTTTGGTGAATTCTTAGCGAAATCTTTGAAAATAACCCATTTAAATTTGAAAAAATTTATTCACCAAGAAGGATGGCTTCGGGAAAGCATAAGGCCCGAAGATGATACTAGGTGGTAAAAAAGAATAGTGACTGTCTGTTGAACGTTGTGCTTCCTTTCACAACAACGATTTAAACGTTCGAGCTGCTTACAAAGCTATCTTCTCGATTTTCCTAAAAAACATATTTAGGCATTCAAATGTATTAAGTTTTTAGGCTAAACTGTGAAAGATCAATTTCCTTTAAAACTCCTTTTTAATTAACGGGAAAGGCTTTTTGTGGCGCGCGGTACGTGGAGTCACATTTTTTACCTTCTCTTACCATTCATCAAATTATTCTTAAGTTTTTCCCATTCATTGTATTATTCTTTAGAACGTTACTTTCCAGCTTTATTTGTTGCTATAACGGAAGAGATATCTAGTGCATGACATTAGCTGAACACCGTGGTAAACGGGTCCATACTCTTTTCAACATCAATAGCACAGCATAAAGGGAAATCAAATTTTCTCCGTTAAGTTTAGGACAGCAATATTGCGGTACGCCAATTTGACTAAAGCGGGATCCAACCTAGAGAGTAGTAGCGAGGGAATTATAGGATGTCGCAGTTTGAAAGTATCAAAAAATGATGTCTTTAAAAATGGTGTTGTCTGGAAAGTATTTCTTTTTTTGACTTGACCGAGCATTTGGGAGTATTTTGAAGGCAATGAACTGCTTACAGAGCTATCTTCTCGATTTTCCTAAAAAAATAATGTCGACGAGAATTCACCTTATTTACATTCAAAAGTAGCAAGTTTTTAGGCTAAACTGTGAAAGATCTACTTCCTTTAAAGCTCCTTTTTTATTAAGGGGAAAGGCTTTTCGTGGCGCGGTACATAGATTCCCATTTTTGACCTTCTTTTACCATTCATTATACTATTCTCAGGTTAGCATTTATTGTATTATTCTTTAGAACTTTATTTTTTAGCTCGTATTTGTTGCTATAACTTAACAGTTATCTTTTACATGTGTGATCCTGGTATCCGCTGAAAGCCGTGGTAAACGGGTCCACACTCTGTCCAACGTCATTAGCACAGCATAAAGTTATTAAAGTGTTTCCGTTAGGTTGAGGACGCCGCTTTGACTAAAGCGGGATCCACCCAAGAGAGTACTAGCAACGAATTACAGCATGTCGCAGTTTGAAAGTGTCAAAAAATGATGCCTTTAAAAACGGTTTTCTCTTGAAAGAATTTTTCTGGGAAATGACCGAGTATGTTGAAGTCAATGATTTAGAAAACTAACATTTTGGATTTTGCTCTGTAACTAGAGTATAATACCATCAACTGACGTGATACAACTTACCTTGACTCTGAAGATGACCGCACAGGTTGTCGAAACATTAGTCAATGTCAACAACAACAGTTCTATTCAGAAACTCAACCTTCTTTTGAAATGACTCCTGGATTTAAACCTTTCACATGATAATTAGAGGTAGAAAAGAATACAGTCGAATCTATCGGTAAGGACACCTCTCTAATACGGACTCCTCTCTATTACGGACAGTCTCCATTGCATGTCCCGAGAAATTCTCATATACCGTATTTATTCGGCTATAAGCCGAGACCCCAAACTTTGAACGTGTAGACTCGGCTTAACGAGAACCAAAAATAAATCGAAAACACCCGGCTATAAGCCGAGACCCATTCATTATTACAAGACTGAATTGTTAACTACGGGAAAACCTACCATTTTCGAAAAAAATCACACTGATTGTCATAAATGAGGCTTAAAACTAACTGTGTTGTTACGGTAAGCGGCCTCACCAGTCTACAAATCGATACCAAACAATCTCGTGTTCGCAATCGTTTATTTCAAGTCAAGTTGTCATCATGGCCAAGGCTCGTCGCACGTCGTACAACCTCGCGTTTAAACTTAAAATAGTCGCCAAAGCACTGAGGAGCTGTTGAAAATAACTCTGAAATCGCCAGAGAATATAGCATCAGTGAGTCCATGGTCCGTCGCTGGAGGAAAGATCAAGCGAACCTTTTTAACGGCGAGATTAAATTGTCAGCGAAACGGAAGACGATGGGATGCTTCATGCCGAAGTATCCGGAGCTCGATCAAACAATACTGGAATGGTTTACAGAGCAGAGAAGCCAAGGTAAGTTTTCTGTCGAACAACAGAAACACGATCAAATCAATCAGCTGATTGCAGAGCGAATGTGAGTTGAATGTGTAACTCTCAAAACTATCGTGTATCATGTGACAACATATTGTGTATGAAAGATTGTCATTGGCCAGTTTTCACAAGCGTCAAGACATTCATCACATCATCAAATTTTTATCCTTTTGATCGTTTAGTAAGGTTCTCGCTTCGTTTCACATAGGGATAGCTGTTAGTGGATTGATGCTGCGTCTAAAGGCAAAAGAATTCAGCGATGATCTTGAGTTTAAAGCGTCCCTCGGTGGGTACAAGAAATGGAAGCGCCGCCATTCCGTCAGCCTTCGCATCAAAACAGAAGATTTGGAGCAACAAAAACTCACGTTCCATCGATCTGTAATCACATCCCGTCAGCGTCACGGTTATTCCCTATAAAGAATCTTTAACATGGACGAGACACCGATGCGGTTCGAACTACCATCCAGTCGCACTTTCGAATTCAGCAACGATTGCATATTGTGTTTCTTTACTTTAGCTCGGCTTATAAGTAAATACATCCCGATTTAGTGGAGTTTCCATGCGCTGGAAAAAATTTTTTTTCAAAAACTTTCGGCTATAAGCCGAGACCCCTCTAGAGCCCAAATTTTAATTGACTTCAGTTTTAATTTGTGTAAAAATCGCTCGGCTTATAGTCGAATAAATACGGTATTTTCTTTAAAAAACCTCCATAATAGCGACTCTCTCTAATACGGACAACGGACACGAAATCTCGGCCCCTGAGATTAATTTCATATAAACTTAATTTCTTTATTACGGATACTACTGTGATCAGGTGCCGATCCCGAATCGAATCTGCACAGGTTGAATCTCGTTTTTAACCCTCTTTTACCATTCTTTGTATTATTCTTTAAAACAATGTTTGTCAGCTTTTTTAACTTAAAAATCATCTTGTACATTTGTGACCTTGGTACCCACTTAAAATCGTTCCGTAAACGAATAAAGGGTCAACAATCTTTCCAACATCACTAAAAGGAAATTAAATTGTATTTTATCAGTTTGATTACAAGCAATATTGTACGTACGCCGATTCGACTTAAGCAGGACCCATTTTCTTTTCGAAGAATTATAGCATGTCTCATTTTGTTAGTATTAAAAGTTCATGTCTTTTAAAAAAGTGTTTTTTTTAAAGAAAATCTATTTTTTGACATGATAGAGTAGGTTTAAGTCAATAATTAAGCACAACTAAAGTTTTAGAGACCTGTTCACCACCTGAGTTTAGCTTTCTAAAGAGCTTTAACAGAACCGACTATCGATTGCATCGGTGATAACAAAATTCAAAACACCCTTCATAGAAGAGGGGTGGCTTCGGAGAAGAGTAAGTCCGGCCGAAGATGATAACTGGTATAGTAAAACAGATTATAATAAGATTCCAACACTCTTTTATTTTTCATTTTTTGATTAACTTTTACAAATATTTGCGTGAACCTTTTTTATCACATAAAACAAGAAGGTAAGACGTCCTTTTTTGGCTTCATAAGCCATTGCAAAAGTTGTTTTGGTCAGTTTGCCATCGGCAAGAAAATCTACATCGACTCAAGTTTGCACCCAAATCAGATATTCATCAT
The DNA here is from genome assembly GCA_038088405.1 of Porites divaricata. Lineage (NCBI taxonomy): Eukaryota > Metazoa > Cnidaria > Anthozoa > Scleractinia > Poritidae > Porites > Porites divaricata. Next base: position 33,191,817 of record JBBMOI010000003.1, read on the forward strand.
TTGAAAAAGGTTCTTTTGAAGGAAAGACTCCATCCATGACATCTACTAGATCCGAGCCAACAGGCGGCGCAGTGAGTAGAAGGAGTCTTTGTACCATCGTGCCTTTCTTACGAGTGACTGCAAATAAAACCGTACAGAGATGGCGAAGACGGCTTTAATAGGGCACGTTTCGGTTACCTTTTTCTTTGGCCGAAAGTCGAGACAGCTGACTAAAACTGAAGAAAAAGCGTAACAATTAAAATTAGCCCAGGTAATACTGAAAGCATCAACAGCTGTGGCACCAGGTTCTCGATGCCTTGGAACTAAACTATCAGACTTTGCATTAAGCCTTGATGCATGAACGAACGAACGAACGAAGGTCAAGCCTGTCTTAGGTCATTAACTTTTGAGACCACTCCAAGTTAGATGGATCAAGTAAGGTCTACGGCCAATGGTCTCTATCATCGATAAACCCGTCATAAAACCACTTTCTGATAAAAACAATGGGACCAAGAGGCAATTCTAAAGGATAAATCCAGATTGGTAACGGGAGAATGATTTTAGCCATTGCTGCACCATGGTGGTTCGGTGACAGTTTTGCACGATAACTATACCACGGATATGAAATACTGCAAAATCGCCATTGAGAAACTAAAAGAACAGCTCATATCACTAAAAATTTTAGGTTTTTTCGTGTAATGCGTGAGGAAATAGTTTGTGGGTCCTAGAGAGTCGATTATATACGATTTTAAAACGTGGTATTCTACAGTGCTATGAATTGCCGTCTATTACAACGTTCCCCATGGTATTGTACTCTATTTTTGACTGCTTTCTTAAGTGTAAACATCAACTAGACGAGGAAATAGTCACAAATGACCTGGCCTCAAACTCAGCCAGAATAAAGCCCTATGGGCCCTAATTACAAAATAGTTGGTGTTAGGTTATTCCCCTAAATTGCATTGCGCATCTCTACTGCGCATAATATTGCAACACTAGTCACGCAATCTTTCAAGATGGCTACCGTCGGCGTCGGCACAAAGTCGTGATAATTAATTAGGTTTTGTTGTAAGTTCAAAAGAAAAGGGAAGACGAGAGAAGTTAAAAAATATTTGGAAAAGGAATTGTTGTAATGTGGAAGGTGATGGAGGCGTTAGCACGAAAAAGAAATGCATCGAAGCTGGCAGCTGCAACTTTCGAGGCAGACTAGTGATCGGGTTAGACGTGCTGCCCAGAGCGGCGGGGCTAAAGTGCAGGTCACAGATCACAGGTCAGGTCACAGGTTACAGGCCACAGGTCAGGTTACAGGTCACAGGCCACAGGTCAGGTTGCAGGTCAGGTCACAGGTCAAACATAAAAACAATAAGACACTGGACAAAACTGTTCTTGATTGACATTAAATTATACAAAACTAAAACAAGCCAAGGAACCTCAATATACTTTTTCTGTTCTGAACTTTACCAAATTCCACACATGAGAAAATATATTCACGTTGATCACGCAAGGAGGACTTGCGTTACAGCGTAACCAAAGCTGGTAACAAAATCAAAGGTACGCAAAATCACGTGATTTGTAAGAAAAAACGAATCTCAAAACGAATGGTTGTTGCGTTAAGAACTTCATGATGTGTTTGTGGATGTTTTGAAAAGCATTCGACAGGAAAACGGAAGAAAAACTTAAGGACAGTCTAAAACTTATTTGACCACTGAAATACAGCAACTTTCTTCAGACTTTCCTCGTCCTAAATTCCTCTTGCCATGAGACCGGTCTTCCATCTCTTTTGAAGATGGCGGCCTGTTGCTCGCGCTTCGTACCAGTCACAAAATGTTGCTGTGTTAAAGTGTAGTCGGCCAAGAACTTCAGACACTGCTATTTGGGCCTCTCGGATAGTTGCAGGACCATATTTCTCGGCTCTTCTCCCAATTAGAGCTTGCAATTCTCTCACGTTCTGTTGCACAACAGCTTGAAATAACTCTGTTGGATTTGCCTCGTGGCCCTTAGGCGGGAGCATTCCGCCATTACAACTTGAATCTCTGACTCTATTGCTGGTTTTCAGTGTCACGCCATTCAAAATAGATGAAAATACAAATCAAAACCATTCAATAGATAAAGTCCAGAATCTGGGAAATGAAAGGAGGTACATATGCAAAGACCCTCGCCAAGATTCAGGTCAGAGGAATATTTCGTATACGAGATATCCGAAGAAATGTTTTACCCAAATTTATAGAGATTTGTATGGAGACGCCATGCTGGTGCTCACCTGGATGAGCTCCAACATGGCGGACGGAAACCAACAGAAACATCTGTTACCGAGTTTTGCTACAAAAGCGTCAATTTATTCTTCGAGAAACTCATAAACATTAAAATAATACTTTTTCCAGTACATGAACTGTTTAGATGGCAAAATTTCCTGAAATAAGTCATTTTTTTAACCTACATGAAAGCTCTCTTGGCCGTCATGTAAATATCGCGTCACGCAAGCGTACTCTATCACAAAACCAAGAACCCTTTTATTTATTCCTCGAGTAAATTAAAGACTAGACTCGACGTGATCTCAAGATATCACGAAGTAGTCCGGTCTCATTTCGTGAAATAGCCGAAACAAGTCGAAGAGTCACGAACTTGCACGCCCAATCTTGTCCCGAAACTAGTCCATCATTTCATAACTATTTTTCATATGCCGAACTACCTTGGGTCGCAGTAGCGCAATCGGCGAATCCCTCAACTTAGAGTCTCCTCTGATCTGAAGGGTCACACAGGTGAGTCGGTTCAAACCCCGGGGAAGCTAAAATAATAATTCTTTCTTCCTCGAAAAAGTTGAAGAATAAGTCAAAAAAATCGAAGTGATCTCGAGATATCTCGAACTAATTCGGCTCTCACTTCGTCAAATAGCCGAATAAAACCGAAAACCTACAGACTTTGCATGCCCAATCTTGTCAAAATATTGTAACTTTGATACATTCCTGAGCGTCGCGAATCCTTTACTTCGCGCTCCGCCGAAGTAATAATTTTGGAAAGCTTTCGGTTTTGTAGCGTGCGCTCAGTAAAGGTGATGACTACGTGTTGCGCGGTGAACGCGAACATGGACTCAAGGAATTCGGGTAATCAATATTGCATGATAAAACATGGATCTTCCTACCCTCAGATAGTCTACTGATTGCGCGTGAGCGGGGTTTGGAATTATCCAATTAGATGAGCGTATGCAAAATGTTCGCATTCACTACGCAACACGTAGTCATCGAGTTTCTTGAGCGCACGCCAGATTGCCTAGAACCGAAAGCTTTCGAAAATTATTCCAACAAAAAACGCATCACAATACCCATGACGAGGCGAAGCGGCCTTTCGACAGTGAAGCGCGATACAAGGGCTGTTAATAGGAGAACCGTAAGCCTTGTTTTTCTCCTAATTCGGTACATTCTCTCAGAAGCACTTCTTCGAAGAATCGTAGGGGCCGTCAAACGTGAATTTCGTGTTCTCTTCTTTAGAACAAACCAGAAAAGTGCTTTTAAACCTGCATCCATGATTGTCGGAGATAAGCACAGTCTACTGTATGTGTAAGCGCATATGAACAACGAATCGAAGCAATCTTATTTAATTATCGCGGGCTCTGTCGTTACCCGTCTCGAAGAAAACAACGTGTAAACAGTCTAGTACCCGTTCCAAGGGGCTCTCAAGTACCGTGCCTTTTTTGATCGGGAACATTACAGAATTTGTACGTGTAAACAGATTGAAGATTTCGTCTGGAACCAGTACTTGTTTCTAACGGAGCCGTTCCTTCTCTTTTAACGTGTAAACGGGCCTTCAGTCTACATTCTGCTCCTGAGGAGTTGACATGAGTTGGCTCTGTTGAGTTTGTGAAAAATCATTTAGTAGGAAAGATAGCACGCAAAGGCACGTGATGTCTAAACACCGCAATGCTGGTCTCACCCCATTTCAAACAGTTCCGTTTTCACAGAAATGTCAGCAGTTTCGATTCTAGCATCCTTTTACCTCCATGATTGCCGGAATGACCGGGTCCGGAAAAACGGCCTGAGTTCGATCTCTATTACAACAAGCTTCAGAGACAATTTACCCTCCCCCGGAGAGGATTGTTTGGTGTTATTCACAATGGCAGCCTGCGTATACAGAAATGCAACATATTGAATTCGTCAAGGGAATTCCTACGGCCTTGGAGCAGGATTCCTATTTTGATGCGAACAAACGGAATTTGATCGTGTTTGATGCATATGAAACTCAAGGGGTACAAATAGTCTTTAATTGAATTTTGCGACCACGCCCCTTTCGGCGCCTCACTAAAATCGGGTGCGATTTTCGGATATTTTATCGTCGTGCTCATTCTGTATACTAAAAGTACTCAATGTACCACTGGAATATTTAACTATGATAACATGGCTTTCCATTTTGCTAATTTTCTGACTCCAAAGTAAAATTTTACCCTCGTCATTTTTCAATTTTCCCGAGCGGTTCGATCAAAATTAACAAGGCGTTTGTGATCAAAACACGACCGAGCGAGGGATCTTGGGCGGTAACTCTTTTACGCAAGCGCAAATTGAAAATGTACCGCCAAAATCAAAGAGAGGAACGAATTTCCTTTGTTTTGATATGTAAAACGTCTAACAAAGAGCAGATTTGAGCCCGTCAAATGGCCTCTCAAAACAGCTACATCCTGCTCCTTGTGATTTTTGCCAGTTTTCCAAGCGTGAAAGGGTAGCAAAGCAATTGGCAGTGCGGATGGTACGGAAAACAATGGTTCCTTCATTCCGACACGAAATGAACAAGTAAGTGTGCCTGTTCAATATTATCGTACTTCTCTGAGCCCTTTATCTCCGTTTGAAGGTTTGGCTCAGATACTGAGGCCTAGGATGTGGACTGATGCAAAAGTACTATACGTCCAGCCGTGAAAATATTGTCAGGTTAAAATCAGATTTGCGTTTTGAGTCAATAATTTCCTGTAATATTAACTTTCCGGGGTCTACATTTTATTTCTTTCAGCTTTCTCATTTATACATTGTGGCAAGAAGAATAAAAACGCAGAAATCGGTTACGAGTCCGCCACAGTAGCTGTCGTGAAAATAATTTTTGAAGAATCTGGTGTTAGCGATGTTGTTGTTAACAGCCGTATTCTGAACGTCTTCAAAAAGAAGATTTCAGTACTGCAAACGGCTTAAAGACGAGCGAGCAAGGCAGGAGGAAAATCGCTGGCAAAGTTGTTGAATGGATGGAAAACCGGACCGAAATATCAATTCGAAATTTACTACAGCGTGAAATTCTTCGAGGTCAAATAAAGAACCATAGTCACGCCACTCATTTGTATCTTCGCGAAAACCTTTGTAGTGAATTTTTATCCTTTTCTTCTCGTTATCGACCTCGCGAATTTCAATTTCACACAGTTGGTTATCCTTTCTCATTTTATTTTTGTTCTTAACTTTAAACACTGGTAAATACTTGTCAATATACCTCAATACCTCACTCCGCCATTTCAAATTTAGCAATGCTGCCTTGAACTACGCATACGCAGTGAACGAGTGCTTCATGTATGATCACTGAATATCAAATGTTCATCGATGTATGACAAGAGTTTGATATGTCAAAGGATTGACGCTAGTAAAGACAAGCGAATTGTGAACCTCTTTACTCGTGGTTCTCATCATCGCAATCTAAGCGTGATTTATATTGTGCAGAATCTATTTCACCAGGGGAAAGCCTAAACAGCCATTATTTGTGCTATTCAAGAATCCACGAGACAAATTAAAAATCTTGACTCTTGCCAAGCAAATGTATCCCGGGCAAACTGATTTCTTCTTAAATCAGTACAAAGAGGCTGTAAAAAGACCTTTTGGTTATCTGCTGATTGATCTGAAAACTACTACCCAATACAATTGTCGACTGCGAACAAACGTCCTGCCCAGTGAAGAAGGTTTTAACCAAGCTGGGTTTCAAGAAAATATTTCTTTTAAACTATCTAAAGGAGCAAAATCTTTCGCCTGTCCCACTTCTTCCAGCTTTGCAAGAAATACAGGGCAACATGGATGACTTGCTTTCTCGAAACGATCTTTGGGACGATGAAAAAGCTAAGAGATATTTTCAGTTGCAAATCAGATACCTGGCTTTTAAAGAACAATCTATAAATACAAGAACACGAGCGGAAGAAATAATCAGCACTGTTCCAGACCTAACACCAAACACACAAGATTCTTCGACAGCAACGGCAGTATTCTCCACTCCCCTTAACCCCTTCAACGTAACACCTAAATTAACACAAGCGGCTATCTTACAAAAACCTGAAAAAGAAGGCTCCGCCCCACCACTACCCTTAAATCCTGCTTTCCTGACCCCTCCTCCCACAGTAGAAACCCCATCACAAGGCCCGAAGCGCAAAAGGCGTCGGATTCAATTTGTAAATTATTTGGATGATCATAATGCTCATGGCAAACAGAAGAAACGACCTCGGCATAGAAATTTGGAGTTAAACCTTACAAGTACTCCAGAGGATTAATTTCCATCCCTTTCAAATCGCTGTGTAAGTAGTTATTAGAGGATGCTTTGATTCTCTCTCACTTTGTACTTTTTTTCCGTCATTTTCCTGATTATTCCGTCACTTACCCCCCCAAAAAAAGATTACAAAAAATGGCGGAAATTAATCAGGGAATTTTTTTTACTCTTTTTTACCATTTCAAAATCGACCAAAATTTAAAAATCTAATTAATTTCACATAATTCCTCCGGTTAATTATGTCATTAAATTTCTCCTGTTTATTTCTTGTGGTTTGTTGTTATTAAATTTCCGCCATTTTTCTACTCTTTTTTAAGATTTCAAAATCGACCAAAATCAAGCAAAATTTAAAAATCTAATTAATTTCACATAATTCCTCTGGTTAATTGTGTTAATGAATTTCTCCTGTTTATTTGTTGTGGTTTGTTGTTTTTACAAATAACACTTTGTCATTAAAATTAGGGAAAATTGACAGACTTAATAGCTCACTCCCCCTGCGGGATCGCTCGCGGAAAATGACGGGAAAAAGTACAAAATGAGAAACAATCAAAGCATCCTCTAATAACTACTCATAAAGTCAAAATCACTTGTCTTTATTGAATAAAAATTATCTAAACATATATTAAAATGGAACAATTTTTTAGTGCTTTAAAAGATTATTGTTTAGATAATATTAAAATAGAGTTTGGGTGGAGGGAGCGAAATAGGATAACGGAAATTAATGAAGCATTAGAAATTTTAGTTGCAGCAAATGAAGCTAAAAAGTTAGAAATTGTTAAAAACTATTACATAATTATCTGGTTGTTGATCAACTCACTAAAAATCTCAAGAGTATTCCTTTTTATGAAGAATTTAAAAAGTATGAGGTTCATTTTGTACTAGAATATATGTACAATCAATTAGATACTTTTAAGAGGTGTTTAACTGGTGCTATGACTGCCATGGCTAAAGATGAAAAATTAGAAAAATTTTATAAAGAATTAATGAGATTTGATGATTGGAATGAGGATGAGGATGAGGATGAGGAGGATGCAAATGCGCAGTCACAATAATCCTACTAAAACTAATATAAACTATCTCTGAGGCAGAAAAAATAAAATTGATTTTTAAATTAATTATGGCTTAAAGATTTAATAACTTGTATAAAATGGTAAGCAAATCAGCGCAAAGCAAAAACTACAAAGTCAATTCAATGATCTTCCAAAACAAAAAAGTATTCAACCTGATAAACCAATTCAATAAAACACTAACACCGTTATTTAAAATAACAAAAGGTCCTTTCTGTAATGAAGCTATTCCAAATAGTAACTTCCGCAAAAATAAGAATGAGTATGTGAAGTTATTGATGAAGTTGACTGATATTTTTGAGGATCTCAAAAGTATTGGCCCAATCGAAATCGAACATTTGGACGATAATGTATTTCAAGAAGCTTTCCCAAATATTATGCATATGTTTTACGAACAGACTGACATATTTGAGTCTTGTCCTCTTGATATTGATGGTACAATCAATATAGAAAATATTTCTCCTGAAGATAATAATTTGTATTCACTATCTGAAAGTTTGTGGAATTTGGGAGTTCACCCAATTGAGTTCTGATTGCCCATGGTTTCTAAAATCATGGGCTTTTTTTTATGAAGAAATTTTTTTCAAAAATAAAAATGATTTAAAGATTTTGTTTCTCTTATAATAAAAAGATGCAGTTGACAGCTTACGAAAACGTTACTCCAGAAAATGTTCAATTCACAGATGCAAAAGAATTCAAAGTGAAAGACAGCAATATCAAATATAAGAGAATACCAATTGAGATAAGTTATGGTAATAACAAAAAAGGTCCTCTTGTAATTGAAACACCAACATTATTCTCTTTCGGAGTAAGTGAAAAGAAAAATCAAGAAACCAAAAAGTTGGTTGGTTATTCTGTCCCAGTATGTCTTTGGGGAAAAGATAGCCAACCCAATGAAAAAGAACAAGCATTTTTTGATGTTCTAAATAATATTACTTCTATTACAACAAGTTTTCTTGAAAAAGAATATGGTCCTGATGTAGCATCATCATTGTCATCACCATTATATTACAAACAGGTTGAGGTCGTTGATAAAAAAGGAAAGAAGAAATCCAAAAAAGATACATCAGCTTCTCCAGTACTCTATGCAAAAGTTATTTATTCAGAGAAAACCAAAAGGATGCTTTCTCTATTTAAAACAAAAGGAAAGAAAGATGTTAATCCATTAAAATATATTGATCAATATTGCAATGTCAAGATGGCTTTGGTTATTGAAGGAGTATTTATTTCAAAAACATTTACTTCATTGCAAATCAAAGTTCATGAATGTTATATCAAACAATTAAAACCGCGTGAATCTTTACTTACAATTGAAAAATCAAGTGATGAAGACAGTGAAGCAGATGAGTCCAATGATGAAGAACTTATTAAAGAATTTGTTATATCTGATGTAGAAGAAGAGAATTAAATACCAATTTCTATATAAAATTTATATAGAAATTTAGACACTTAATAGAAATATGAGTTGTTTATGGTGCAACATTTACCCCAGGATCTATATATAATTGATATTTTTTATACAATTCATCTTCATAAGGTATATCATCTTCAAAATAATTATGAAATACTTGTTCATAAAGATAATGTTCATAACCTTTACTATCTAAACAAGAAAAAAGTATAGCTGGATGTATATTTTCAATTTTAGATAAATTATGGAACATATCAAAATTATGATAAACAAATGGTAATAAAAGAGTAATTTTATCTTTAAAACTTTTTCGTCTAAAAACAATTTTTCTTTTCCATCGTTCTAATAATGATAGTTCTTTATCAGATTTATAAAAATCATCAAGATTAATATATTTTAAATAGTCTGCTTCATCCTCATAATATTCAAATTTAAATTTATCAATTATATGCCATCTATAACCATTTCTTACATATACAAATAAATATTTTTCAAATAAAAGATCATCATCATCAAAACAAAAACCATACCTATAAAAATTATCTAATTTTTCAAAATATTTTTCTAAATCATAAAATTTCTCTAATTCTTGTCCTTCTTTTCCAGTCCATCCACCCTTTAAAAAATCTTTTAAATCATTATGATGGTCATTTCCTAATTGTTCTTTTAAACATCTTATTAAATCTTGAAAAGGATGCTTATTTCTAATTTTATAAATTTCATCTTTATCGAAAGGTTTTATTTTTGATAAGAAATCAATTACATTATCCATTTTTTTACTACTTTTAGAAAAATATGATTCTGGTGAAATATCAATTTCATCACCCATTTTATTATATATATTATATTAAAAATCAACCAAATCCTTGAAACTCAACCATGAGTTAAATTTATCAGGATAACCACTCCATTTTACTAATGCCATTTTTTTCTTGTTATCTCTCCTGATAACCTTTTATATTCTAAAAGTCTGCTGTTTTGCTTTCTGTAATTCTTGTTCGTAGAAAGAACCTTCAATTGGTTCTCCCATCAGGTCAATAATAGAATATGTAACAGGTTTTGTTGGAATAATTTTATCGATCACAAATATCTCCTCTGTCCAGTTTGGTGTATAACCTTTATCAAATACCTTTCTCTTATACTTTGAAATTCTAACATGGTCTCCAATAGAAAACTTTGGTTTATCAGGTTTTAAGTAAATCGAATCACCATACAAATTAGACCAAACTTTTTTCTCATTCTTCTTTTTACTTGCCTCAACAGGAGTCATTTTCACACTAGAATGTCTCGTATTATTGTAATCATTAACTAGTTTATCTATCTTATCAAAGTAAACAGTGTTGTTATTCACAGTAAACATCTTCCACATTCTGTTTTTCATTGTTTTATTCCATCTCTCAACAACACTAGATTTTTCTTCATTTTCAGTGTGATACAGTTTAATTCCTTCTTTTTTAAGAAAATCTTTGAAATGCTTACTAATAAACTCAGAACCTTTATCTGTCCATAGCATCTTTGGTTTAAGTTTACTCTTAAATATGTCATCAAATGCTTTACTGACAGTTTCAGTTTTCTTGTCTTTCAAACCTCTTATCCATCCATACTTGCTAAATATTACTTGCTAAATATTACTTGCTAAATATTAAACATCAAAAGATATTTAACCCCCTTGTTCCACTTACTAAACTTTTGCATTTCAACCAAATCAGCAGCCCAGATTTCATCAATACCGTTTGAGATTACTGATCTCTTTTGAAAGTTTCTTGTGATTGGTTTGTGAAGTTCGTCGGCTAATTGTTGAGACCAATCACCACTCAACGCCGTCGCGCGTTTTTTTGAATACCAAGTCCAAGTTTTTTCTTTGTATTAATCAAGAATCGTGCAGTTGATCCCCACTTTGGCATTTCACCATAGGGAATCTGATCTAATGATTGTACCATTTCTCTATCGCAATCACTTTTGTTTTTTCCCATACCATAACAAATATCATGATAAGCAGCTATCTCATCAACTTTGTTATATGGTTTAACTTTCCACTCTGTTACTTCTCCAGTTTCAGGATTATAACTTAATTGTTTATCTAGAGGATTATAAGGTCCCATATACTTGTATTTACCTGGAGTCCATCCTGCTTTTGGCGCTGGGAGTTTTCCAATCCATTTCTGAATATCAACGCCGCTACCTAAACTTAACAGAGGATTATTTTCCCAAAAGTGTTCATCAACGATAATTCCATATTTATTTCTTATAATATCTGGCCATGTATCTGGATTAGATGAAATAATGTTATTCATATCTGTTAAAGCTTCTGGGTTTTTTTCAAAAAATGTAGACTTACACATTCTTCTATATGGTTTTTCAAATTTAAAAAATAATTCGGGATTACTACCTATTTTTATTATTCCCATCTTTTTTTCTTCAGCAGCTGTTGGTCTTCTCCAGAATTTACCAGAAGTAATACCATGGTCAGAACCAAAAGCGGATTTAAATATTTCACCAGATTTATATCTATCAAAAACTGGTTTCAAAGATGGAATCAATTCTTGAGTTGTTTTCATTGCGATATCTGGTGCTTTTTTTACAACAGTCATTGGGGAAATACCTCCCCCGTCCAAATCCTTTCTATTAGTTTTATATCTCTTTTTAGGTCTAACTTTGGTTGATAACTGGTCTGCTGCTTTTCCAAAAGAATCTTGAACAATTGGAGTTAATTTTTTCATTCCATAATCAAAAGCTTTTTTCTGGTATTTTTTATTTCTCATTGCCTCATTAACTCCATATCTTCCCATTTCAACTGCTTTTTTTCCCAACCAAGGTAAAGCATGTTCAGTAAATGCTTCTGCAGCTGTTCCTACAACAGTGTCAAAGACATCACCGCCCGCCTTCTCAGACGGGCTTATTAGTTTTTTGACTTCTTCTTTTTAGTTTTTCCTTTATTTCCACTACCACTCATTGTAGCAGGAGTAGTATCCTCCGGCAGTTCACTACACCATTGTTATTCAAATTTTCCAAGATGGCTGCCCTATTGTTTGAGGGTTCCACCAATCCCCTAGGGAGATGAGGTAATGGGTTGGGATCACGTAACAAGGCGAGGGGGTTACCCCTTCCCCCTACCCCTGTGTCGAGGACCCCCCTACCCCACCCCTTCCTGTTATTATGGTAATGAGGGGTGACATCATGAAGCAAGAAGGAGGACATTTGAGTAGTTAATATATACTAGTATAAACCAAGTTTATATTGGTAAACGAAAGGCTAGACACACCAATGTGGGAGAGAATAAGTGTCCCCTCATTACGCATGCATACAGAAACGACGTAGGCGCAGTAGCAAACGGAGTAGTTTTTATTCTGCAAAGAACGTAAATCAATAACAGGAGATGTTTTACTTGAAGGGACACGTGTTGAACAGGGAACTTACACAACCACTGCGTAGTTTTGTGCTACATGAAGGGTACATGTGTTTAACAGTGAACGTACATGCCGCCATGTTTTAGTGTAGGGTTAAATTTACCCTTTAAAAATAAATCAAGTACCGAAGATGTGTCTTTGATCTGTATGTGAGATGTTGTGGATGGAAAAAGGAAAAAATAGGGAGGTGGTTTAACCCTAACTATTTGAGGCAATGTTTGAGGCAATGCGTATGTACCTGTACTTCACAATGCCTACAACACACAAGTTATACAGATAAAACAGTGTTTATTTATTTCGGGCTAAACCGTTTTTAACATTTTGTGTGGATAACAGGGACACTAATTCTCACATAACAGACCAAAAAAAGAAAACCGTTTGATTGTAACAACAACGAATCATAAGTGAAAGTAAGTAGAAAAAAATTATGGAACCGCAGAGTTTCGATCTCTGAACCTTCCGCTTGCAAAGCGGACGCTCTACCATTTGAGCCACAATCCCAAAGACAATATAGGTTATGCAAAGTTGTTTATTGAGTCTAACTCAAGCTCACGTTATAACATGCCCTACATCCCCAGGGAGATTACCTCATCCTAGTAACCACGTACGAAGCCTAAATTAGCATAGAAAAACCCTCTCTTTATTAGCTTTAGAAATAAAAACGTAAACAGGAATACGCTCCGATAGTACAGCGGTTAGTACGTCTCTTTGTGGCAGAGAAAAGCTCAGTTCGAGTCTGAGTCGGGGCAATCATTTTTATGTTTACAACGAAAGTGTAAATAAAAAAATCATTATATACTAACAAAGCAGTAGCATAAAAATCACGGCAATAGGCAAGCAATGTTTCGGTAGTATAGCGGTTAGTATCTCTGCCTGTCACGCAGATGACCGGGGTTCGAGTCCCCGTCGAAACGCAAATAATTTTTTATTTGAAGTAAAAACAAACGCAAGATAGTTTTTTTAGTGCGTAAGGAATCAAAACATGTCGCTGGTACCTTCTAATCAACTTCTTGGAAGCTAACAGTGACTACATAGAACTAAGAATTTTGTAGGGTTAAATGTAGCCTTTAAAAATAAACAAACTACCGAAGGTGTTTCTTTTATCTGTATGCGAGATGGTTTTGACGGAAAAAGGAAAAAATAGGGAGGCTTTGTTTAACCCCTATTGAAAAATGTAGTTAAGAGTAACCGAACCACCAACCCTAACCAACTTACCGAGTAGAATGGTTGTAGAAGTAAGCTTATATAGATAACAAAGGAAATACGAGAGCAAATTAGCAAAGCGCTTACACCTTTAAAAGTCTCAATTTATTTTCATCTTTTGTGTACAATGAAAGCGTAAAGAAAACAGCATCATTTCAGACTAACAAAGCAGTAGCATAACACTAACAAGTTTGTAGGGTTAAATATACCCTTTAAAAATAAACTACCGAAGGATTGTAATTTTTAGTACCGCCCAAAATAATAAACATCAAGTTGAACGTGAAAGTAGCATAAAAACGGTCTGTGAGAAACGAACGCTATTTGCAAACAAACTGAGGAACATTGTTACGAAAAACTTTGTTGCGTGACTAGCGTGACTTTCTAGAAGCTTCGCGAGAGTTCATAATTTGTTTATTTTAGGATCTTGTGTCAGCGTTTCTAAAACGGTATATTTTGTAATCTTTTTGTAATCTTTCTATAATTAGACTATTTAGAAACTTCTAGAATTTTATTGTAAACGTATATAAGTAAGCGATTTTGAGCGAAGTTTTAACTAGTTTACCACAAGCGAAGAGAGTTTGGCGATCAGCCGTGTGTAGTCAAGTGTGACTGAAGCAGTGTTTAACAAGTTGGCAGAGGCCGTGTGAGTTTATTGAAGTTGGCAGAGGCCGTGTGAGTTTATCGAGTTACGTGCTGTTGTGAAGTTTTACTTCGTGGAAACTACGTTCATTTTTGGAATAAATCTCCTTGTTGCTGTTCCGATAACCCTGCGTTCAGTTTAGTTTGCAAGCTACCCGTCCTCTAAAAGATTACCCGCGTAACATTGGGGGCCTGTCTCGGGAGAGGAATTCAACTGTTTGCTGACTACAGTAACCAGGAAAGGATAGTTCAAGGAGAAGGAGTTATAGCGAAAGTAACAAGAACTGTTACGAAGAAGAAGATATTGAGTGTTTGCTGTGAACTACTGCTATGGAAATGGAAAAGCTTTTGCAGATAGGGAAAGCGTTTGGATTGGAAGGAGAAAAGTTGCTCGAGTTTGTAGAGAAACAACAACAGTTAGAAGAAGAGAGAGAAGAAAAACGTAGACAATTAGAAGAGGAAAGAAAAAGGGAAGAAGAAGAAAAAGAAGAAAAACGTAGACAGTTAGAAGAAGAAAAGGAAGAGAGACGTCGAATACTTGAGGAAGACAGACGGAAGGAAGAAGAAGAGAAAGAGCAAAGGCGTAGAAGAGAAGACGAGGAGAGAGAAAATAGGCGGCAAGAACGTGAGCTGAGAAAATTAGAGATGGAAGCAGAACTGTTGAAGCAGAAAGAGGCTATTGAAGCCGCTAAGAGAGAGCATGAATTGGAGCTCGCTCGTCTAGCACAAGGCCGTAACGTCGCCGAACGCGCCGAATTAAGAGAAGATAGGGCGAAGGCACCAAAGCTCCCCTCATTTGTGGATGGTAAGGACGACTTGGATGCTTACCTACAAAGATTCGAGAGGTTCGCAACTACAGCTAAGTGGGAGAAAATAGGATGGGCCTCGAAACTTAGTGCTCTTTTGTCTGGACGTGCCCTAGAAGTTTATTCGCGGTTGTCCGAGGAAGCCGCCCAAGATTATGACCGAGTGAAGTTAGCTTTGATGAAGAGATATGACCTTACCGAGGACGGCTATCGTCGTAAATTTAGAGCATCAAAGCCGGAAGTTGACGAAAGTCCTGAACAGTTTATAGTAAGACTGGATAGATACTTGTTGCGTTGGTTAGAGCTGTCGAACACTGAGCGTTCTTTTGAAGGCCTGAAAGATCTGATTGTGAAAGAACAGTTTATTGACTCTTGTCCGAAGGAGTTGGCTATACACCTTCGTGAAAGAGCCCCGGAATCGCTTGTCCAGATAGCCAAGATTGCCGATCAGTACTTAGAGGCACACGGAAAACATTTGTTCAGTCCCGCGAGTAGGAAGCCTGTGGTACCACCTCAGAAGGAAGAAATAAAGAATCAGCAGAATTATTCAACGATAGTAGTGTGTTTCAAGTGTAACGCTCGTGGTCACAGGGCTGTGAACTGCCCATCTCTGATCAAGAAATGTTTCATGTGTGGCAAGCAAGGACATGAAGCTAGAAACTGTCGCTCAGGTAAACAGAGGTCAGGAGGACAAAATAGAAATGGTCTCCCTTTGCAGCGTGGGCAAGTGAGTGCTGGTTGTTTGGTTAAGCCACCCGAGGTTAAACCTACAGAAGAAGAAGTGAGAGCCTGTATAAAGGATGATAAACTGTTGTTAGCCAGTGGTAAGAAGATTCCAATAGTAAGCAATGCCTGCCTCGAACCTCTATCTGGCGATCGATTGAAAATGCCTGTTGTAAAAGGAAGAGTGGGAGAGAAAACTGTGGATGTCTTGAGAGACACCGGCTGTAGTGGTATAGTGGTTAAGAAGAATCTTGTGTCTGAGGACCAGTTTACTGGTGATTTTAACGTTATGCTGCTCATTGACAATACAGCGAGGAAGGTACCCATCGCAAGAATTACGGTTGATACACCTTATCTCAAGGGGCAAGTGGAAGCGCAGTGTCTCCCAGATGCCATTTACGACCTGATAATAGGTAACGTTCCTGGAGCTAGACCCGCTGATGAACCAGACCCAACTTGGCAAGAAGCATGTGCTGTAACCACGAGAAGTCAAGCTAAGAAAGACGGTGTAGTTAGCCCTTTAAAAGTACCAAGTTACCGAGAGAGCCCTATTGTAGATAAACAGAATCTTAAACAGATGCAGAGTGAAGATGAGAGTTTGCGGAAGTACTGGGACCGAGGTGATATGCTAGTGAAGGGTCAAGCTGAGATTTCTTTTGAGGTAAAGAGTGGAATATTGTACCGCATCTACAAACACCCTTTTGTGAATGGTGGTAAGCCTGTGAAGCAAGTGATGGTTCCCAAGCAGTTAAGACCTCGAATAATGGAAGTGGCTCATGGATCTATAATGGGAGGTCATTTAGGTATTAAGAAGACGACTGACAAGATTCAGAGTGCATTTTACTGGCCAGGTATTCAAGGTGATGTAACCCGCTTCTGCAAATCGTGTGATGTCTGTCAGAAGACCGTAAACAAGGGATCGGTTCCGAAAGTGCCATTACAGAAGATGCCTTTGATCGATAAACCATTTAAGAGAGTAGCCATCGATCTTGTCGGACCTATCAGTCCACCAAGCGAAGAAGGGCATAGGTACATCCTGACACTTGTTGATTTTGCGACTCGCTATCCCGAAGCAGTACCTTTGAAGACTATTGACACTGAAACTGTTGCAGAAGCGTTAGTAAATATCTTCAGTCGGTTGGGAGTTCCTGAAGAGATTTTAAGTGACCTTGGCACACAGTTCGTCTCTGATTGCATGAAGGAAGTAACACGATTGCTGAGTATCAAGCAGATCACAACCACGCCCTACCACCCTATGTGTAATGGTTTAACTGAGAAGTTCAACGGAACAATGAAGCTTATGTTAAAGAGATTGTGTAGCGAACAACCAAGACAGTGGCATCGATTTATCAACCCTTTGTTGTTTGCTTATCGTGAGGTTCCCCAAGAGTCTACTGGTTTTTCACCATTTGAGCTGTTGTATGGAAGAGCCGTTAGAGGTCCAATGAGTATTCTTAAGGAACTTTGGACGAAAGAAGTTGAGGAACCGGAGGTTAAGAACAGCTACCAGTACGTTTTTGAGCTGCGAGAGAAGTTGGAGGACACCCTTAAATTAGCTCACAGTCAATTACAGAAGGCTCAAGATAAAGGAAAGCACTATTATGATAGTAAGACCAGAGCCAGAAAATTTCAGCCAGGTGAGAAAGTTCTTGTACTGCTACCAACTGATCACAATAAGTTGCTGATGCAGTGGAAGGGTCCTTTTGAAGTGAGTTCAGTAGTAGCCCTTAACGACTACAGAGTTAAAGTGAAAGGGAAGGAGAAAGTTTACCACGCGAATCTCCTCAAGAAGTATTTTGAAAGAGATGAAGCTACAACAGAAGAAGCAGTAGCGGTGGTAAAAGTAGATGATCATTTTGAGGACGTTATACATTCAGAGTTGAAGCCATTAAAGGCTCAGAGAACGTTGGAGCGGATTACTTGAGTCGTGCTGACGAATAGGTTTATTGACATTGAACTGTCCTCATTTAGCAATTTTTCGTGTTTAGGAGAAATTTAGGAAATTTCTACTGAAAAGGGGTTATGTTACGAAAAACTTTGTTGCGTGACTAGCGTGACTTTCTAGAAGCTTCGCGAGAGTTCATAATTTGTTTATTTTAGGATCTTGTGTCAGCGTTTCTAAAACGGTATATTTTGTAATCTTTCTATAATTAGACTATTTAGAAACTTCTAGAATTTTATTGTAAACGTATATAAGTAAGCGATTTTGAGCGAAGTTTTAACTAGTTTACCACAAGCGAAGAGAGTTTGGCGATCAGCCGTGTGTAGTCAAGTGTGACTGAAGCAGTGTTTAACAAGTTGGCAGAGGCCGTGTGAGTTTATCGAGTTACGTGCTGTTGTGAAGTTTTACTTCGTGGAAACTACGTTCATTTTTGGAATAAATCTCCTTGTTGCTGTTCCGATAACCCTGCGTTCAGTTTAGTTTGCAAGCTACCCGTCCTCTAAAAGATTACCCGCGTAACAAACATAATCACCGTAGTCACGCCAAGACAAGTAACGTATTAATTGTCGCATCTTTTGCGTATTGTAAGCAAGTGTTCAATGAACTGGTTCACCTGAAAGGGTGAAGCCGGAATGGGGAGACAGCAATCACTTTCATAGAATAGCGGTAAATAGATTGACTAACGAGTTCGCTGGAAAAACACCTCGCGATAAGTTTGCAAAGCAAAGAATATGTTTATTATCGCCGCACACAGACAGTAAAGGTCCTCGGTAAATTGTAAAGAAAAAGCCACGGTATTGTTTATAGTTAGTCAACACGCAAAACAATTAGTAAAGCGAACTGGCAAAAACACCTCGCTATAAGTCTGCAAAGCAAAGAATACGTTTATTATCGCCTCACATAGGTAGTGCGTTACATGCTCGTTAAAGAAAAAGCCGTTGTATTGTTTATAGTTAGTCAACATGTAAAACAATTAGTAAAGCGCAATACGGTTGTGAAAAGTAATTTCCTGTCACCATCATTGACGGTGACAGGGTGTTAATAAGGGAATAGAACACAAAAGACATGATTGAACAGGCCTACAAAGGTAATGAGCCTAGAATACAAAAATAGATCACATACTTTTACTCCTTTGTACTCCCAAAGATGACAGAAGTGAGTCGCAACACGTATCAGTTACAGCGAAAGAGGAACACAACAACGCATACACGCGTAGGGAGGGGAAAAATAGTATTTGCATCCTGTTGCGATTAATTATTTTATCCATGAGAGGTTGTTGATCTTTTATGTTGCTTTTCCCGAGGAAGCAGAACAACAGATCTTTTGCATGTAATTTTAAAACAACACCTGAAGTGGTTAACAAAGCCGCACCTTGTTAATAAACCAACCAATCGCATGTCCTAGTAATATTACTTGGGGAAACAATAAAACTGCTTACTATGCAAATAAGGGGTTATAAAAAAAGCGGTTTGAACTGGTCAAAACACACAGTTTTTGCCATGGCAGAAGAACTCATATCGCTCGGTTGTGATTCAGATGATGAAATTGCGTTCGACGAGGAGATTTTGCAGTATTTGCGTGAGGAATGGGAGCTTACACCGGTCGCGTGCGATAGCGCCTTTGATGAGGAGATTAGAGCGATCTTAAACGCACACAATGAGGGGTTAGACGACCCTACTTTGTACGATGTGTGTGAGGAAGAAAGTCTGGATATCGGTGATCTTATGGACTCTGAGGATGACGAATGGTTGTTGGCCGGGGCGCGAAGAAGCGAACAGCAAGGAGGCAATCCGTTATTTTCTGTGCTCAGACAGCGGTTAGGTGCAACCCGGCAGTGGCAAAACGGCACCGTGATTCAAGATCGCGTGCGGTTACAATTGCAGCAGAATCGAGTGCCACAGGATGACCAGCTCGGGGAGGCGGTGGCCGAGGCGTTTTACCAAAGTGTACGCGACTACATGCAGCAGGAAGGAATCAATCCACAGAGGTATCGACTACAGATGAAAATTCATCATAATGGGAGCGGAACCAATGCGTGGACCAGTTCGCCAGTGTTGCCGTTGGAAGATTGGTTAAACAATCGACAGCGCACCAGAGAATGGATGGAACAGTTAGCAAAAGAATTGAATTCCTCCCAATCCGTGGATGTCAGCAAAGACGATTTCTTTGCCGAATTCCTCCTTATCAAAACTCCTAGCGCTGGCGGTAAATATAAGAAATGGAATATTAAATCGTTATCGTACGAAGACATGTTGAAGAAAAAGAAATGCATTATTACGATACGGAATAAAGATGAACTGTGTTGCGCCCGGGCGATCGTCACCTTAAAAGCACGCATTGATCAAGACTCTCAGTACAGGAATTTACGCGATGGCTTTCCTATTCAAGAGCGTTTAGCCAAACAATTACATCGCGACGCGCAAGTGCCTGAACAAGCGTGTGGTCCCCAGGAACTGGATGCATTTCAAACCTTCCTGGGATCGCAGTATCAGATCATGGTGTTGGAAGGAATGAAAGGGCAAATTATTTACAAGAACAGCGCGTACGATTCTGCTGAACATGTGCTCGCCTTGCTTAAAATCAAGTCGCATTATCATGCGATTACCTCTTTGCCTGCGTTTCTCAATCGCAGTTATTTTTGCCGGTACTGCGAACGGGCGTACGATCACGAAACCGCAGAAAAACATAATTGCAAGGGCCAGAACTGCATCGCGTGTCGCCGGGGAAAGAAACGATATAAAAACTTTGCGACATGGGTTAAACCGACCCATTACTGCGCTGATTGCAACCGTTGGTTTTACGGACCGGACTGTTTTGAGGCGCACAAGAAAGCAACGCAAAAAACCAAATCCGTGTGCAAGCGGTGGAAAAAATGTGAGAAATGCTTTAAAGTCTTTAAGCGTCACCTTGAACATCAGTGTTATACAGCCAAGTGTGGAAATTGCGGTCAACGCAAAGACATCCAACATCGATGCTTTATTCAGCCGTATCAAGCCAAGAAAGACGTCGTGAAGGAACCGGAAGAAGACATGATGGAGGAGGCGGAGGAAGACGAACTGGTGTTACCGGAAAACACCAAACCTGAACCCCTGATCATAGCCTTTGACATCGAGTGCGAAGCGAAAGCGATGGAAGGCACTGAGGACAAAGTGTTTGAACCTGTGCTGATCGGGTGGTCCACGTTACGGGAACCAGACGACTATCATGAAGTGACAGCATAAAAGAGTTTTTGAAAGTGATGAAATCAAAAACGGTGTTTGAAGGAGAGGAACGAGAGGTATTTTGCTTTGCGCATAATCTTCGGGCCTTCGACGGGATGTTTATCCAAGAAGAGTTGTATCGTCAAGGACACACCATACACAGTATCCTGAATCAAGGCGCAAAATACCTCTCGTTTCAATGCGAGAATTTGATTTTCAGGGACTCGATGAACTTTTTTAGCATGGCGCTAGAAAAATTATCGGCTACCTTCAATTTAAAAGAGCTTCACAAAGAATTTTTTCCGTATGGGATGATTTCTCAGGCGTCCGCAGGATATCGTGGTCCATTTCCGGCACCTGAAGAATATCATCCAGACCGGATGAATGACAAACGGCGAAAAGAATTTTACACATGGTACGAACAGCAGCGAGGCAAGGTGTTTGATTACGATAAGGAACTGTCGTTGTACCTGAAAAGTGATGTGCTCGTGTTAAAGTCCGCGCTTCAAGCTTTCAGCTCCGAGATGTTTAGTTTAACGGGAGTAGAACCGCTGACTCAGTGCGTGACCATTGCTTCCACAGCGTTCCGGGTATGGCAACAGAATTTCCTGGAAAAAGATCTCATTGCCCTCGAGCCCCAAGCCGGATGGCGTGGAAATAAAGTGAACCAGAGTGCTGTGGCCTTGGAATGGTTGTCGTTTGAAAATACCAAAGTGGAAGGAACCATTCAGGTAACTATACACGAAAAAAGCCCACCTTGTTGTAGGATTGCGTGACTCATCGGTGTGTTTCTATTTTTCAGCATGTACGCAGTTCGACGCAAGGCGAGAAAAAACTGCAGCTGCGAAACGGTACCTCCATGTTTGTGGACGGCTTCCATGAAGCAAGCCAGACCGTGTACGAGTTTTTTGGGTGTACCTTTCATGCCTGTCCCAAGTGTCACCCTCATCGTCGTAACCAGACTCGATACTGCCATCCTGATCGGACGTGCGAGGAAGTCTACGAAGCGAGCCTCAAAAAAGTAGAAGATCTGAGAGCCGCTGGCTACAGAGTCATCGTAAAATGGGAATGCGAGTATGTGAAAGAGAAAACCACCGATCCTGAGCTCAAAGCCTTTGCAGACGCGTTTGAGATGGTCACTCCTTTAGAGCCTCGCAACGCCTTCTTTGGTGGACGGACCGAAGCAATTACCATGTACGCCAAGGGTGGCCCTCAAGACACCATCACCTATATTGACGTCACGTCTTTGTACCCAACCATCAACAAATATGGCCTTTATCCGACGGGTTTTCCAGAGATCCTCTTTAACCCAGAGGACCAAGACATCTTTAGTTATTTTGGCATCGTGAAAGTGTCCATTCTCGCGCCCGAAGGCTTGTATCTGCCGGTGCTACCCGTGAGGCAGCATGGGAAGTTGACCTTCCCGTTATGCAGTGCGTGCGTCACGGAAGAGATGGCGAAACCCATGCACGAACGCAGTAATCTGTGCAGCCACACCGTAGAACAACGCATGCTACATGGGACATGGGTGACGCTGGAATTACAGAAAGCAGTGGAAAAGGGGTACCACATCAGTAAGATCCATGAAGTGTTTCATTTCCCTCCCAACCAAAGACGAGAAGGGCTGTTTAAAGAGTACGTGAACACCTTTCTGAAGGTGAAGCAGGAATCGGCGGGGTGGCCGGAGGGATGTGAGACCGAGGCGCAGAAAGCGGAGTACCTGAGAGACTATGAGGAGGTGGAGGGCATCCAGTTGGAGCATGTGGCTGAAAACCCAGGAAGGAAAGCCATTGCCAAACTGCTACTTAACAGGTAACTAGGACCGCTCTAAAATAGACTAACCGTTTGCGTGATAGTCACGAACAGGTGTTTGTTTTGTCTTACAGCTTATGGGGAAAGTTTGGTGAGCGCCAAAACAAACCAGAGACGCACAGTATCGACGCCCCAGTGCAGTTATTCCGTCTGCTCGATGATCACACCTACCATTTGTCGAATGTACGGATCTGTTCAGAGGATGTGTTGGAGGTAGTCACAACCCGGGACGACGACGCCTATCAACCGAGTTTTAAAATCAATGTTTTTATTGCCGCGTTTACGACGGCGCAAGCTAGGCTTAAATTATATGAGGCGTTAGATACACTAAAAGAACGTGTCTTGTATAAGGACACCGACTCGATCATATACCACACCAGGGAAGGGCAAGAAATGGTACCCATGGGGTGGTTTTTAGGGCAGTTTACGAATGAAACACCGGGAGATAGCATTGTTGAGTTTGTGACGGGGGGCCCTAAGAATTATGGGTATTTAACGAAAAAAGGGAAGACCGAGTGTAAAGTGAGGGGCTTTTCACTGAATTATGAAACGAAGCAACGGTTGAATTATGAGACCATGAAACAAATTTGTTGTTAGAAATAGACGACCCCTTGGAGAAGCCCAGAACCATGACGATTCCGATTCATGATTATTTTGAACGGGATCGAGTCCAGAAAAAAATTAAACTCACGGATCGGGTCAAAAAGTACAAACTTGTGTTTGACAAACGCGTCCTTGACCCATCCACCAAAAAGTCCACGCCTTTTGGCTTTGTATGGATGCGGGGGGAGGTATAAATAGGGGAGGGAGTTGAAAAAAAAAAGGCAGTCGTCGTAGCACCATGGAGTTTTATATGACGTTCACAAGCCGATTTACTTCGAAATACCTAGCCAATGTCCCTTGGAAATTTACCGTGAAACCCAATATTCATTTACCGGGGAAGAATTGGAAAGTAGCGATCGCTTATGCCGTCTTACCCCCCATGGCCCTCTTTAAATCACTCCAAACAGCCAATGTGAATTTAATGGAATTACAGATGACATCGACCAAACCGGGACAGCCCGACGAGGTGAACAAAGGGGTGGTAAAATCCAGCGATTTGGAACAGTGGGAAAACGCAGGGTTGTGCTTTAACGGAATCGACTTTTTTAATAATATCAAGCATCGATTAGAAGAAACAGCCCATGCTGCCTTGAGTCCAGGGTATCACTACCCCACACAAACCTGGCAAGCGTTGGAGTGGTCCAAAGAGGGTCAGGAGCCTGAATTAACCTTAAAAAGTAGTGACAAGAGTAATGTGATTTATATGTATAAACCATTTGCGGAAGCCTTGCAAAGGCTAAACACAGGCACGAATGATGTGGAACAAGGAGGGCCTAATTTAGTGCATAGCTATCCCAAACATCTGAAAGGGGCAAGCTCTTTAGCTACCAACACTCCGATAAAACAGTCGGGAAACTCCTTATGGTTATCTACGTTATCCGAATGGCGTTTTATTAATTTGAATACCAGTTTTAACCATGCCATGCAATTAACCTCGAGACCTCTTCAAGTCTTTGCCAAACTAAAGCAGGAGGGTGTGACGGTAGAGCAACCATTGGGGCATGTACATTATTCCCCGCAGGGACGAGGGAGTGTGTGGTTTACGCCCGCGCAGGAAACATTCTATGAAACCCCCGTTGCATGGTGGGACGAAGTAGAAATTCATATTCAAGAATTAAATAGAGTGCCCGTCTCATTTCAGTTTAGTAGTGAATGTTTTCTCATACTACACTTTAAACAAGACACCCTGTAAACTAGGAAAAAAGCCAGCTTTTATTAAATCACATTACAGTTTGAGTTTACGTTTGGTTTTCATGAGAGCGTTCACAAAATGTTCCGTCTTGGATTTTTTCCCTGGGAGATTAGAAATGGCCCGAATCATTTTATCATCTGCTTTCCACTTGTCCTGAAGCGATTTAGCCACACTGTAGTCCCAAATCATGGGTTCTTGCAATACGATCAAGGCGATTGATGCCCATCTGCCCTAACGCCAACCGTTTTTGTAACTTGGTCCCAGGCCCCGCAAATTGATACCCCGGTAAATGAAATTCAATCCCCGTTTTGGACATGGCTTTTTGAAGATCTACTTTTTCCCCGCGTATTGTTTTACGATTTCTTTTTGTACGGCTTAAACGGCGTCGCTGTCCAGTCTTTGCCATGTAATTTGCGTTTCAGCGGCTGAGCGCCAAACGGTTGCCAGCCTGGTTGCGTTTGGAGTCTTTTTAAAGCGTATTCCTTCGCTTTGCTTTTTGCGGCTTTGATGGCTTTTGTTTTGGCAGAGGCAATCAAGGCGTGAGCCAGTTGCTTGCCTGTTTTTGGTGTTTCTGGAAAGTCTTCCGCGGCCGAGGCAAACTCATTGGTGCTGTCATTAAAGATGTGAATATTGTTCATCGTGGTGTCAGATAGGAATGAACGTTTATTCGTTTGTCTCACGATAGAATCGCTTTGAGATATTGATCGCGACGTTTCGACTGCAATACTGCTAGTCTTCATCAGGCGATGAGGTCGATTGCTTACGTGTAGCTATTTATGCACGTTGGTTCACTGTGATTGGTGTATTTCGATCCTCATTATTCCGACTAGCAGATGATGTTCCCTCAGGGGTCCGCTTTGTAGTTGAACGGCTGTTGTGTTTTCTGATCGTAGGCATCCATGCTTCGGGAATTTCGATTCCGTTGTCTCTATTGATGTTATTAGAATGAAGTCTTATTTGGATAGCCTCTTTGACCCTACGTGTGTATCGGTGAGGGTCATGATCGATAAACTTGACTTGATTCCATAAAGGAAGATGCCCCGTTTCGTTTGCGTGCTCCGAAACTGCGGAGGTTTGTGTATGAGCAAGCCGTATATCTCTGTCATGTTCTTTTATCCTGTCTTGCATTGCTCTCCCTGTTTCGCCTATATATACTTTGCCGCATTCACATGGAATTCTGTATACAACACCTTCTTGTTTACCTGGTTCTAGGCCGTCTTTCGGTCGTACTAAGTAAGACCGAAGAGTTGTGTCAGATTTAAAGACGGTGCGAACGCCTTGTTGTTGTAGGCAGCGGCGAAGAACCTCTGATACACCTTTAATATAGGGTAAAACCGCGGTAGATTTAAATTCCTGCGTGGGTTCGTTGTTGGCTGTTGGTGTTGTGGTTTTAACAAGTTTTCGTATGAACGAAGAGGGATAACCGTTGGAAACAAGTACCGATGATAAATGTTTCTTTTCTTCAGCGATAACTGATGGTTTTTGTTATGAGGTGTTTGGCTCGGTCATATAGACACTTAACAATACCACGCTTCACTGACTGAGGATGGTGTGAGTCATAGGCTAAGTATTGATCAGTGTGTGTGGGCTTTCTGTATACACTGGTAGTAAGAAGGCCGTTTAAGTCCCTTATAACTGACGTATCGAGAAAGGGAATGCTGTCATCTTTCTCGGTTTCCATGGTAAAACGAATAGTGGGCTGTTGGTTATTAAGATGTTGTAAAAAGCCGTCGACTTGGTCTCGATCTAATATAGTAAAAGTGTCATCTACATATCGCTTCCAGATCTTAGGTTTGTAGATCGCACTTGCTATCGCATGCTCCTCAAAATCTTCCATGAAGATGTTGGCTATAACCGCGGAGACAGGGCTCCCCATAGCGGCTCCGTCCTTTTGTTCGTAAATTGATCCATTGTACTGGAAATACGTGGATCGTAAAACAAAGTTTAAAAGGTCGGCAATTTGTGCAGGTGTTAGGTTTGTGCGGTCGGCAAGACCGGGATCGTTTTCTAGTTTGTGAAGTGTGGCCTTTACGGCATCTTCGATTGGCACGTTCGTAAATAAAGATTCTACGTCAAATGACACCATGATTTCCTTTTCTTGTATTCTTTCATGGTTGATGGTATTCACGAAATGAGTAGAGTTGGAAACTGCGTACTCCGATTTGCCTGTCAGTGGGGACAGGATGTCAGCTAAATGAGCCGACAAATCATAAGCAAAGGTGTTTATGCACGATACAATAGGTCTCAATGGTACATTTGGTTTGTGTATCTTAGGCTGACCGTAGATCCTAGGTGGCTGTTTGTGCTGAGGCCTGATCTTGTTGTAGACTGTTTCTGATAGATGCCCGCTTCGTTTCAAACTAAGAAGCTTCTCAGTGAGTTTACGGCTGAGTCGATCCGTGGGGTCTTTATTAAGGAGTTGATATGGACCCGTTTCGATTAGTGTTTTCATTTTTTCATGATAGGTGTTAGTGTCTAGAACTACACTTGCGCGACCTTTGTCGGCTGGTAGTATCATAATAGAGTCGTCTTTTTTTATGTTGTTAAGGGCTTCATGCATTTCCTTCGTGATGTTGGGCTTTGGTGGCTCACCCTTTTGAAGGACGCTATTAACGGTTCTCCTTATTGTGTCAGCTTGTTCTGAGTCAAGCGTTCTTATGGCTGTTTCAACTTTAGCGACAATTTCAGTGGCTGGAATGGTGGTTGGTGTTACTGCAAAATTTAACCCTTTCTCTAGTAATGATACCTCAGCATCATTAAGAGGCCGTGATGATAAGTTAATCACCCATTTGCTTTTGTCGACTTGTGATGTTAGGTTAACATGAGGTGAAACAGAGGCCTGTTTCTCCTGTACAAGTTGATGATGTCGAAGATGCCGTAAAGGCCACACTTCACAAACTAGAAAACGATCCCGGTCTTGCCGACCGCACAAACCTAACACCTGCACAAATTGCCGACCTTTTAAACTTTGTTTTACGATCCACGTATTTCCAGTACAATGGATCAATTTACGAACAAAAGGACGGAGCCGCTATGGGGAGCCCTGTCTCCGCGGTTATAGCCAACATCTTCATGGAAGATTTTGAGGAGCATGCGATAGCAAGTGCGATCTACAAACCTAAGATCTGGAAGCGATATGTAGATGACACTTTTACTATATTAGATCGAGACCAAGTCGACGGCTTTTTACAACATCTTAATAACCAACAGCCCACTATTCGTTTTACCATGGAAACCGAGAAAGATGACAGCATTCCCTTTCTCGATACGTCAGTTATAAGGGACTCAAACGGCCTTCTTACTACCAGTGTATACAGAAAGCCCACACACACTGATCAATACTTAGCCTATGACTCACACCATCCTCAGTCAGTGAAGCGTGGTATTGTTAAGTGTCTATATGACCGAGCCAAACACCTCATAACAAAACCATCAGTTATCGCTGAAGAAAAGAAACATTTATCATCGGTACTTGTTTCCAACGGTTATCCCTCTTCGTTCATACGAAAACTTGTTAAAACCACAACACCAACAGCCAACAACGAACCCACGCAGGAATTTAAATCTACCGCGGTTTTACCCTATATTAAAGGTGTATCAGAGGTTCTTCGCCGCTGCCTACAACAACAAGGCGTTCGCACCGTCTTTAAATCTGACACAACTCTTCGGTCTTACTTAGTACGACCGAAAGACGCCCTAGAACCAGGTAAACAAGAAGGTGTTGTATACAGAATTCCATGTGAATGCGGCAAAGTATATATAGGCGAAACAGGGAGAGCAATGCAAGACAGGATAAAAGAACATGACAGAGATATACGGCTTGCTCATACACAAACCTCCGCAGTTTCGGAGCACGCAAACAAAACGGGGCATCTTCCTTTATGGAATCAAGTCAAGTTTATCGATCGTGACCCTCACCGATACATACGTAGGGTCAAAGAGGCTATCCAAATAAGACTTCATTCTAATAACATCAATAGAGACAACGGAATCGAAATTCCCGAAGCATGGATGCCTACGATCAGAAAACACAACAGCCGTTCAACTACAAAGCGGACCCCTGAGGGAACATCATCTGCTAGTCGGAATAATGAGGATCGAAATACACCAATCACAGTGAACCAACGTGCATAAATAGCTACACGTAAGCAATCGACCTCATCGCCTGATGAAGACTAGCAGTATTGCAGTCGAAACGTCGCGATCAATATCTCAAAGCGATTCTATCGTGAGACAAACGAATAAACGTTCATTCCTCATTGGTGCTTTCGTAAATATCCTCCGCTTTTTTACCGGAAGAGGCTTTTTTACCAGAAGAGGACTTGGTACTTGTTTTATATTTTAAAGGCTTTGTTTTGAACGTCGTACTCGGAGGGGCTGATTGACTGGAGGAAGGTTCTGACTTGGGAGTCAATAACTTGGGTGTAAACGGTTTGACGACAGAAGGGGTTGCTGCGGGTCTATTTATACGATGTTTCAATTTCGCAATATTTCCCATGAATTGTTGCGTTGGGCCCACGGCTAAATTGTTCTCCTCGTCAGGGCTACCAGGATGACCAGGTTGTCCGGGTTGACGTATTTTTTGCGACCACACTCTCAACTCTTTATTGAGTGATTTTAAACGGGGTACTTTCCATGACGCGTCCGCGTTACTGTTTAATAATAATTCTTGTTGCGCCGCTAAGCCGGCTGCTTTGGTTAACCTTGAATCCTCTAAAAGACTGGCTTTGTGACGATCTCGTAACTTAAAAAACGCCACAGAATTTTCCAACGGAGTACTTGAAATACCGTCCATGCTAACACTACTCTCGCATGGACCTAGCAAGCTCTTTTTATAGTCGTGACCTCCTGTCTACATTTTTGTTTCAGTTTTTGCTGCAATTCTTTCAATAGTTTCAAGATTCCTACCAATTGAATGAGCAACATCACGAGTTTATCCAACACTTTTGGTTTCTCCATGTCTAGTACTGATACAAACGTTTACCCGACAAATAACTTCTTCGCAGTTCGTTCCAAATACCTGCACCGGTTTGTTGCTGTAACAGTTGGCGTCTTCTTTTTATACTGTTTTTGGCATTGGCAATCATCCTCAAGACGTTGGCTTGTGGTTTTAACACGCGCAAGGTACTACGTCGTGGGGGAACATTGCCCCTGATCGTATTCATGACCAATTCACTCAACGCATTAATCTGATCTGCATTCGCATACAATAATTTTTGACGTCGTCTGTTGGCTCTTGCCTCTCGTAACACATCGTTTAAAAAGGGTCGTTGACGTATCATACGTTCGTGTGCCGACATGATTAACGACTTTGTTTACGTTGCTTTCTTTTATACCAACGTTTACTCAAGCCTTCTAAAAAACGGGTGGCTGCATAATTGGCCGATACCTCGGCCGCTTGTTGAAGAGTACGTTTTGCCAAAGGTTTGATCAATTGTGTGGCTGCGTTTTCCGCCGCCGCCGCGAGAAGCTGCCCCGCCGCGCCGCGACCGCGTTGGCGCCCGCGGGGGCGCCGCGTCCCTACGCCCGCCGCGCGCGTTCGCGTTCTGCCTCGTTTCCATGTCATGGTGACAATTACACACCCAACACCGTCACAGGCCTTTTTATAGATCTTGGTCAAAGGTATGAACTTGCGTGCGTCCTTCCCGTTTGGTTAAATGACTCCATATGCGAAACTGATCTTGAGAGGCAGGGTGTAAATCCAACATGAAATACCCAAAAGGTCTTGCGGTGAGTTTTAAAAAGAGTTGCAACACCTTTTTCCAACGTTCTGGATACACTTGTAATAATAAATTGCGAATGCCTGTTTTATCCCTCGGGGATTTTAAAAAAATCACATAATGAGCATTGCGGTTAATGGTTTTGGCAAATTTTCCAGGGGGAAATAAATCTTGCGTTAAATAAAAGGCCGTAACGCCACGGTGATGAGAATCTTTCGTAAATAAATCCAACACGCGTTTATCATTGCCTGATTCTGCCATTAAGTCATCCAAAATCAAGAGTCCCTGGTCTTGAGGTTTAAACCATTTTGCGAGGGTGCCTTCAGCGGGTATCCCTTTATAAAACGTACATTTCATTCGATCGAACCGGGGTTGCCATCGATCGTAACAGTAAATGATCTTGCGAGGGGGTTTTTCAAACAACGTCTGTTCCTTAAGAAGATGTTCCACTAATTCACTTTTACCCGACCCAGACGGTCGTGCTATAATGACTGAACTCGGGTGTCTAATCATTGTCTCCCCACAACTCTTGATACAGTCGTGGTGACACGGAATGAATAAGAGTTTGCATTTGCTGTTTTAAATACGTTTCCCGCATGCCTTCTATATATCGTTTGACGTCCGACCACAATTGCGCACGAATTAAACACCTCACGTAATGCCATCGAAAGCCGTCCCACAGGACCGCAGGATCGACTCGATCATAGGGGCGCTCAAGGGATTTGAGGATGAGAGGATGCATGGCAAACAGCATCCATTCCTCATAATTCTCTTTCCAATAACCCCATTCCATGTTGGCAAAGGCCTTTAACACGCGTTGAACGTCTAATCTCGTTAACATGATCGCTACAATAAACAACACAAGCGTACCATGTCTCCTTTTATTCATTCACAAAGCAAGCACGCGATACACAGGTTTGCGACCCTCTGAGATCTTGAAAAAACAATTCTTTTTTAATGAGTTGATCAATTTGTTCTCCTACTTGTATATCGTTTAACACAAAATTATGAGCGCTCCAAGGGGCTAAAAAGTCCTCAAACGAGTCGTCTCTAGCTCTAGCTTTTAAAAACATGGTCGCATAATGACCGCACGTGTACGTATCGAGTGATTGTAACGGTTTATTACTCGTGATTAAGGTAGACCATCGTTTCCACAAAGACTGCAAGGCGGGATAGTGTTTGAGAGGGAGAGCAAAGCTATCAAACACTTCACAACAACCCCACTGAATAAATAACGCTAACCAATGTTCTCTAGGTTTCCCCGCAGGATCTGTGTTGACAATTAAGGCATGAGGTCCTTACTTGGTGAGAGACGGGACTTTGTCGGCTGGAAACACGCCTACAAACATGGGTTTGAGGAGGGGATCCTCTTTCCCAAACACCGTTAACACGGTATCAGACAGAGCCACAAACTCCATGCGTTTAACTGTTGATGTTATAAATGATGCCCCCAAACTGATCAATCTCAAATATATTTTCATATTCAGACCAAATCACCACGGTGACATTGTAATTCAGGGCTGCCCGAAACTCAATTTCATAGCGGACATTGCCTGTTTTTCGAGGACTTCGTGTGTGCCCTGAATCTACATCTCCTGCGGCATTGTTGAACATAAACAAGGTACAATTTTTATCCTGACCCCAATCATCGGGTTGTAGGAGCGGCACCCTGTGATGTGTATAAGCGCCTGAGGCTGTGAGGAAGCGGTCATAGCCTATCAAATCTTCTGCTTTGGTATTGCCTGTGAGGGAGAGGGTCCTGTTAGGATAAATCTCGCCGTCCACCAATTGACGCACTTTGGTCACCCCTAGTTTTTCGTAGGCATACGGGTAGGTTTGTAGGGACCCGTTATAATTGGTGGAACGTATTAACCCCACAATCACTCGGATAGGTACTTTGTTGAGAAACACATTATCTTGGGACCAAAAGGTACTTCTTCCATCAAAACTAAAGGTACGAATTTCACTGCGTACCACTGGGTATTTGACTGTTTTTCCTTTAGACAAGGACCGTTCCTTTTGCAGTCGGGTGTAGAGACTTGCATTCAAGGTCACTTTTTTTCATCCACAGGGTCACAAATAGGTCATCGGTGCCTAGGGTAGGAATTTTTTTATTGACACTGGCGGTGGTGTCGGGCGTTCCAAAGACAAACAGGCTATTGGGGTTGAGGTACAGTTCCAAATCAATTTGCACTCCAGGTACCAAACATTTCCCTGTCCTAAACACAGGTAAGTGAGGTTTGACCATAAAGGTGTGATACACTTTTCCCAAGAGTCTGCTGGTTAACTTCTTTAATTCTGTTTTTCCATCCCAATTGTTCGGATCGGGTTCATCATTATTAGTAGCATTGGTCGGGGTCAATGAGCTTCGTACATTGAGCTCATTGACCCAGCCTTGCGCGGCTAGGAGGGTCTTTCCTTCCTCTGGGGTATAATTCAACAGGGTTTCTATATAGGCTTTTTGATGATAGGCATTGCTTTGTCCTGTCATCAATACCCCATTAAAACTGACATTCATTCGACTCCATAATGTATGACCAAAATTATTCACGCAATAAATATATCGGCTATTGTTAGCGTCCGACACAGCACCTTCCCCTGCCACGACCCCATTGTCTCCTGTGGTATTCAAGAGGACTTTTACCTCTAATTTGGCCTCATTTAAATCATAATAATCATCGGAGGCTGGGACGGTGAATAAGATTGGCTGTCTCCCTGTATTGGCGGGTTGAAAAGGAACCCAACGTTTGGCCTCATAGCTGTAATCCACATTCGGCACATCAAATAAATTGAGCGACATGATGTCACTGAATGATGTGATTAACGTTTACGACGTGTTTTTATACTTTTTTTGCGTCCCTCTAACTGCCAAGGATACGTGATGTGCGAAAGACGTCGGATCGTCCAAGGGTCCAATCCCACAATATCACCCCCTGTTTGCTGTTTTCGGTAAGGGGACACAAAATAGCCTACCGCCCTTTTATATCGTACACGCGATTGAGACGATTGTCCTTTTCTCATTTTGCTTATACGTGAAATATGTCTTTAAAACGTTTTCGTTGGTTTTTATAGCTTTCTTGCAGTTTGCGTTTGACTGTTCCTTGCACTAGACCTGGTAATTTTCGTTTCAATTGACGTGTTAACTGCGTTCGCGATCCTTCCAACGCTTCCACAGGGGAGGCTCCTCTCGCATACGCATCTAACCCCGTTCCTACGGATTGCATAATAGAGGGCGTGGCCCATTTTAACATATCCCTCGTAAAGCTTTTCCCTTTGAGAGAGGGTGTATGATAACGCGTTAATGATCCGCCCAACATGGTAACGGTTTTGTTTATTCATTAAACAATGGTTACAATGTCTTTTATACTTTTTTAAACCCTAGTGTCAGTAACGTTTTACCGGGTGATAATTCTAATAAGGCACCACTGGTTGTTGCAATAGACACTTCTATGCTTTCAATCACCGTATTGCGTAGAGGAATCCATTCTCTGTGGAGAGGTTCAATGTCCCGCCTTCCTTGTCCACTCCTTTTTAATTCCACGGTTCTCAATAAGGCATGCGTTTGGGACCCTACCACGGTGGGTTCCATCGCATCGCAATAGACCAGCGCTGTTTGATGCACCTCTCCTACCTGATCGTTAAACATCGCATCCAAATTTTTAAAGGTCCAATCCACAAATCGACTCAATTGAACATAGCTTTTTCCACCCTCTTGCGTTACTTTAAATAACGGGGTCCCGCCTAATAAATCCCTGGGGTTCACGCCCACATAATGGTCTCCTATCCACTGATACCGTTGATTCGTTCTTTTAGGGTCCGTATTTAAAGTAAAGGTGGTTTGCGGAAGGGTAAACTCGAGATTCGGACCGAGTGAATACGTTGCATCTTTGTTTTTCACCACCAGGCCAAACGTTCTATCAAAGTCTGTTAACAACTGTAGTTTAGAGAGAGGTTTAACTTTGGCGCTACTATCCAGAGCAAACACATCTTGATACTCCACTGCTTTTAGCACCAAGTTCTCTCGCTCCCATTCAAAGGTTGGTTTCCATTCCTTTTTTAATGACACGGTGGCGGATTTATTTTTAGCGGCTTTTAAGGAGGCAGAGGATGCATTGATATCTTGCATAATGGTTTGATCGATCCGTGTAATAATATTTCGCCACAGTTGTGTTCCGGTCGTGACTGAATAGTGACTCCCCATCACCTCGTTCAACAAGAGCTTTTTTTCTCTGTAGGTAAAATTAATGGTCCATAAAGGATCCTGTACACGTCGTGTGAGAGTGTAACCAAATTTGACGATAGGTTCTGTTTGATCTGCATGAATAATAGCGGCCCGATGTCCTGCGTCAGGGACAGACATATTCCACAAACTTCCCACCCAGGGTCCCCCTTCTAACACTAATCTTGAGGGCAACCGGACTTTAAAACTGTTATTCGTATTATCAGGATATTCCGGTGTGGGATCACTAATCAAGGTAATACGAAATTCGCTCATAGTCTCTTTACATCGGATTTCCACACCCAGCTGTTGTATTTACTAGGCCACCCCTTCCACGCCACAAACACTTTATCCTTTTTCCTCTTTAGAACCTTGTCAATGCGAAATAACGCATTATCTGGTATAGTTACCTTTTGAACATCCTGTTCGTAAAACGTTCCTTTTATATCTTGTCCGTCCCATTCTGTTAATTTATACGTGACCACAGGGTGTCTTGTGTAAATTGTTTTCACTAAAAACACTTCTTCTGTCCACTGAGGGAGATAGGATTTTTTAAAGGGGCGAAACTTTTTATTTAACCTCACTTTGTCGCCTACTCTACATTTAGGTGGTGGCGCTTTGCCTACCTTTCCATACAATCGATACCATATAACATGTTCATTGTTCTCTGTGACATTGACTGGTTTTTCCTTAATGCTACGGTGATAGATTCATTATAGCTTTTCACTAAGACAGGTAGTACAAACAGATAGTTTAACGTATTATGCGCGGTAAAATAGCGATACATTTTTGTCTTGAATGTTCTGTTAAACCTTTCCACGACGGCTCCGTGGCTATCGCCATGCGTTGAGAAATGGATCACGCCATGGGACTTGAAAAAGGCTTGTACCTTTTTATTATAGAACTCTGTTCCGTTATCCGTTTGTACCTTTTGCGGTTTTCTAGACCCTAATCGTTTCTACAGCCGTTGTAGCGCGTCCACCATGGCGGTGGCGCCTTTGTTTTTCAGAGGCTGGACCCACGCATATTTGGATAAGACATCAATCACCGTTAATAAATATTTGTTCCCACGATTGTAGGGGGCCAGTTTTTGAACATCTACTAGATCCATCACAAATTGTTCATTGATGGAAAATAGTCTTGTCGGTAACGTTGGAAAGCGCCGTCTAGCGGGTTTATGCAGCGTATAACTTAGGACAGGTTCCAGTTCTTGGATAGCTTGCTTGTTGCTTAGTTTATGCGCTCGGGCATAGGCGTTCACACCACCCAATGAGCCAGGTTCCAAAAGGTCTGTGTAGGGTGAGGATGATTTTAAAACCATGATACAAACACCACTGCCTTGTAAGATACATAAATGAGTAGTGGTACAAAGGATACTGCTTCTTTAAATAGCGAAATATAGATGGCCCGTTGAGTGGAAACCATGCATTCAACCACTGAAGGTAACACACATAATGGCCCCAGCTAAGATGATTACACTGAATCATCTGTTCAAATAAAGCAGTGGGATTGCATTTTTCTTGAGGAATTTCCATGTTGTCCGCTAATTTGTTCGCTATCCAGATCATACTGCGATAATGCAAGTTTCCCACCCTTTCAAGGAGACGCGACATGGTACGTGTGTGAACGGTCGTCATACTATACTGATGGCAAGCGAGGAATGGTTTGTTTTTTTAAGCAATCCCAATACAATTGGCGCATGGGCAGACCTCAATCGTGTCCCCAGGATGTTTGCTTTGTAGATACCATCGACACTTTTCACACAAAAGAGGCATACGTAATTCGGTATTTTCCCTACGTACTTCTTTTAGTTCCTCTTCTAGAGCCGCTACGCGTTGCGTTAAAAAGGTTACCCTTGTTTCACTCTCTAGGAGTTTTTCTTTGGCTGTGAGCCATGCTTTGACTACTTCAGGGAGCTTCATAATGCTACTGATAAAACCCTACCCCTTACCACTAGCTTTTATACAACCAACACTCATTTACAATTCATTGACTTTTATTGTATTAAAAATACATCACGCCTTGTTTGTATTTCTTTGCAGGGGATGGATTGTATTCTTGCGTCACCCACTCCTCCGATCCAGGTTTCTTGGCCAAGATGGTACCGTCATCATGAGGCACCAGGGGGCCGTACGTACGTTCCAAGGCGGTGTCTGTAAGGCTGAGGTGTTTGTTTTGGTTAAAACACTCAATCAAATGATACAACCTTCTACCTTCCAGGGACCTGGGGACGAGACAGCCATAGGTTCTTTCCAACCATTCTTCATACACTTTGAGGTCCTCTTGCATCGCCAATAAACTCTTATACCTGTAAGACAGGACAAATTCGTCTTTGGGCACCAACTTTCCATAGTGCTTTTCCAACCACTCTTCTGTCACGGGCATATCGACTTGCCACTTTTGCTTTTTGTAAAAGGCAAACAGCTGGTCAAAACGGTGTGTGTACTTCGTCTTTACCTTGTGGCCATCTTTTTTCTCCATGGCTTCCAGGCTAAACATTTTCTCAAAGCAACGCTTGATTCTGTTGTGATAATCCAACAGATTCTTACGCCTTAGACTTTCCTGGGACAGGAGGAATTGACCATATCGTTGTTCTAACCACTGTTCGGTCACGGGGGTTGTGCGTGCAAAGACGTTTCTTTTGTGATAGTTGTATAACTGCTTAAACCGAGGGCTAGCAACAGGCGTTTTGCGAGGTCCTTTGTAAGGCTCATAGCGGCCATCTTGGGTAATGGCATACCCATCTTCTGTCACGGCTAAATAGGGCGCGTCTTCCTCGGGTGGCGGATTCCCCCATGGATTAAATGTAGCGGTCTTGAACAGCTTTCTTTCTCTCTGTTGTGCTCTCGCAGACACGGCAAATGGATTGGTGGCGTTCAGGGGGGCGACCAACTCTTCTTCTTCTTCACTCATGCTGCGTTTGTTTGAACTAGGCTTGTTCAACTCTTGTGCAGCTTTTTGTACGTCTTTCACCAACGTTGTGACGTAAGGCTTTCTAATCCAATGCAAATAGTTGCATGCCTTCTTGGCTTTGAATACGCTTCCACAGGTCAAATAGACTCTTTTCACAAAGGCTGATTTGCGGAGTTCAAGCGCTGGGGTAAATCCACAATAACATTCTAGTTTGTGCCAGTTGTCTTTCAACGTGGGGTGAATGGTCTTTAGCACATCGTCTTTCACGATCTTTCCATCGGCTTCCGTACCCCAAAAGGTTGGACAAAAGTAATGGATATGCTCTGCGTTAAAAAAATCGTGAGTCTCTAATACTTGGTACGTCTCTTCCATCGTGTTTGGTGTGTACTACTCTTTTACTTTACGTTTTTTTATAACGTTTCTAGGTTGCTGAGTCATCTCTCAAGGGAGCGGGGCATGTTTGAGTTTGTTACGAGGTACGTGTTGACTCAGTATGACGTCAGGTCCCCCGGGGGCGGGCAAGATCAAACTTAGAGTGAGTGTACGTGGTGTTGTTGCAAACGTCGTATGACGTCAGGTCCCCTGGGGCGGGCAAGATCAAACACACAGTTGTTTGTTTCAACCTTGGTTTAATGATTCAATAACCCTACTTTACATGCCTTCTACATTGGGTACAAACATAAATCCACCTTCTATGTCTTCTTTCCCTCGTTTTGCGGCGGTTTCTTCTACCATTTCCAGGAATCTCTTTTTTAAGGCATTGGCGTTGCATGTCTTCTTGGGAAGGGGAGGCTTATCGATCCACTGAAAAAAGCGACATTTCATGTCTTGGGTCTTGGGACAGCATAGAAATACTCGGTTCGGGTTGGTAGTGGTTCTGCTTAGTTTCACACGCGGTACGACTCCGCAGTAACAGCCCAACGTACCCCATTGTTGCATGGTCTGTGGGTTAATCTGATGACACAATAACTCCACCACTAGATTCTTTTCCTCCAAAGGTCCAATGAACACGGGACAGCTTGCTTTTTTCCCCTTGTTTGGCACGAGGAAATTGGTGTGCAACGGTTTCGTAGGATCTTGCATGTATTTTCTCTGGTAGTCTGTACTGGGGGCAGATAGAATGTCTTGAAGCATCACGTCTTCAAAGGTTGGAAGTGGTGGTAATTCCGCGAGGTTTTCAACCACTTCGAGTCCCTGTTGAGGCGGTTCCACAGGCTTCTTTTTGGGTTTTTTCGTTCCACAACGCGAGGGTGTTCTCTCTGCCATGCTTCTGCTTGAACTGGTGACTCTGCGTTTTTACTCAGGTTTTTCTTATCATGTTTTTTTCCGCTGACCTACGCAGGTTTAAAATGCAATGTTAATTGCGTTTCCCCCTGGGGGTTCAGGTTGAGTAACTTTCCTGTATTGTCTGCTACTTCCACTTCTACAATTTCGGTTGTTTCATCCCTAACAGAGGTATAGTGCGTTTTTTCAGGACTCCACCAGAGAGGTTCGTTTCTGTAAGGGACATCTTGTAAAAAGTTTGTGATTTGATTTCCAATCATGGTACTCTCGCCTACATTGCAATACACCATAGCAGGTCGTACGTTTGTTTGTCCTTTGCTGGATGGTTTTACGGTGATATGTTTTATTTTTTCATTTGTATTTGTGGGGTGGGAGGCAATTCTTTCATCAAACACCCAATACGATGTTGACATAAGCTTATCGGATCCTGGGGGATGACCGTCATACACATCTCGGATGGTAGCCAAGTCCGCCTCTTCTTCATCTCGTTGATAGCCATAGGCTACAAAATAAATGGAATCCCACAATGTAGATGGATAGGAGATGGGAGCGTCATCGATAAGGACTTCAAAGCGTAATTTATACGGTGGTTGTGTGCCTGTTTGGTCTGAATTGACAAACCAAATCAATTGTTTATGATAGTACATCATGTCTGCGCCTTGTTGTCTATTCACATATTTTCCTGTATAGACAGACCTTAAAAACATCCACTTTCCTACAGGTGTCACGGTAATGGTGGTGTTATCAAACAATGTTTTGTCTATTTGGTACGTTTCCAATATTAAAAAAAAAGCCTCCCCCTTGGGTAACCGCTGCATGTCCCATTCCCATATCGCTTTGTACTGATTGCCTTGCTTTTTAAGCCACATTGACATGGCTTTTTTATTCCAGATATGCGGTGAAATTTCCAACTTGACATAATCCAACCCTACTATTCCACTGATTTTGTTCCAACTATCTTGCTTATCCATGAGCCAGGCAAATGTATTGTCCCATAGACCTATTGGATCGTAGGTATGTGTTATGGCATCCTCGTAGGCCTTATTTAAATTGATAAACTGCCAGTCGTAGGCCATTGAAAAATAGACAATGCCTTGATACACATGTAAATAATCGCCAAAGGTAAAGAGACTTGTGCTGTCTGTATTGGGGCTAATTTTTCTTTCGACCAATCATTGTCATACGGATGTCTCAACAAATTGGGACCAATCTTATACGTGTTTTCTGCAATAGCGACGATCCAACCCATTTGTAAGGCTATTTTAAGGTTAACAGCAAAATAGGGTTTTGGTTTTTTGTAATTTAACACTAGATGGTTATTGCGAATCCAAAGCGAGGGTTCCCCCATATCTCGCTTCCATTCAAACGAGGGCAGGTATTCATTATTGCCCGAGGCAAAACAATATCCCACTGACAGCGCTTCGAGTATTTTCTGCTGTAGCCAGTGTACTACATTATTCATAAACGCCACGCCCGTTTCACCGTCCGGAATATCCACTTTTTGCATCGTGGCTGTCACATTTTCTGTTTGACTGGTATCATCTTTTTTGATCCCCTGTCCATACATTTGAAATAAAAAGTGATTTCCTTCTCGTTCATACAATTTATGTTGTCTTTTTTCCTTGATATGATGCGTTGATGTGCTAGGGTGCGATGTGACGGCATATTTTTCCTGGTGTTCTAAACCAGGAAGATAAACATTGGCTAAACCCACCTGCCATCCTTTTAATTTTAAAGGATGCGCTAACCTTACTTTAAAGGCATTGGGTTTGTTGCTGGGAAATTCGCTCTTGCTGGTGTTGCTAAACAGTATGACGTACATACTGACAAACTGATGACGTCCTATGTCTACCTCTGTATTTATAGGGTTTCGTTTTTGGTTGATCTATCAGTTGCTTGCTGTGAGCGACACGGTGTGGAGGTCTACGTCTGTTAAATTCTTCTCTCTTACCCTTCAACTCTTACAATCGTTTGTAGAAGCGCAACAACAATTACTCAAACTTACAGAAGAGTTGGACGCCTTAAAAGCTAAGCTTGCTAGTATTGAAAAGGACTATGGCTACGACACCGTCCGTTGAAGTGGATTTTCTATTACGCCAATTTGATATTACCGAGTATGAATCGTATCACGCTTTTATGCGTGCGTTTCTTTTGAATGCCTTGTCTACCACCAACAAATCCTGCGATAGCATCCTCTACGAAGTGCAAGTGGTGAACAAGTCTATTTATGAATTACTGAGCAAGGCAGCTATCCGTAACCAGTTTAAGGCGGAACATTCCCTAGAGACATAGGGCGTGCTGTGTCAGCTACTTTTTACCCATAAATTTGTGTATATTGCGAGTTGTCAGTCATGTTTGATGTGGATGGTGATGTGATCATGTTGCGAGTTAAACCTTTTACGATTATTACTGGTGGTGCTCATGGTGTGGATTGGAAAGCAGAAACTTTAGCAAGACAGTATGATTTGGATGTACAAGTTTTGATTCCGCCCTGTCATCCCCGCGGCAAAACCATACGACCTTTAACGTATGCAGACTTGGCTGAAGCAAATCCTTGGATACAACGAGCTGAATTAACACTCAATAAACGTTTGACTGATCCTATTTCCAGACAGTACATTCAACGCAATTATTGCGTTATCCACCACGCAGATATGGTCTTAGCTTCTACTATCTTTCAACCAAGCCGTACCGTCTTCGGTCTACAAGTAAACAAGACCTGTATGGGAGGAACAGGCTGGGTTGTGGAATTTTCAAAGATGCTACGTAAAACTTTGTATGTGTATGCCTTGGACTTGAATGTTTGGTTTTGGTTTAATCACGATGAAGGTGTCTTTGAAGAGTGTGATGGGATGTCTGAAACACAAATCTGTTTGCCTACTTTTATGCCTACCACCGCTATTGTAGGTGTGCGTAATTTTTCAGAGTTTCCCGATGGTATCCTTGAGTTAGAAGCAACTTTTTCACGAAGCGTACACCTATAAAAGGACTTGTATTGCTTAAGGTTTTTATTATTGTAAACCATGCCTAAACTACGAAGACAGCGAATAGGTCGACGACGTGTTGCTCGCAAGTCAAAAAGAAGACAGCATGGGGGTATTTTTCCGTTATTGGCGTTAGCTGTTCCAGCCTTGGTCGCTGCTTCAAAAGCCGCTGCGTTGGGAGGAGTCGGGGCTGCTGCTGGCTATGGAGTAAAAAAAGGATTGGACCAAATTAAATAATTGTAACTATGCTTGAATAAATATTCTGTCTTTACATCCTCGTGTTGACCTCTTTAATTTTAACCTTACTTCTCGCCCGGAACGCAGTGGTGTAGAGCATTACTGTTAGTACGGGCGCCACTTTGGGTAAGTTGGGTAAAAAATTTAGGGTTAATGGTTCGAGTCCTCTTAATTCTCTCTTTCAGGTACTCAGACATTCATCAATGCATTGATCGACCGCGTAAAAACCCCTTTTTTTGCGACGTATGCTAATTCTCCCTTTTTGCTTATGTTATTCAACGATTTTAAAGACTAGGTTTGTTACTGCGCCTGCGTAGTCTCTGTTTGCATGCGTAATGAGGGGACACTTATTCTCTCCCACATTGGTGTGTCTAGCCTTTCGTTTACCAATATAACCTTGGTTTATACTTGTATATAATGACTACTCAACTGTCCTCCTTCTTGCTTCATGATGTCATCCCTCATTACCATAATAACACCAAGGGGTGGGGTAGGGGGGTAGGGGGGTCCTCGTCCCAGATTCCCCTCGTCTTCTTACGTGAGGCCCGCCATCTTGGATTCCCTCGCCTTCTTACGTGATCCCAACCCATTACCTCATCTCCCTAGGGGATTGGTGGAACCCTCAAACAATAGGGCAGCCATCTTGGAAAATTTGAATAACAATGGTGTAGTGAACTGCCGGAGGATACTACTAGCAGGGGGTGCAACCCCCCGTTTTACGTATCTAACTTTTTTATTTCCACAAACTGCGCATTTACAAAAGAATTGCGTTCTTCCTCTTTTATCTTTTTGGTAACCACTTGGCTCTGTGCAAGGAGTTACTCTTTTATCTACAATGCAATATGATTCATTCATTTAGTATAATGTTTAGATAAAAATGACAACGAGGTCTAATTTTATAAAAAGTGAACTTGAGAAGATTTATAATTTGTTAAATGAGAGTTTTGAATATGCTGTCTTCGCTAGATTGGGGGATAACAGAAAATTTATAAGAATAATTGAACTTTTAATTGAAATAAGTGAGAAATCAAATACTCTTCAAAAAGTTGTGAAGGGCAGTTTTGTCTAATTATAAAATAAAATGGAAGCCAAGTTTTTTGAAGAAATACAAAAAAAATATGGATATTAATACACTCAAGGAATTTGAGAAAGAAGTAAGGGGTAAAATAATTGATGAGCTTGAGATCCTTAGAAATAAAAATAGTGATCTTTCTAGAATTTTAATGGTTGGTGAATGTGTGATGTGGAGAAAAATAAGAGATGAGAATTATTCTTGGTTGAAATTAAAGTCCAGTCAAAAGAAGAAACTTTTTGGACTTATTGATATTTACACGAAATTTGATGATATCATTGATACTGTTAAAGTATTAAACGAAAAAGTTGAGCAGATTAAAGAACTGCAGAAAGAAGAGTAAAATATAAAAAAATAAATACAGATTAAATATAAATTTTTATATTTAATCTTTACATATTAATATGAAAAAGGTTACTACAATAATTAAATATATAAATTATTTTTATAATTATATTTAATCTTAAGTTTTAACTTTACTCTAATAATATAATATGAAAAAGGTTACTACAATAATATAAGATATAAATTATATTATAATTATATTTAATCTTAAGTTTTAACTTTACTCTAATACTGTAATAAAATTTATATTATTTCTTAACAAATCTATCTGCTATAGGAGACTGATCAATTATCATTTCATCTATTAGTTTCATGCGATCAATAAACTCCTGTTTGTTAAACTCATCACCCCGCAAAGCTGAACGCAGTTCAACCAATACTTTTTCATAAGTTGTAAATGCAATTTAAAACATTTCAATCTTTTTCTTGTAATTCTTCATTTTTGAAATACTGCTCACAATTACCCCAGCGCCATTTATTACACCGAGGATTATTGGATTTAGTGTTATTCCTCCAGTAATAGTTCCTATCACCACTAATCCCCCCCCCGCCCCCCCCAGACAGAGTAAGTGTTTCATCGAGAATTTTATACTTTTTATATGATTTCTTAAAACACCAGTATTTCTTGTGATAATGTTTATAGAAATCTTTGAGAGTTGTAATCTCTGATTCTGACAAAGAGTTATCAATATGATTAAATTCAAATATATCCTTCATTTATTTATTTACAATATATAAGATCCATTTATCTTTTCTTGAATCATTACTCTGTGAAAATGCTCAGAGTCAAAGTCGTAAAAATTTGGAGAAAACATAATTTTACTCAAAACTCCATCTTCAGTTATAAAGTCAAAATATGGATTGGTGGTGTGATTAGAGTTTGCTAACGCTAATGTTGAGCTGTAGTTACTTATGTTAACTTTTGTAACAATTGAATCAACACTCTGCCCCAACCATAAAACAATTTTTTTTCCATCAAAACTACTTGGCAAACTAA
This sequence comes from Porites divaricata, assembly GCA_038088405.1. Taxonomy (NCBI): domain Eukaryota; kingdom Metazoa; phylum Cnidaria; class Anthozoa; order Scleractinia; family Poritidae; genus Porites; species Porites divaricata. Next base: position 33,236,061 of record JBBMOI010000003.1, read on the forward strand.
AAAATTTTCTTTTATTATTGGAAAATAAAGTTAAATAACCAGCAGCTGTAGTAAAGTTTACACTTAATAAACCTTGGTTATTTTGTGAATCATTTTTAGCTAAAGCAAAATCTCTATTACTCCAATGATAAAAAACAATACATAAAGTATGATTTGTAAAATTACCAGAGGGGGTAAAATTAATAGTATAATTAGTAATATTTAATCCTTCTTTTCTTATATCACTTAAGTGTTTATTAGGTAAGGTAATATTAGGAACTAAAGAATTTATAACAACACCAGATGATGTCTTATTTAATCCATAAATATTTGCATCGGTAAAGTCATAAAATTCTTCAAAATATTGTCTATAAACATAGTTTGTAGTAAAGGGAATTAACTCTTTTACCATTCCAACTGTTGCAGCACTAGTATCCTGTCCTTTATCGAGAGCAATGTTTAATATCTTTTTATTATTTGCATTAATGTCAACATTGTATTCTACTTGTGTTGGTTTGATGTCAAATGCTGTGTGATAGTCATAAACTTTATCTGGGTCGATATTGCTAACTTTACCAATAATACCATAAGCAATCATGAAACACCCTAAGAATCTACTTGGGTAAAGAAATAAGTCAAGATTATTATCAGGAATATTTACTAAAATGTTAATAAAAAATTTACTTCCATTTAACAATTTTTTAAAATTGATTATTACTTTATGGTAATACATAAAATTTGTTTTTTTATTGCCAAGGTAAAATCTGTAGGTGAGTTATTTGACGACCAGCTACTTCATCCTTGAACATTCCAATCACTTTTTTATTGACTCCTGTCAGTATTCTAGATGGATGGTCTGGAGGATAATCTGAAGTATCAAACTTTTTTTTAATGTCTTTTGATATGTCTTTGTAAAAATCAACCGTATTAATTTCATACATAAGTGAATCAGTATCAGTAAATAACAACTTGGCGCGGTTATGCCCATATTTCTTGTGGATGTAATTATAATGAAAATCAAACATTAATGTTTTTGACAGATCAAGTATTGCTTGGCCAACATACACTGTTTTGTTAAAAAGCACTTCAGTTTTTTTCATATGAACTGCAATAAGATTTTGATCAAATATTGTTGCTCTATCAAAGTTTGGACGGCTTGTTAATTTTACAGCTTTTTCACGATTGTCAACAAGTATTATATTTTGTCTTTTCCTTATGTTTTCTATTGTTTTTCCAAATACGGTATTATTCATCAGTTTGAAAAAATCTTTTTCAAAACTGTTAGCTGCTGTTTTTCGGAGTTCAGTATTCTTTTTGATATAAGGTTCCATCCAAGAACTCTGTCTAAACATTATTCCTCTGTGAACAGCAGTTATTTTTAGACCCATCTCAAGATATTGCCTCAAATTTCGATAATGTACAACATAATTCTTTCTGGGTTTGAAATGACAAATTAGTTTTTCAACACCATTGACTATCATTTTTTCTGGTGCAACAGGATAGTCATTACGTGATTTCCATAAATCTTTTGGATATTCTAGGTCTACTTCAAATATATAACCTTTTTTGTGTTCTGAGGGATTATTCATACTATCATTCATATCTTCAAGTATTTTCATTACTGTTTCTATTGTTGGTTCTTTCACCCACTTGAATCCATGTGTTGGAAGTGATTGTGACATTGCCCATCCATAAAGATTATTAGCATCAAGATATTGAATGAATACGGGCGGTTTATCAGGATCGAAATCTTTTATGTATTTGTTATTCGCTTCTGCATATCTCTTTGATATATGACTTATTCCTCCTCGTATACCTTTTTCAAACATCATTAACATGTCATAATCATGGAGTAACTGTAATTCTTGTCCTGTTTCTTTGAGACAAGCATCCCAAGCCAGACCAGGAGATGTAAAGTAATGTGCTGGATCCAATTTGTAATGTTTCAAACAAGTTTTTCTAAAGTTTTCAAATACATCTGCCAGCAATAGGACATCAGACTTTAAGCAAAGATCATGATAATCTTTGATTGTTTTACATTGAAACGTAATCCAAACTTTGATTGCATGTTGATAATCTTCATCTGTTATATCTTCGTCATTTAGTTTGGAATATAATTTTTCTTTGGGTGGTAGTTGTGTTTCAGATAGTTTTTCTATTGATGAAACATAATCATAAGGATAAACTCCTTTTCGAGTTAGGAGATCTACATTTTCTTTAAATATTTCTTTTGTATTATGGAAATCATCTGGTTGTAAATTACCAACAAGATTAGCCAGACTCGTTTGAAGAAACTTAAATGAATCAATAAATCTTATTTCAAAATACAATGAAACAGTCTCTCCAGTGAGTTTGGATTTATACTCATCAACTTTTATCTTTTTGGAAAACGAAATATACTTTTCTTCTGTCGATGGAATACAGTTTAACTCACCTGGAATACTGGATAGTTGTTTTATAAACAAATGTGCATCATATCCTTGAAGATTGTGAAACACTACGGGAAGAATCATTGGTTTGCGGCACTGTAGATTGCAACTGTTATGAGCAGCTCCACGATATTGACCAGTAAAATGACAATGATCCCTGACTTTATCTTTGAGTAATTCTTTTGAGCAAATTGACAAGTTTTTGCTTGGTTAAAGGATATTTGTTCTTCTTTGGTTAATCTAAGAGGTTTTGGTCGACGATAAAAATCATTATATATTTTATTAGTTACTTTTGCAAGTTTGGAAAAAAATATTTCAGGAACATTATCATCATTGTTGGTTTTTGTATAACTAATTGGTTCAAAAGTGATTCCCGGTACTATACCTTTGATGTAAAAACAAAATCCTGACGGTTCATGCTTTTGGTAATTATAAGTATATGAATCCTCTGGATTGGGACAGCAAGTATTCATTGGTTTAGTAAAACATTCAAAATCTGCATAAACTACAAAAGGAATTGGAAGCTGTTTATAATAATTTTTAAAATGTAACTGTGTTTCTCAGGGGCATTTTCACAGCAACTGTTTCATAGTGGAACAATACTGAATATGTGTTTGAAATAATTCTTCTTTCGAGTGATGAGTAAAACATTTCTTGCAAATATATATTTGACCATTTGTTCGTGAAGTTATTTGAGATCTAAACAAACGAGAAAAATGTTTAATAAGAGAATAATGACTTTTACCATCTTCCTCATAAAGAAATAAATCAATTGATTCTTGTGGATTTCGCTTTGCCATCCGGAGTGGGTAAAACTTGTTGTTCTCATTAACCGAAAAAACATTTACTCCTGGGATAGATGGATTAAGTGCTTCAAATTTTGTGATATCTTTTACTTTCATCGGAAATTTAATTCCTTTGGTATTTAGAGTATTCTCGTTTTGTTTCAAATCTGTAAATCGATCATCATTTTTGGGTTTTGGATTGAGATATCTCAGCACACACCAGAGAAAGCATTTATCATCAGTGTTTCGAATATTTATTATGGCTTTTTTTCGAGATATCCAATCTGGAAGAGGAATATAAGAAGATCCTCTCATCGGATTAAAATTAACAGTGTGAATCTCAAAATGAACTACTTCTTTAAAATACCACCCACTACCATTATGCTGATAGATTCTGATCTTATCAAGGATAGTACGAATAACTTGAACAAGTATTTTTTTTACATCGGTTGATTCAAGATTAGTATATGTATCTGAATGAAAAAATGCTTTATCCTGAACAGTAATAGGAAATCCTTTATCACCAGATATCTTTTGTTCCATTAAACAAACTAACACAAATCTAACTTTGATATTTCGATGATTTCGTAAAAAGTTTTTTAAATAACTGGATTTAGATTTAAAGTACTCAAAAGGTAAAATACCAGATTTTCCCTGAACAATGTATTTGTTAGCAAATTCATCCAGAGCTGATTTTTCTTTTTCTATTCCTTGTTCATGTTCTTTGATAGCTCGTTCTAGAGCTTTGCGCAGATAAGATGGTGTATCGTTTGGAATTGATTTATTCTTGATACACTCCTGAAAATAATCGTCAAATGTTTTTGTTTTGGGTTTGGTTTTAGGTTTAGATTCTTGCTTATTTTTGGGGATTGATATGAGAGGTTTTGGCTTCTGTTTAGGTGGGCTTTTAGGACTAAGAGATATTTTTTTTATTAAACTTTCCTTTTTCTTTATCCTCTCTATTAACTTTTGTCTTTCTCTTTGTTCTTGTTTTTCCTTATATTGATTATATTTATTTTTAAGTTCTTTCGTCCTGAGTTTATCTATTTTTTTTAACTCTTCAATGGAAAGGTTTTTTAAGACAGCGCTCATCTTGTTATATAATTATTTAATCTTTAATCTTTAAGCCTTAAATTCAATTTTATTTTTTCTTTCTCCCAGTATTTTTAAATAAAAAAAGGATTTGTAACAACAATTATTACAAGTCCAAAATTAATTTTTAATGAAAAACCGAATTAACTAAGTATGAGCAAGTTAGATCAGTATTATTTTCTTTATCAATTGATTGTAAGGTTTTATTGTATCGACAATTAACTGATCTTTTTCTTCTTCATCTTCAATTTCTTGTTCTAAAGCTATACAATCGTCAACAATTTCAACAATTTGTTCAAGTAATTCATCCTCTCCGCCATCATCATCTTTATCTTCATATGAATTATCTTTATTTTTTCTAAACTCACTTTTTTTAAGTATTCTAATTAATGGTGAAAGAATTTTACTAAGTTTTCTATCCATAAGATGAAATCTAAATATATCCAATAATCTTGATAATATTATTAACTTTTCTGAATAATTAAATTCACCAATTAAATACTTAATTTCTTTTCGAATATAACTACAAGGATTATCTATATAATTGATTATGTTTTCAATTATACTTAATAATACTTCATAATTATAAATTTCAAAAACCACAAATTCCTCACTGTATATTTTATTTAAATATTTCATCTGTTTTTTATTAATCTTATCATTCATAAAATTTACAAGTTGAAATCTTAATATTTCATTATTGTTACTTTTCGTTGACTTTGCGTTGCTTACCATTTTATACAAGATATTAAATCTTTAAGCCATAATTAATTTAAAAATCAATTTTATTTTTTCTGCCTCAGAGATAGTTTATAGTAGTTATTAGAGGATGCTTTGATTGTTTCTCACTTTGTACCTTTTTCCGTCATTTTCCGCGAGCTGCCCCGAAGGGGAAGCGAGCTATTCAGTTGTCAAATTTCCCCAAATTTAATGACAAAGTATTATTTGTAAAAACAACAAACCACAAGAAATAAACAGGAGAAATTCATTAACACAATTAACCAGAGGAATTATGTGAAATTAATTAGATTTTTAAATTTTGCTTGATTTTGGTCGATTTTGAAATCTTAAAAAAGAGTAGAAAAATGGCGGAAATTTAATAACAACAAACCACAAGAAATAAACAGGAGAAATTTAATGACACAATTAACCGGAGGAATTATGTGAAATTAATTAGATTTTTAAATTTTGGTCGATTTTGAAATGGTAAAAAAGAGTAAAAAAAATTCCCTGATTAATTGCCGCCATTTTTTGTAATCTTTTTTTTTTTTGGGGGGGGGGGGGGGGGGTAAATGACGGAATAATCAGGAAAATGACGGAAAAAAAGTACAAAGTGAGAGAGAATCAAAGCATTCTCTAATAACTACTTGTGTATTTGACTCTTTTTGACACTGGTTTTCAATAAAGTTTTTGAAACTGTATCTCGCGTCTTGTCAATTTATTTGTTGTGTGTTTTAATTGATCCTTGTTAATATTGTTAATATTGTTTGTGTTTTTATAATAATAAGCTAAGTTTCTCCCTTGGGGCTACTACTGTGGAGCCAATTTGTATGCAGCTGTGGGCTTGTAACCCGCATAATTAACTGACTAACGGCGCGTGGATTGACAAGACAATAAGCTCATCAAGCACTGAGACTTCAAGAGTTAGTCGTTTCCTCGAGATAGAACGGAGAAAACGATTTTGTAATGGTGAGTCAAAATTGAAATAGAGAGTTTTCAGCTCCACTTTGTGTATGAGTGTGTGTGTGTGTGGTTTGTTTTAGCGCTAAATAAGAAGACGTGTTGCTAGGTGATCGCACATCTTATTCTTATTTTTTTAATAGACGTTCCACTCATCGGTTACTAGAATGGAGTTATTTAAATAACCAAAAGAGTTGAGGGTTACTTTAGAACCACCTGTTGTTTTCTATAGAATTTTTATACCCTGTGCAATACTTTCTACAGAGTCAAGCAATGACATTTTTGCTTGATAGGCAGTTTTTAGCTTCGCTGTGCTTCGACCTCGTTTTCATGTTTTGCCCGAAAAATTAGTACGATTTCGCATTTGCCTAACCTCCTTTTTCCTTCTTTTGAAGTAAAGATTTTTCAGTTAACCTCTGTGTCTTGGTTTTGTTTATAACAGATTTTTAGTGAAAATAGTTCAATGATTAAAGATTTTTAATTTAGTATAATCTGCAAAGATAACATGTTCAAAATTTGCCCGCTTTTATTTTGAACGCATAACAGTTTCTACAATATCCAATCAGAAGATCATAGCAAATAGCTAATTTATATTAAAAAAAATCACTTTTCTGTTTATAGATTATGATCTCAACATATTTTTTGATGACGTCAACTCTAGGAAATTCTGACGTCATTTGTTGCTCCTTGCCAGCTAAAAATAAACTATGACATCATCCTATCTTAATGAGATGCATGACGTCACCGGCGTTAATGTATTCCCTTGCAAGTTAATGAAATTCCCCCGCATGGAAAAGGTTAATTCTGTGCCTTCTCCACTACTCACACGATGTGGGTAGGTAATGATTTTCTCTATATTCGCAAAATGAACAGGGCTGAACTTATTTTAAAAATTGCATATTCGCTCGCCATTTAACTTCCCGCCATCTTGAAAACAAGATCTGCTAGACGTCTCGCCCGTTGTCCCCTTTCCGCCTTCCTTTGCTTCTTTTTTTCATCGAAAGAGAGACGTCTGGGTACGAGGCAGGGGCTGTAGAGTGTCTGTAAGACGAGCACCGGATACCTGCGTAAGGCGGATGCGGCGGATAGAAAAATTGCGTTGGAGAGTGACAACAACAAAAAATGTCATTAATTTGGACAAATAAATCGCTAAAAAGCATGTTTTTGTCTATTTTAAATGATAGTTTGGTACCCACCATCGAGGAGCAAAGCACGTATATAAAGGTGGTGGGACAACTTTTAATTTTTGAAAAAAAAAAAGACGACATTTCCTTAGATAAAAAAAAAATGAAGAAAAAAAGACAAAATAAACCCAAAAATTAAATTTCGGTGTGCCTTCGCCTCGTAAATCTGGTCTTGAGCCTGGTCTTGAAAAGCCTCAATACAGTGCCAGGCTCTCGGTCAGTGTAGATGAGCGAAAAAAGCGAACGAGAAGCGAAAGAAACGCAGCGAAAAAGCGGACATTTGTCTGAGCCTTCGTTCCATTTTCACATTTTTACGCAAAGCTTCCATCTATCAACGAATGAGAAGTGGTGATCTGGTGTAGACATTGTTAAAATATTTATGAAGGCTTCTCAAGAAGAAGGTTGATCTTTTTTTCTAATTTGTATTAATTAAACATCTTACATCTTGTACTAAAGTGAGCCTCCTTCAGCTTAGGTTACAGCAGATTGACGGGAGCTGTGTAATCATATATTTTCAATTCTGAGAAAATAGGAGAAAATTAAAAAGAAAGACGAATAAAACATACGGAAAGTAGCCTACATTAATGCATTTCACTTTTAGTGACACTTTTTTTTTGCGGGAGTGGAGTTTAGTTCAAGTAACAGATTAGGCAATTTGTTTTGTACAGTGCCTTTTCGGAAAATAAACTTTGTGATTGATCAAGCCGGTTTTTTCTTTTCAATCTGCAGTATATTTTGCAGTTTTAATTCATAATCGTGCCACCTATAAATTCCCAAGCTAGAAAAATGCATTCACAAGATAGGCGGAGTTGATTGACATCTGCCAATACTTGCGTTCCTCCTTTTTGATACACAGGTGCATGGCCCAAACTCTGTGGGATTTCGTTGGGACTTTGAATTTATAAGCCGATGTATGAAAATAAACAAAATACGTCCTAATGTAATGAACTTTGGTTAAGATTGAGAATTAAAGAAAGCAGATAAGGAAGATAAGTCAATGAATTCTTGCTTTGGGAACTTTTTTGTCCTACAATTCCCCTCTGTTTAATCTTGAATAACCAGAAAAATAGGTGGATTCCTTTTTAATTACTGCTTTGAGCACAATGAAGTGATTCCTGGGGAGATTTAAAACCGTTTTTTTAACTAGAATCAGGAAGATTCGGTTTTTGCTTTAGGTAAGAGGATTACTTACTGAAATTGGTTTTTCTCCCTCTCGGTCCGCATCTAAAAGAGGCGAATACATGTATATTTTGACAGTGGTTCTAAGGAGGAGGAACGGAGCGAGTAGTAATAGACGGGTAGTTAAACGCAGTGGTGGAATGACGTCACAATAGCTCAGGGGATTAAAATGATGAGATCATCATCTAAAATTAGAAAGGTATTCCGACTGTATAACAATCTAGGGAGTTGACGTCATCAAAAAAACCGATGAGATCATCATCAAAATAATCACTTAATATGGTAACTGGTGAGATGACATCATCAGCTTAAATTAGAAAGGGTTTTTTGACATCATCAGCTCTTTTCTGTAGTCTATGACATCATTATTTATTTTTATCCTTTTAAGATCATATAAATGAAGGTTATTATTATTCATTATTACTATCATCCAAAACGAAAATGGGTATTACTCAGTCCTTCATAAGAATAAAGCTTAATCAATTTCCAAGCTAAAAGAACTCCATTCTGAAGTATTTCTAAAAGTTAATTTGGGAAGACTCGTGGTGTTCTTGAAATTTGCAGAAAATCTCCAACTGACGCAGGAAGAATGGGGACAACTATATGCTGTTATTTACCCCACTTTGTCAAATCTGAGAGCAGTTATATATGACGATGATGTAGGCAGTAAAATCATTTAAGACTCGAACATTGCGAAGTGGTTATAGCGATGGGTTGTTGTCCACCATCGACCACTTTTGGACATCGTTAGTCAGTTAATTATGCGAGTTCGCAAGCCTACCGTTGCATACAAATTAGTTCAGCTCTGCAGGAAAAACCCCAAGAGAGAACCTTCAAGTGACTTATTATCATAACAACAATAAAAACATAAAATAACTTAACAAGGATCAATTGAAACACGCGACTTACAATTGCCACAGTCTGAGTCTTTCATACCTCTATAGCCGTTGTGCCCGATTATTAAACAGGGTGAAACCTGGTGCACTTTTTGCACCTAAGGAGGTGGTTATGAAAAAACAGTATTTCATTTCCCTAGGTTTGCGTGTTTCAAAATGGCGAGACAAAAACGGCAGTTTTTTCCACTTTTGTTTATGTGGTAATTTGCACGAAATTGGGCTTTTAAAGGAAGCGCGTGGCAAAAAGATGCCACACCGTCTTGAGTAAGCTGCAATGAAAAGGGTTTTTTGTCCTAACACGCTACAAAGATGCGCAGACTAATACGTTTTCTTCGAACACGGGTAAAAGACGTTTATTTATGAAAGGAAAGTGACCTAAGATGCCTCGCTAGACGGAGGAGATAGCTTCTTGTTGTTGTACCTGGCAAGTACGTGGAAATGGTTCCTCTTTTATCGCCTGCCATTTACAGGGAAAAAAAGTTACGCTAAAAAGTAGCTGTTGTGGAATTGACTTTACTTAGCACAAGTTTGGATTTATGTTTACTGTTTGGTTGTCTTACAACTTTGTTTCGATTTTGAAGCCCGAGTTTGGCTAGTGATCAGATAATGTGAAAATTCAAGCGCGTATTTCAGTAACATAGCCGCGAGAGCTCGCATATAACGTGGCTTTGTATTCTATACTTGGCAACAAAATGTATTTCTTTGCAAAAAAGAAGTCACTGTTTCCAAGAATAGTAATTTTCCAGCATAGCAACGTCAGGAATTTACGTGCGTCAACGGTCTACCATCATATCAGTTAAATTTAATGATATATCATATTTATTCCTGTTGCAGAATGGTAGGCCGTGATTGATGGTAGACAGTCAAAAAATAGAAACTAACATAGCACATAACTTTTTCTGCTCTCTAGCTCTAACGGACTTTAAGGTGACTCGACCCAGTTATTTTGTGGCGGTACTATCCTACTTTGGAACTCTCTGGTATCCCCACCTTTACTTTAATCGTAAGTGTAACATATAGCATGGATAACATATAGATCAATCTACAATATTGCATAAAATGTTTGGCGATCAGAGTAAATGTCACGTGATTATAGTGCCACGCCCCTTTGGGGTCTAAGTCGAAATTGTGCTGTTGCTGCCTTTTTTTCGTGAAAATCTCTCGGCTACGTGAACTGCGCATTAGTGCCTTCCGTTGAACAGAGTTTCACCAATGCGAGAAATTCAGCGGTTTGCAAATTTAGGCCAATTTAAGTGAAAATGATAAGCAAACTTTACGCGATTACATCTAATAAACTATGAGATTTATCCCTTTATTTTGGGGATCTTTATAACAGATGGGTCCTTGCAAGTCAGCATAAAAGCTTTAGGGCCATGTAAATGCGCGCGATTTCGAGCAATGCCATATAGAAATGATAGTTTTAGCTATTTGTTAAAGTTTGTCAGCGTTTAAGCGTCCTTCTCAAGAAAAAAAGCATTTTCTCAAAAATCCGTATTTTTTTCCTTCAAATTTTTTCAGGGCCACAATTGATTTTAATCAATTTAGTTAAAACTAACTACCCGGATTCTGAATTTCATGGTCATTGAAAAACTGTGACATTATCTTCTATAAGCCCAAACTCGCCGAGGAAGTCGGGCGGGGCGTTTGAAAAGGAGAGCTGTTGCTACACTCGTATCAAATTCAAGGCAACCATCAGTTCAAATAGGTTATTCTGGGTTATTGGAGCAAAATGTGAACAAAGTGACCGGTAATTTGCATTCTGAAGTCAGCGAATTAAATATTCACTCCGACACCTCTCGCCGAACTACCAACTTCATTGTTGTTGGACGTAGTCCATTGTTGTCAACACAAAAGGACCGTTTACCAATGCTAACTCTTTGCCATGCTAATGTGCGAGCTGTGAAGTCCAAACTGCTTGTTTACGGGAATACATCAGCTCCACTGATATGGATATATTTGCGCTCACTGAAACCTGGCTGACAGAGAAGGATACTGGAGCAAAACTTGAGATTTATTCGACGGAATCTCATTCATTCATTCAGCAAGATCGGATTGGGCGGCGTGGTGGTGGAACTGGACTATTGTTCAAGAAAGCCATCGATGCGAAAAAGATTGCTGCAGGGGAGAAATCGTCTTTTGAGTTTTCAGAGTGGCGAGTTAGTTTTAACTCACTAAGGGCTAAGTTAGTTGTTGTTTATCGCCCACCGTATTCTGAA